>CM046874.1:614155804-614755804 GCA_025667525.1 Glebionis coronaria | reverse complement strand
AGTTGGAGGAAACCAGTTGGAGACACTGGAATTAATGAGGTAGATTCAAATTGTGACTTTTTTCTTGTAGGCGAGTTAAAAGTATAGATCGAGGCAAAAGACACAAAGCATTGACTTAGACGAGCTGCTAGGAAACTCACCACCTTGGCCGCCAGTAGGCAGCCCGGGTGAGATGTAGGCAGATGTTTTGTTACAGACCAGTCAATTGATTTTTAACCGACCATGTGATACGTAATTAAGTAAGTGCAGTTTTGGTTAGGCATAGCCTATGGGTCATTCCATCTAAGCATTTCTAGTTATGTTTCTGATTTTGTCATTTTTATAAGTTTTAGCCAAGTACATAAGAAGATAGTATTGGCCGGATAGTCAGGAAACAAGCATCTTCCATGCATTTTCACATGACCAATGCAAAGATAAAGGCAAGTTTTTGCCTTGTCGATATATATGAAACATAACATGGAAAAATGGGAAGGTCGGACACGTTTAATATAAAATCAAAAGTTTCTATATTCACCTAGTTGCCCATTGGTAAGGTGCTGGACTGATATAATTCATTGATAGTTAACCATAAATCTAGACCTTTGTTCCAAGTGGGACAAGACTCTTAACTGTGGGGTGAGGAACACGTTATACAGACAAATCCTTTAGTATTTTGTCAAGGAAATTACTATGAAAATAACCTACTTTTCTCGATAGCGAATTGATCATCCACATGTTTCTCAAATCTTTTAAAAACAAAGTCTATTGCAGAATTTCCAAAATGAGAAACAAACATTGGTTCCTATATAGCTCGTATTATTTTTGCAACCCTTTTTCTATGCTTTGGCTTACAACAGAAACTTTCAAGTTTTCATTATAAGTATATATAAAACACTATGACGCACAGCTCGAAAATGCAATAAGAGCTCAAGTTGACGCCTTGAGTTCGAGTTCATTAAATTGCACAATTTGTCTAATATAATGCCCAAGCTTAAAATCGAATTTGATAATGAGTTCGAACCAAATGTAGTGATGTTTCCCAATAAGATTGAATCCTATAACAAACTAGTATAAAGTAGAAATAAATGCACGCTAGAAAGAAAAAAAGCAAAATAGTGTTTTTTTGAGTTTGTCCCACATCGACCAGAAGAACAAGTTAGAACTACTTTAAAAATAGGCCAAGGTCAATACGTTAATGTCCCTTCTGGGACATCCGATAAAATTGGAATGATACAGAGAAGATTAGCATGGCCCCTGCGCAAGGATGACACGCACAAATCAAGAAATGGTCCAAATTTTTTTCTCAATCGTTTTCGCGCTTCACGACAACTTATAGCTTATGAAATAAGCTATCACAAACACCCAGTAATCTGTTTATCTCATCACATCAGCTTATAAGCTTATCCACTTGAGCTTCATAAGCTTATAAGCCATTACAATGAGCTCATGGGCTTATTATATTTTCAATAAGCCCATGAAATAAGCTATCACAGACACCAGTAACCTGTTTCTCATAGGCTCTTGCGCAAGGATGACACGCACAAATCGAGAAATGGTCCAAATTTTTTTCTCAATCGTTTTCGCGCTTCACGACAACTTATAGCTTATGAAATAAGCTATCACAAACACCCAGTAATCTGTTTATCTCTTCACATCAGCTTATAAGCTTATCCACTTGAGCTTCATAAGCTTATAAGCCATTACAATGAGCTCATGGGCTTATTATATTTTCAATAAGCCCATGAAATAAGCTATCACAGACACCAGTAACCTGTTTCTCATAGGCTCTTCACATCAGCTTATATGGGGTACGCGTTTCTTCAGCTTCAATTATGAGCTTATATAACTTTTGCTTAATTCATAAGCTCGTTTTTTTTGGCTATTCTCAACTTATTTTCTGCTTTATGAACTTCTTTTTCATCTTATGTCATAATAACCACATAAGCCAAAAAATAGGCTTATATCATCGATAAGTACTAGTGTACAGACCAAAACCTTAAATAATCATTGATTGAAGTTGTACACACCAGATGACGAAGCAACAAACTAAACCTTTGTGTCTGTATCTGTGGCATGATTCATTTTTCGCCGTGTAAATGTTGAATCCAAACGTAATCAAATATATACTTGATCTTTCCATCATATTGTGTGCCTCACTATTAAAACTAACCATAAGCCTCTACACATGAGACTTTAGATATCAGATTTTTTTTGAACGGCAAATATATTCAAACATAATCTAAGGACATAGGGAACATGATTAAAAGCACGACTAAAACAAAACCTCAAAAGCCTTGTGGCTTGAAAACTGAAGACCAAAATGTCTAACAAATTGAGTACCGATAAGCATTTTTGTTCTTTGTTAGAACTAATATTAATATTGTTGAACATGAATATCTGACAGTTTGGCCGAGTGGTCTAAGGCGCCAGATTTAGGCTCTTGTCCGAAAGGGCGTGGGTTCAAATCCCACAGCTGTCAATTACATTTTTATTTTTTTGGCTACCTAAAACGACAGTTAATTTGCTTCCTTAGTACGAGTACCTTGGTGAGTCTATTAGATTATTGCTAGGCAATAATATTGTTCTGACTTTGACACTTTGTCGTAGAGCCTCCTGAATGTCCTCGACCAACACAATCCCGCTACTCTCTTTTATTTTTCCTTTTGAAATCACAATTTTAGCAGCAGATGTAGCTTCCAAAGTTTTTTTAATTCATTTTATTATCCTCAATATTGTTTGAAAAAAATACCTTTGGTAGGTTTTCCAATACGTCTAAGGGGGTAAAGGGAAGCAGCGTGTACATTCCGGATGCGCGATTTAATACAATGGTTGATAAAGTTTTAAATGTGGCCTATATTTATGTTGCAGACATGACACGTATGGGACTATTGAATTACAAGAAACATGATAGGATTATGAAATCTGTATATGTTTATTAAGAGGGTCCATTGATTAAATTTTTTTATCGGTCCGTAAAGATTTTATGATGACCACTCGAGCATTTATCGTGTTACAAGCTCAATCAATCACAAAGACACCCACATTTAACCCACTATCTTCGTTTATCTTTTTTGCAGGTTATAGTGGCAGAGATTGAACACTTTTAGTGAGGTACCAAATAGATAGATATTATGAAGGGAAGTCGTTTCTACAAGTGACTGTATAGAAAAAGCCACTCCACGAATAAATCTAACTTATTTCAGTCATTATAAACCATCTGAACCAAGAACAAAGTACTCACTAGATCTTCTTTTGCAAACCAAACTACCAATCAAACCATTGTTTGCATTTTTTTTGTTTCTCGTTCTAGTTACACCGAAAATAAATATGTTTTTTTGTTACTAAAAAATGCTAGGCTCGTTGCTCGTGTATCATATGGAGTGATGAGGTATATGTTGTTAACCAATAGCAGAACTTGGCTAATTTACAAACCCAAAAAGAAATCTATCGCCTTAACCGGATGTTTATTGTAACAATTAAGCTTGAAAGTTGTTCCGGTCAAGGAAGATGCCAAACCATCTCTCCTTGGAAACAACTTTACTATGTATAAAAGCTTTATTATAGTCAGGGGTGGACTCAAGATTTTTAAAGGGGGTGTTGCACAAAAAAATATTAAGTTAACTAAATTTACACAGTAAAAACAGCAAGCTTATGAGGAACTGAAATATCTATTTAAAAGTAAGCTTCATGTAGATTATAAACATAAAAAGTTTAAAAACTAATGTAAAATACATGTTACAACAAGTAGGGATCGGAATTTTAATAGAACTCCAATTAATATTAAGACACATGGTCTGGTAACACACCGAGTAAAGGGACTGCTTCCAGAAAGACATCCTGACATAAGAAAAGTTCAAAATAAGGGCCCAACCGGGTTCGAACCGGTGACCTATTGATCTGCAGTCAATTGCTCTACCACTGAGCTATGGACCCTATTTGTTTTCTAACTGTTATGTGTAATTATGTCATGAGTACTTTTTGATCTGTCTGTGAAATCATATCTGTCTTGAGATTTATACTTCTTTTGGTCCCGGGCATGCGCGACATGAAACTTTTTCTTAGTGTAAGTAATAATGTAATTTGACCATGTGCAGTACGTAAGTTAAGAAATCAGACAAAGAAACCAACTGTGGATAAATTCCAGATGCTTGTTGAAGAGAGTGCTTGTAAGTTACATCTTTTGTGTACCTCCATTTACTTTCGATTATTGATATTAGACGTAATATGCTCTTTAAGTACACTTACAATATATTGCACCAAATACAAATACAATTTTTGAAGGTATTTGAGGACGAGATGGATGCTGCCAAATATTGTGACTTGTTGCAAGGAGGACATCAAGGTTGTGAAGGGGTTGCAGAGGTTGAAGTCTCATCGGTAAGATTTTTAAATCCTGTGTTTAAGTTTAACTTCACTCTTGGTTATCTTACGAAAAGTATAGTTGCTTGGTTATCAAATAGCAAAAAATTTATATGCAATATGAAGATTTGATTAATTTCAAGGACAGAAAAACACAGATGCAAAGTGTTTTTTGAAATTAATAAGTTATTGGATGTTTGGATGGACCTATAACAGTCAACTTGACATCATAATCTAATAGTAAACATTCTGCAACAACAATGATAATTAGAGGTGGCAGATCCACCCGTTTACTTATGAATCGGCTGATTCGGGCTGTGTTCTATCTCATACCGGTCAAATAAAGTGAACACGTCAAGGGTCTCCCAAAGTGTATCTTGAAGGCATACGACATAAACCATGTTGTTCGTATGTCAAGTTTTAATTATCAAGATTGGAAAAGAACATATTCAATGGTTAAATTGGAAATTAAGACTGCAACTCACATAAAGATAAAACCTTTACCATGGATCAACACTATTAGTGAGTTACCTAAAGGCACCCGTCAAAAAGAATAAGCCTGGATAGGCTTATCACATAGTCCTCACTAAAGTAACCTCCATGATGCTCATGTACTGTAGTGGCAAATGGGGTGGTTTGGGTAATGGGACAACACGACTTTGTATCTGAACTGCAAACCTTTGGGACGGATAAAACGAGCTTGGTTGGCCTAGCAAGACTTGTTTGACATGAATTGCTCCACTTTCGCATATTGTGCGACTAGTTTACTCAAAACAAGGTTTAGGTAAGTAGAAGTAAAAATAAAAATGATACCCGACTCCCGAGGGAACAGAAACTACAGAAAGGGGTGGACACATAGAATAAGCCAGGTAAGCTGTCAAGAGACGGACTAAGAGATGAACGAATAGCAACAAACGATGAATATGATGTCCGAGTTCTTTCTGTCTGATGAGTCTAGGTTGTATTGAGACAGAATAGTGTTTATGTAAGGCTGTCAAATAAATGGAAGTAAATGATGTCCGAGTTCTCAAATGGTCCGGTCCGGGTCGGTGTTGTGAGAGTTAGAGCCGGAAGTGGTGTTGTGAGCCGAATGGTCCGGTCCGGGTCGGTCCTATTAGGCATAATCGACGAGATTTTGGTAAGACCGAACCGGACCGAGGACCGAAATTGTCCAAAACCACGGACCGAGGACCGGACCGAAATTGTTCGGTCCGGTCCGATCCGGTTCAGTTTTCCGGTACAGGTCGGTTTTGGGTGCACGACCAAACCATATCCCCGAGATGATACTGCATGATGTAGCTTCCAAAGTTTTCTTAATTCACTTTATTATCCTCAATTTTGTTTTAAAAAATACCTTTGCTAGGTTTTCCAATACGTCCGAGGGGGTAAAGGGAAGCAGCGTGTACATTCTGGATGCGAGATTTCAAAACGTAATACAATTAAAAAAGTTATATTTGCTTAAAAAGAAGTTTTACATAATCAGTTTCATAAAAGAATATAGTTGAACTTGAAGTCACATGTTCAAACAATGAAAAAATTATAAGCAGAAGCAGATAAGTTTTACAAAGGCATGTGAATGTTAGTCTGGATCCCACATCGGCCAGTGAAGTAAACAAACATGTAGGAGTTGAGTATAAAAACAAAGACATGTGAATGTAGCAAGCATACCTTTCTCGGCCTTTTGGCTAAGATCAAGTGTAGTATCTGTTCTTATCAGTTTAATATCTGATATGTGAGCCATCGGCTCACTCGATATTAGTCTTATTTTTTATGGGGAAGAACCCACCACAGTAGCTTGCTGCTGGGGTTCTTCACGTGTCACCTTGGCGTTGCACTACTGCCTAGGCTTGGCGCACCCCTCCAATTACTAGTTCTAAGTTTGTTTGCTGCACTAGTGAGCCTGTTTGTTGTGTCTTGTTTCTGACTGTTATGGCCCCCTCCTTGGTTTTGGTTCTGCCTTCGCCATGGAGAATTTTTGGAAGCAATACCTTTTATAAGGGTAACAGTCTAAATCTTTTTGTTTCTTATATTGGTAGTTATGTATTCGCGGCATACAGGGTTTGTCGAAACAAAAGAAACAACATTTGTATTATCTCTAAATCAAAGGGTCACCAGTGGTTATGAAATTGAATGAATGTTCCAAACTTTACCTTCAACAAGCGCATTTTTTTTTAAAATCACGAATCCTGTGTGTTTCTCGTATATCGCACCATCTATGTAATAGGTGAATGCTTATTTTTTCCGCTGAAGTTGTCTAGATGACCTAAGTAATAACTTGACAAACATATTCAACTCGATGCTGGGATTCAAAGGGCAAAGCCCAACCATTTTCAATGTAGGCGTCTGATATGACAAAGCAACTCACTGTTGGTTAAACAAACAATTATACAGCTACATAGATGACATTAGTTCATTTAACTAGTGCTGTTATGCCACAGTTTCTGCTATTACATGAATGTTAACCGGGTTTGGTTCAAAACAAATAAAAGGATCGAGAGAATGTGAATTCATCAGGTTAGTAGAGACATCAAGAGCAGTTGAGACACAATGATAACAATTCAAAAACGCTAACCACCACAAAAAATTATTGTTTATGCTATACTAAATGACACGCATTCAAAAAGCAATAGCTAGTATTGTGTTTTAAGATTATACGTATTTTGTTGTATGAGGTGAGATCCTTATAAAATATGCATCAAAAAAAGAAGGAAGGAAACAATCTCAACCATCCATTCAAGTTCCATCTAATGGTATATATTAATCTTTTTAAATTTAATTTAAAAACCCATTTTCATCCCATTTCTTAAAAATTAAATATCTCTCAAACCGTTAATCGTTACGAAAAACTAATTATACCATCGCGACGGGAATTAAGTTATCTTTCTATAGATAGGCACTTCTATACACTTTCGGCAAACTTTTTTTTTAAAATTTACGCATAAAAAATTACATGTGATTCTCGAAAAATTACATGTAATTTTCGAAAATTACGTGTAATTTTTTTGGCGAGAATTTTTAACACTGTAAATCGTTAACTTTTGTGTGAATTACATGTAATTATGTGTGAATTACATGTAATTTTTGTAATAAAATAGTTTATTAGTGTTAAATGCAAATCACATGTAATTATGTGTGAATTACATGTGATTTTTGTAATAAAGTGGTTAGTTAGTGTTGAATGAAAATTACATGTAATTTTGTGTGAATTACATGTAATTTTGCTCAAATCACATGTGATTTTATAAATAATTACATGTAATTTTGCTCGGGTGCTACTAAATTGACACCATATTTATTAAATAGACACTAGTCAAAACTCTTTTATTAAAAAGTAAAACTAAAATCAAGACACTCATATTTTTTTCATTGAAAAACTCATAACAGTAACTGTTATTCCTTTGGTATACTAATTTTTTTCATTTCATTAAATTATTTTATCTCTCATCTCCAATAATATCATGATTATCATCATCCAACACTACCAATTACTACCCAAAACCACCACCACTCTCCGCCACCATAGACTAGCTTACAACAACCAATATCCGGAATAGAAATAAAATATATAACAATATCCGAAAAAAACATGAAACAAATGGCAGATCTAAAGAAGAAACGATGATATTCTAAAAATGTTCATATATACGAGTGATAAAGAACGACGGTTGTGTAAATGATTTTAAGATTTTATGTATCTCTCCACACACCTAGAAACCACCATATACCAAATATATCAGCCACCATGTACATTTGTTGAAGAGTCGAAAAATATTGGCCGGTGGTGGTGGCTAAGTTACCGGAGAGTGTGGCTGGATGGTGAGATTTTGAGAGATAAGTAATGATTTTGGGAGCTTGTTTGATTTTGTATGTTACAGTGGTACAGTTGTATGAATATGTGGAAGAAGATGATAGATAAAAAATGAGTGTTAGAGAAGATAAATAGTACAGAGAGTAAAAAGCAAAAGAAAATTTAATAGGGTACTACTATAAATACCCCCCTACCCCACTAAATAGTACACAAAAAGTACTAAATATTCCTTTTGTCCCCTCCCTGCTTCAGCCAGACACAGTTTTTATCAGTTTCTGTTCCGCGTTTTTTGTCTGTTTAATTTTTTTGAGTCACAAAAACTTATTATTTTTTTCTCGCACTTTCAGTTTCACAGTTTTATAACAAATACTAAATTATAAAAATTAAAAAAAAAATAAAAAAAATAAAAAAAGTAGAAAAAGTAGGGGGGGTATAGCTTGTAAAAATGGGGGGGGTCTTGATAACCTTGCCCAATTTAATATGATACTTTTGGGCTGAGCGTGCATTGGAATCCGAACAAAGTACAATATGAGTGTCTGGATAGTGAAAATTAAAGGTCAATTTAGCAAACCCCTTTTGCTCAAATTACATGTGATTTTATACAAAAATACATGTATTTTGCTTTAAATCACATGTGATTCATGTAGACTCACATAACTTTACATCTAACTTTCGTCCCATTTGACGCGTTAGTCTTTTTTTTAAGTTACATGTTTTCATAGATTTTTATTTTCAACTTTAATACCAATAATCTAGAAACCAAGTAAATCACATGCGATTCGTGATAAATCACATGTAATTCGTGGTAAATCACATGTGATTCGTGGTAAATAACATTTTCTTTCCATTGCTCACATCATCCATCCTTCCGAAGTGGTCTTGTGATCCATGTATGCTATCTAAAGTGGTCTTGTGATCCATGTATGCTATCTTGTGATCCATGTATGATAATTACATGTGAATTTGCTTGCATTACATGTAATTCGTGGTAAATTACATATGATTCAAACAAAAGCACATGTGATTCATCTAAAGTGGGTTTGTTAGAAGAAGTTAAAGCTTTGAAATGTTTGAATCACATGTAATGCAAACAAATTCACATGTAATTATCATCGAATTACATGTGATCCAATGCAAGCAAAATCACATGTAATTATCATCGAATTACATGTAATTCAAGCAGACAATTTAATATATTAACAAGATTACATGTGATTAAAAAAATCACATGTGATTCATCTAAAGTGGGTTTGTTAGAAAAAGTTAAGATTTCGGAATGCTTGAATCACATGTAATGCAAGAAAAATCATATGTAATTATCACCGAATCACATGCAATTCAAGCAGAATTACATGTGATTCAAACAAAATCACATGTAATTTAGAAGCCAATTTGTTTTATATATTTTACATAAATGAAAACATAATACGTGATTAAAAAAATCACATGTGATTCATCTAATGTGGGTTTGTTAGAAAAAGTTACGGTTTCGGTATGCTTGAATCATATGTAATGCAAGCAAAATCACATGTAATTATCACCGAATCACATGTAATTCAGAAGCCAATTTGTTTTACATATATTTTTTTTGGGTAAAGGGGACTCCACCCCGGTAAAATGAACATATTTTATATTAATGGCAACAAACATTTTAATATATTAACAAAATTACATGTGCTTCAAACATTTTAATGTAATTCACATAAATCACGTGTGGTTTTAAAATAATAACGAAAATATTTTTGTCATTTAATAGACGGTTATTTTCATATACTTTTAACGATTTTATAATGTTGAAATTCTCGTCAAAAAAAATACACGTGATTTCACAAATCGCATGTGACGTTACAAATTCAAATATGATTTTTAAAATAATTAATCAAACATGAGTTTTCGAGAATTACATGTAATTTTTTGAGAATTACATGTGATTTTTTTACGAAATTTTTTAAAAAAAGTTCGCCGAAAGTATATAGAAGTGCATATCTATGGAAAGATAATTTAATTCCCGTCGTGACGGTATAATTATTTTTTCATAACGATTAACGGTTTGAGAGATATTTAATTTTTAAGAAGGATGAAAATGTTTTTTTTAATTAAATTTAAAAAGATTAATATTGGATGGTGGAGATTGCTTCCTTTGTTCTTTTTTGGATGCATGTTCCTTATAGAACTTTTCTCTTTTGTATTAGTTTTTCTCGGTTTGTTTTTTATGCTAAAACCAAACTGAACCGTAAACTTCAGTTCTTCCACAAAAGTGCATCATGTGATGCCAACCAAAATGGTCATTTGGAAAATAAATACACAAAGAAAAAATAGAAGAGAAATTTATGGATTTATCCCACATCGGAGCCATGTGTTGAGCACAAACCGAACTATTCTTTCGCCTTTTACTAAAGAATACCATGTGCTCGACATATAAAGTAGCATACGCCTATTTTTGGAGAGTCTCTTCTTTATTGAAGAGCTCCAACCAACTTTTTAGTTTAAAACTTCTTGTGCAATAATTTCTTCAATTCAGCTCGAGCTTTTTGAGTCATGTGTGATCTTAAAGTATTGCTCTTAGCTAGACTGGTGTTAATGAGTTTTAAGTTGGTTTATAAAAATATGTAGGGTAGTTGTCGAGACATGAATCATTGTTTTTGTTAGAGATCAAGAAAAAATCCCAGGCTGTCTCAGTACGTACGCAAAAGATGAAAGAGGTACATTCAAATGCCACATATTGCTCATTTGCCACAAGTCTTCCACTTTTTTTATGGGAAAGATGGTGACTTTCCGCCTTGAAGCATTTTTAGGTGTTGGTGACTGCAACAAGGGCATAACAACTCGATCATCTTCATCACCATCATCATTTCCATGATAAACTTCTAGCGACCTGATCTATAACCTTAGTTGGAGCATCACTCACATTCCACACGAAAACAGTAGCCCATAACAGAGCCTACTCGATCCAACATTCGGATTGTATATTTAGTGATGATACTTACCTTAAGCAAAATCCATACTTTAAGGGAACTGCTCAGGACTGCTAATTTTGTCTCTTCTTACCAGACGTCAAGTAGCTACACATGTACTTATCTTTGACCAAGACTTGGGCTTTCCAGGATCTGCTCTTTCCATCAGCGCCTAAACAAGTGATCGACGTTCATATATAGGTATAGTTTAAGTATTTTTGGTATCTTGACGTATTGAGCTGATTGACATAGAGAATAACAGTTTCATGTACTTGGAAGAATTACTCACAAGTGATCGACAAAGTTCGTGTTCAATTTTAGAGTATGATGTCTCCAGTGCTTTCATTCTCCCAGTAGCTTGGCAACAAAAACATGGTTCACTTATAAAAAATGTCACACTATGCCGCACTTGTCGAAAGTTCAAAGAAAAGTTCATATTATTTTTAATTATGATTCATCGAATATAAAAAAATTATTCCTTTTTTCTAATGATCTTCATTAGGCCGTGTCTAGACAGCTCCGACACTTTCACCATTGACCGATCTCTGTTAACTGCCTTTTTGACTTCTTCATACACCAATCGCTTATTTGCTAAGAGAAAAGATCATAAAATTTCTGGAGACTTGTCATACAAACTTTTTTTTTAACTATACTAAACACAGTAACACAAAACAAAAGACTTACATATCCCTGAATCATATTTCCCTAGCAATCTGAAATCAGTTGACACCTTACCAATTAATTACATTGAATTTTACAAGAAAATACAGTAATCCATATCGGTATATCCATAATGGTGACGGGACCTATCTTCAACTTCCTTGTTTAACAGCTGCAAGATTGACGCCTAAGGCTTCGTTTGTTTTTTCAGAGGTTTTACCTCTTCATCTACAAACCATGTCTACAAGAAGAAGATGTGCATTTAAAGTCTTCATCTACACAAAAAAGACCATTTGTTTTTTATAATCTTGAAGTACTTCTTTCCTACTCTTTTTCTTTTTATATTTTTCATTAGTTCTTTTGTATGTTTTCGTACGTTTTGTCAATTTTTACGTTTTTATACTTTTTGTATGATTTTTACATTTTCATACGTTTTGTTCGTATTTTGTAGCGCTGAAAACGCTAATACCTAAAAAAATATAAAAATATACAAACACGTAAAAAATAAATTAAAATATACGAAAATGTATAAAACTTAAAAACTTACGAAACAAACGAAAACGTATGAACACGTGAAAAATAGAACGAAAACGAACGGAAGCGTAAAAATGCTCGAAAACATAGAAAAACGTACAAAAGCGTGCAAAATTGACAAAAAAGTAAAACACGAAAAAAAATGAAAAAAAGCATAAAACATATAAAAACGTGAAAAAATACGAAATGAATAATTTCGGTATAAGAAGTATAAAATTTTTAAAAAATGCAAACAAATATTAGAGGTGATGGTGGGATGTGAGTGTTGAAGAAGTGAGAAGAAGAGGAAAGAAGAGGAAAATAGATGTCTTCATTGTTGAAGAGGGGAGAAGTGCTTCTTAGCACTTATGTCTGCAAAAAAACAAACAAATACCTCTGCGCGCCTGCAGAGGTTTGCAGACAAAAGAGGCTAGAAGAGGTTTTTTTTAGGAAACAAACGAGGCCTAAAATAGCTTAGCCACTTTTGGCCCATCATGAATTTCTGACACTTCGAAATACAGTATTGGAATAATTCTTATCCCCCCAAGGGAGCCACCCGCCATGATCTATAAAACCATCAATAAAAGACTCAATAAAGACGACTCGAATATAAGCCCTCCAAATGTTACAATTTATAAACGACATCCCTGTTTTTTCGAAGGAATATGTCCGTGACTGGGCTGTGATCACAGTGCTAGTTTCTTTCGGGTAGAGGTGTTATTGTTGTCTTGCATCACCAAATATGTAATGTATGGTTCCATAGATGCCACCACATTCTCTGTAGAACTGTGTGAAGAAGTGGACGTATAATGAGTCTTGATAACCCAGTATACTGCATGTGTATAATGCTGCAAATTCTGCATTGACACGTAGGGCTACTGCTTGTTCCTTCTCTCGTCCTACTACATTACGAAACCCTATGTCACGGGCCATGAATCCTCTTCCCAATACACCAGCACCATTCAATTAAAATATACTACTTAATAAACAGCATGTACATAGCAAGAAAATTGTTGTATGTAAAGTATTTTACAAACAGTCGCACATCTATATGTATGCCAACCATCAATCCTGTTTCGGTTACCCCTAACTATAGTGCTACCCCTTTCTGAATTTATAAGCGCAGACCCTCAAACAACTTAGTTACACGACTACAACCTAGTTACTAGATGCGGATAACTCGATCTATGAAGCAACAATCGACAGAAAAGAAAACCCACAAGGTATGTACCCTAATCGAACTCGATTAGTATTATTGATAAAGAAGCGTTGTGAATCTCGTCCCCCCTCATCTCCTTTTATAGAGATGAGGGGGAACCGACTGTTACATACACTACGGGTCGGGTTGGGCTTCGACACAGCCAACCGACCTTTATTGCTATAGGCTAATAGGAAACTCGATACCTATCCCCTAGACACGACTTAGGCTAATAAAGACTAAATACATAACAATTTCCACCTTAGGCTTATATTAGACTATCCAAACACTCAGCAGCTTCAAGCAGTGTTGTAACTTGCGTCTAGGTACCACCTTCATCAAGGCATCCGCAGCATTGTGTTCAGTACCCACCTTCAGAACTTCAACCGTCTTTGCTTCCAAGACTCTTCTGATAAAGTGATAACGCACATTGATGTGCTTAGTCCTATCATGAAAAACATGATTCCGCGATAATTGAATCGCGCCCTGATTATCACAATTAACTGCAACAGTGTTAAGCTTCACGCCTAACTCTTCCAAGAATCCCCTTAGCCAAATAGCTCCTTTCACAACCTCCGTAAGTGTCATATACTCTGCTTTATTTGTCCACAAAGCCTCCCTGTGCTGCAACTAAGCTTCCCAGCTCCTCACACATCCATGTATCAGCAACCAGTACCCTGTGATTGATTTACCCATGACAGTGATCGATCTACCCATGGTGTAGTCAAAATCCACAAAAACTTGTACGTATGTCTGTAATCCACGATCAAACCTATCCAACATACTCACATCTGCAGATGCTATGTCAGGTCTCGTGCAGACCACCTGATACTCCTGGCTTCCAACCGCATATATATATGACCACTTACTATTCTTTACCACATCACAGTCCCCTGATAGACTATCCTCCAACGACAGTATGGAGTGTCCCTTCAACAAAGTCTGTACCAACTTTCTGTTGTAAAACCTGGATTGTGACACCCTCAGAGTATTACCACTCCGATTCCTGATGATCTTAATACCAAGTATATTTCCCTTTGCTTTAACCAGCAAACCCTTGGTAACCGAGATCTCAGCCTTGCATCCGCAAGAAAATACCATACAATCTATATAGAGAAATAGATGTATGAACATACCTGGTGTATCCTCCCAGTAATAACTGTATCTGTCGTCACTGCTTTTCCTGCAACCGTTGCTGAGCACATGCACATCTAACCGAGTATCCATTTCTTCCTTCAATCCAGTCATCAACTTGGAAAGAACCTCACAAGCAACTATATCATTGAAAGTCAATGACTCGTGTGCATATATCTTCTTCACTGCAGCAACTGCAAAAGTAGACTCATTACTGTCTTCTCTATGCTTGAATAGTTCCCGTGCTAAGTGTTGATCCCTATCACGTGCTAGATGATAGTATATCAAAACTTGAGTTTGTACTTTCTTTGAAACATCTACATGATCAACATTCCCCTGAGGTTCCACCTCAAATGCATGATCCTCCCGATATTCCACCTCAAACTCAACTCCTTGCAACACCTGCACTGAACTTGTACATACAGCAGAACCAATGAAAGTTTTCTTGTATTGCCCACTTTCATTGAAACCCATATTCCTGTAAAGCACTCCCTTTGAAGTAACGTCATCTAACCTCCAAAGTTGATCAACATTCATACCTTTACGGTATCCCAGGAATATGCACTTGAACTTAACCGGTTCAAGCATCCCTTGCTCAATACTAGCAAGCCAACCAAAAATGCCAAACATATCTATAGTCTTCTTGAATCCAATCGCTGCTGATGGTGACCTATTATCTAGATATGTAGACATGGTTGTATCCTCTGTCCAAAAAACCTTGGACAGACCAGACTGGATCAGAACACAACGTACCTTATCCAAAAGCGTCACGTTCGTCACGTTTGTCTTCTCAACCAACCCATTCTGCTGTTGTAACCCTGCAACATCCAAATGTTTGGCGACCCCACTCTTCATACATTGTTGTGTAGACTTCTGATTACAAGAATCAAGAACATCACCTGTCTTGATCTTCCACCCAGTCTGAAATTTTCCTAACTGCTTCCTACCCTTCATTGTCTTCCCGGTCATAGCCTGACCGTTCAGGGTATATACGCAATTAGACCTTCTGGTTCCTGATAGTACCACCAGTGAACCCTTTATAACCTTGATCTTGCCCGACTGCATCTTCACGGTAAAACCCTCTTTTTCAAGAGTGCCCAGCGATATCAAGTTTTGTTTTAATTCCGGAACATACCTGACGTTGTCCAACACGAAACTTGATCCATCCCTCATTCGTACTCGAACCTTTCCTGTCCCTCGTACACGGCATTCCCTGCCATCACCTAGCAGTACATTACCGCCGTCATACTCTTTAAAATCAACCAAGTAATCTCTACTGTGTGTCATATGGTATGAGCCCCCTGAATCCATGATCCAGTCCAAAAGTTCATCAACACTCATAGCCATCATAACATCAGCATTGTCATACCCATCAGCTCCAGAACCGGATACCTGATCTTTACTCCTGACAAAACCTTGAGATTTCTTGTGATTATACCTGGGACAATCCCTCTTCAAATGATCCTCAGACTGACATATATAACACCTGAGTTTGTTGCTCCTTCCTTGTGACCTTGACCACGAACTATTTGCACCCTGCTCCATATCTCTCTGACCGGATCTCTCCCTCACATACAACCCTTCACCACTATCACCCTTTGCTTCTGTCATCTTCTGAAGTTCCCTAGAATTAAGTGTCGCGAGCACGTCTTCTAGCTTCAAAGTATCCCGACCATATAGCAAAGTCTCCACGAAATTATCGTAAGACGATGGTAAAGATGTGAGTAATAATAATGCCTGATCCTCATTCGATATAGCAATATCTATAGCCGCTAAGTCACCCGCGAGTTTATGAAACTCATCAATATGTTCAGACTGACTCCTACCTTGATGCATTTGAAAAGTATATAACTTTTTCTTCAAGTACAAACGATTAGCTAAAGACTTTGTCATGTATAAAGTCTCTAACTTTTTCCAAATCCCCGCTGCAGTCGTCTCTTTGGTGATCTCCCGTAGGACCCGATCATCCAAACACAAGATCAATGCGTTGTAAGCCTTTTTCTGAATGACGTTATCGTAAGCCACTATTGTGGTGGCGGGTAATTCTTCCAATGCTGCATCTAATTCCAGATGTTCCAGCAAAGCCTTCATCCTTACCTGCCATAACCCAAAGTCATTCTTCCCATCGAATTTCTCGATGTCAAATTTGCTCAGCGTCATCTTATTTTAACCCTTTGCTAACCGCTTAACCTTTTGTGAATTTACCTACACAAAAAACCACGATCTAGCAAAGTATCCCGTGTATAAAACACCCCTTGATTTATTGATATAACCCTAAGATAAAAATCTTAGTAATCGATCAAACCAAGTAACCCTTCAAAAGAAAACCCCTTTCTTACTCAAATATCGACTGAACCTTGGAAATTTACCTATCCAATAAATCGACAATCCTTGAATCAAGAAAGTACCCGGCGCCTTTTGAAGTAACCCTTGTCGTACTTTTAATTTTGCAAACCGATTTCTAATAACCTAAGAAATCTTGCAACCTCGACAAGTCTTGAACGCTCTTTATCCCTTTATTAATTTGCTAAACCTTGTGATAAACCCTCACAATCACAAATTAACAAAGCCCCTTCGATAATTCGCTAAACCTTGTGATATATTAACCCTCACAATCACGAATTACGAAATCCCCTTGTGTAATATCTCTTCAAAGTAATAATACTACCTTTCCTTTATATATAATAAACAAAAAATAATATTAAGAATTAGTCCAAGCCCAATATAAGTTAGTTTTGACAAATCCAAACTAATTATATCCTTGACTTCCTTGGCCCAACAATAAATTATTGATCCAATATAAAACTCTTTGAAGTACTGTGGTTGACTTAAGATATCACAAAACCACCAGTCGTCTTCTTCTTCTCTCTACTTTAATAACAATAACAATGGCGGCAACGACAACAACACCGAATCCTTGTCAATCAAAGAAGAACAACGACCCTCTTTTCAATCGAACCTAGCTGCTGCTCCTTGATGTCCACGATCTGAACACCAATCCTCCTCGATCGATTCCTAGTAACCAGCGACCTCGAAACCAGGCTCTGATGCCACTTGTAGTATTACACGACTACAACCTAGTTACTAGATGCGGATAACTCGATCTATGAAGCAACAATCGACAGAAAAGAAAACCCACAAGGTATGTACTCTAATCGAACTCGATTAGTATTATTGATAAAGAAGCGTTGTGAATCTCGTCCCCCCTCATCTCCTTTTATAGAGATGAGGGGGAACCGACTGTTACATACACTACGGGTCGGGTTGGGCTTCGACACAGCCAACCGACCTTTATTGCTATAGGCTAATAGGAAACTCGATACCTATCCCCTAGACACGACTTAGGCTAATAAAGACTAAATACATAACAATAGTGCTACCCCTTTCTGAATTTATAAGCGCAGACCCTCAAACAACTTAGTTATTACATATTGGTACTTCAGTTGCCAGTTGCCACCCTAGTCTAATGAAAAGCATAAACTTCTATAACCTCGTATTTCAAGTGACCCCCGCAAGGTACATGTATCAGTTTGTACATTTTAAAAAGACTGAATATCAGTTTGTACATTTTAATTGTGCTGAGGGCGTGATGTATGAACATGTGGTGTTGATGATGTTGTTGGCTGTGATGCCATTTGTTTCTTGAACTGATCCGCAACAGCCTACTCTTTTTTCGAATTCAAATGTTCTATAGCGGTGGACATGATTGGTCTTCATATGCTCTACAGATACAAATGACATTTCGTCTAGTTCTTGTTGTGTTGGAGCACATGTTGGGACACCTGCAAACACCGGTTCTGTTGTTGCAATCACAGGTGGCATACGTGGGTACATGTGGTGTTAGGTCTAGCCATTTTTGGCCCTTGATGAATTTCGAAACTTTGAAATTAGAGGCTTCATTCTCACCCGTGACGTGATGACCAAGCCATTTAACTCGAACCTGTATATCCCATGGCCAGTGTTACCGTACTCATCAATGGTATATTATGGCGACTCACCAAATTATTGTAAATTCAACTAGTCAATATCTTTGAGAGCAACCTGTAAATCCAAAAAATCCGTAGATCTACTTTTGATAAGAGTTTTGTCAGGATTAAATTAGATAATTGGAACACATAACACAATAATATATTGTCTTATAAGTTTGTCCCACATCGACTTGAAGAGCAACCTAGTATTAGTTTAAAATGAGGCCAAGGTCTGCATAGTATTGTCCCTTCGGGGACATCCGATAAAATTGGAACGATACAGAGAAGATTAGCATGGCCCCTGCGCAAGGATGACACGCACAAATCGAGAAATGGTCCAAATTTTTTTAACCGTTTCACGAGAACTCTAAAGTCTAAACTATGATCTGAGCTTTTTTTTTTGGAGTATAAGTTTTTTGGACAGCAGTGACTTATTAGCTCGTTGCGTTTTCAAATTGTGATAAGTTACTTTGCCAGTTTGGATATTGTTTGTTCTAGCTTATTATCATGTAATAAGCTCAAGGTAAATAAGCTTTTAAGCCATTATAATAAGCTTACGGGATTACCAGATTTCCAATAAGTTCATAAGCCCTGTTACCCCCTTATATGTGGGTGTTAATTCAAACAATTTATGAGCTTATATGATTTTCGCTGATATTTCATAAGCTCATTTTTTAGCTTAAATTTCATGAGCCATAAAACAAACCAAAAAATATGGGCATAGAAAAGATAAGCCAATGTCATATAAGCTCATATATATTTTCTTAGCAAAGCACACCCCAAATGACCTTGGTTAAAAGTCGAGCTAGGTTGTGCAACGAGGGCAGTAAGTGAGGACGAGATACGTGGGACGACGAAGACGAAGACGAAGCTTTCTTCCTGTTCATGCGGGATTCGGCTAGGGAAAAAATGGAGTGGGTGTCTTCCAAGTTCCACAACGAGTCTTTGTTTAGCATGATGTGAGCCACGAGTTGATATTTGCCAATGAGACCATTTACGGCATACGTGACCAAGTCATCTTCGGTCATGTTAGACCCGAGGTTATCCAAATGTGATGCAAGTGAGTCCCCCAAAGAGAGTGTGCAATGAAATGCCTCATTAAGGATGTTGTGGCTATTTAATAATGCAATGGTATCAGCTGTTAGTTAGCATGTGTTTGTGATCACTTGGTGTTTCAAGATATATAGGTGCTGTTAAATTGATCACAATCCCGTCAAAGATGTGCGCTGTCTTGTGGAATGCAATGATACATGGTTATCGTAAAGCTGGGCAAACAAATGGTTACCGTGAAGCGTTATTCAAAGTGACATGAAAACTTCAAACGGTATGTAAATAAATGGTTGGTTTCTCAAATAAAAGAAAGTCTCGTCCCACATCGGCCAAAAATGCAAACAAAATGGTGTTTAAAAAGGGGGTTGACAAAAACCAGCATGACCTTACTTGAACAGGATCTGTTCTAAGCATGATTAACTGAGCCTTACTGTTTTGACCATGGCTCAGTTGAGGATAGTTGTCAGCCCATCTAATTGGTCTTACCATGGCTACATGGTTGTCTAACAGCCAACAAACCTTTTTTTGGTTTGCTTCTCGAACCGAATCTGATCTACGTTATGTATGTTTTTGGTTTACATTGACTGATGATGCCCACTGAATTTTTCTTAATAACAAAACAACTTT
The DNA here is from genome assembly GCA_025667525.1 of Glebionis coronaria. Taxonomy (NCBI): domain Eukaryota; kingdom Viridiplantae; phylum Streptophyta; class Magnoliopsida; order Asterales; family Asteraceae; genus Glebionis; species Glebionis coronaria. The sequence continues at coordinate 614,735,554 of CM046874.1, read as the reverse complement.
CTCACTAACAATATGTTAATGGAGTTAAGAGTAAAACACTTTTTCATGATGTTGCTACTTGTGATAAAAGTACAAGCTAAATCGAAAGCCTTAAACCACACAAACCTTGTTGGTGTTTACTCATGAACTCGAAAAAAAAAATGGGTCGGTGGAAAGCCTTAACCGGATGTGTAACATGGTAAGCTCGAAAGCTGTTCCGTCCCTGTCAGGGGGGGATGCCAACCGTCTCTCCTCCTTACGAACACATCAACTAACATTTAACACCTTTCTTATAAACATGTCTTTGTTTTGCTTTTCATCCGATGTGGGATTCCAATTTTATATATATTTTCTTTGTAATATCATTGTTTTGTGGCTACTAGTTAGGACTTTTTTGTCCCAAAACTAAATCCAATACTCCTAACATTTATCATCTCCTGATCATGTCGATCATGGGTGTCGTATCTAGGACTTTTTGTAGCTAGGAGCTTCTTGATCCTAGCTTTTCTCATGATCGATTTACGAGCATAGTTAAGGATTGATGTGAGATGCTTATACACAAACACTGTTTATCACTGGATTCTTGAACCCAAATAGGGATCACATCTCGAATTTCGATTAGTCTTACTTTTTCCTTCTAATGAATCTACTTAAACCAATACATGTAAGGTATAATCAAATGCTATAATATGCTGTATAAAAAACTATATTCAATTTTAATCATACTTAACACATTAAAAACTAATATTTCTGTGAGCAAAAAAAGGTTTTGGGTTTCGTCGTGACTCGTTTTGATAAGTAGACGTGTTGCTCAACCAGCAGACGCTATTCAAATTAAGTTAGCAACTGCACAACAGACGTTTGTATGCAACTAGCATTAGTGCAACTGCACCTAGTCTGGCCCATCTGTGTCTGATGCACCTGTATCCGAAAGAGACCAAAACAACTCCAGTATAAGAGTGTGTAATGTCTATGTGCACGACCAAACCATATCCCTAGACGATACTGCAAGATATATGGTTCATGCGATGTTCACAGGTTCGGGCCAATGATAAGGATCTTGGCGTTCAAAAATTTGGTCAAATTTTTTTTGGAAAACTTCTCGATTTGGACGATACAGCACAGCAGACGCTTGTATGCAACTAGCAAATTATGACCCATCACCTATAAATCATAAGGAAAAAGTCAAATGGGTCGGAACACATCCAAAATTCAATTGGAAGGAACCTTCGCATAAGTTAAAATCAAAGCCTCTTTTCTAAAGTTTAGTAATTAGATGTGAGTAATTAAATGGATATTTTATTCAGTTTCCGAAATTTTATTTCTTAGGCACGGAGGGGACGGCAGCAGTGAAGAAGATGGCAGGGTAGACCATGTGTAACTTGAATAGCTGTAACTTAAGTTTGTGTAGTATGTACTCTAGATAACTTGAAACTAGTATTTTATGTTCGTTGTTAAGATTGTTTTAAAAGACTAGAGAGGGCCCTTTTCGCCCCTGGTTTTGGAGGGTGGATCTGATCTGTGTAGTATGAATTCATGTTGTGTGTTTTAAAAACAATGATCATGAAGTAGCTGTAACTCATTTTCCTTTGTTTTCGTGAAAACTACGATGTTAGTAAAGATGATATATTGTTGAGTTTAGAGTTAGATTTTCATATTGGTTGAGCTCAGAGATGAGAATGTACATTTATAATGAAATACATACACAATAAAAATGAAGATGATTATTCTTGTAATATATTACCTCTAAGTAGCAATATACTGACAAATTACTGATCGCACATCACCCATGAAATAAGCTATGAGTCGTGGTGAAGCGAGAAAACCATTTGAGAAAATTTTTTGGACCATTTCTCGATTTGTGCTTGTCATCCTTGCGCAGGTGCCATGCTAATCTTCTCTGTATGTATCCTTGCGCAGGGGATCTTCTCTGTGCATGTCATATATAAGAATGAAAAGAGGGATGTTGAGTATATTGTGCAGGTCATCAAAGATTCAATTCGTTTTAAGCTAGTTAGTTTATTTGTCAAAAATAGCTATGAAGTTAAAAAAGTTGAATCAAGGTGGAATGTACCGTTCAAGAAAAGGGACAAGTGATAAAAGGGAAGTATTGTGTTAACAGAGATAGCATGCAAGGCTGTCAAAGAAATGGAAGTAAATGATGTCCGAGTTCTTTTTATCTGATGAATCTAGGTAGCATTGAGACAGAATAGTGTTTATGTAAAGAGTTAGGCATGTCTAACTCTTTTTTTGGGTTCACATTTACATAATATGAAATCATATTAAAAAGTTAACTAAGAGATTATGAAAAAGTATTATTAGCAGAAGGGGGGGGGGGGGGTGTAGGATTCGGTCCCCTTGAACCCGAACACACAACTCGTTGAACGCCAATCAAAACAGCAATATGATGAAGTGTTTATATATTGAAAGATGAACTACCAATGCTTATGTTTTATTGAAGTAGCAGGAGGCTTATATAGGCCTGGTGAATACATAAAACGTGGACCTCAACTAAAGAGTAGAACACTACCCATGACTCTCCTAAAAACTAACTAACTAAAATACTCAGTAAATTACTTAGTCAAGATTAAACCCAACAGGGGGGGGGGTTCACAAGGGTCATGTGACCCCCTAGGGAAAATATTGTAGTGTAAATTTTCGAAAATTTAAAGTTTTTTTTTTTAAATTTGACCCCTTAAGAACTATTTTGTAATGTAGTCTATAAAAAATATCAAACTTTGAACCTCAAGCCGAAGTTTCTGGCTCCGCCCCTGATCATTAGCACGACACTTTTACGGCTCACGATAAGAAACGTTTTGCGAATGATTGTTATTTGTTAAAACAAGAGTTTTAGGGAAGAATTACAAGATATAGAGAGATTAAGAAAAAAGGAGGTTTAAATAAATATTAGGGGAATATCTAACAACAATTTCTGCTGTAGCACAAATCAATCAAATGATATGATTCGGTTCCTTTTCTGGCTAGGAGTCCCAGGTTCGGGTCCTGGCAGCATAAACCAATCTTTTTCTTTTTCTAAATATAAAACTTGTTAAAATGGCCCATGCAGGTCTCGAACCTGCGACCTTCGCGTTATTAGCACGACGCTCTAACCAGCTGAGCTAATAGGCCTACTAGTTTTAGATTTTTGTTTTCCTCTAGATAAACTTTGTTAAATGTGATTTTTAAGATGCTCGTTTTTGTTTGTTGATGTTACTTTTTTATATTTGAAGATCTTCTAGTGCCAAAATGTATAAATGAAAATACTGACTAGGAGGCCCGAGCAGGGCCGTCTCATCGTTTTTGGTGGCCCTGTGCCATAATATAAAATAGGCCCTCAAAACGCTCCACATTCATATATAACGGAATTTCTTTTATCATGAATTAGTGTTATGAATATAAGGAAATTACTAAATTGAGGTGATAGAGTGTATTTGTATCTAAGTGTGTTTATATTTACGAAACACGAATAAAGAAATTTATCGAAACTGAGATACGTGTGAGAGTCTCTCTCTTAAACATTTTGTGTTTTTTAAAATGAGTTATATAAATTCGTTCGAGACAAATTTTATATGTTAACAAACCTCTCCTCTGCGCTGATGAGAAGTAACAAGTTAAGTTATATACTCTTTTTAGTAAAAGAATATCTGAATCATAAGGAAAAGAAAGACCATATGCTGATACACCCATTAGTAAAAAACAATAACTAACAAAGTGTTTTATTGTTCCAAGTGGCTAGCTATATAAATATTCAATGGGCCTCATTCTCTTTTAAATATAAACCACTTACCCAAACTAGTTTTCTTACTAACTTGAGCTACTCTATTTAATTTTCCTTGCTTATAATGTATATGGCTAATATTTTGAAATTTGGAGGCCCCATAAATTATTGGGCCCTGTGCCAATGCACCTATTGCACACCCCATTAGCCGGGCCTGGGCCCGAGTATGCCTTAATAGGAGTGAAAAGTAAATAGGTACAGGTATGTATCTTTTTTTTTGTTCAAGTTACTCGGAGAAGTCTGTAATGGTTTAGGAATTTGTTAACTTGAAAATAATCAAGTTAAAGACATAAGAAAGTCGATAACTTTTTGTAATACTTGATTTTGAAGATCAAAAAGGTATCGGATAAAATTAAACTATTATGTTTAGATTTCTTGTTTCACTTCCATACAAACTTGTATTGACCGATTACCCAAACAACCTCGTTCGCAACTACTTTCATGAGCATCATGAATCTCACCCACTCTTTGCATCAGACGAATGTGGACTTAATCAAAGTTCCCCAAATTCTAACCCACTGAATTCACATTCTCTCGATCTTTTTATCTGTTTTGAAACAAACCCGGTTAGCGTATCAAGGGGGACCAAGTATACAAACAGAACATTCATGTAATAGCAGAAACTGTGACATAACAACACTAGTTAAATTAACTAATGTCATTTATGTAGCTGTATAATTGTTTGTTTAACCAAGGGTGAGTTGCTTTGTCATATGAGACGCCTACACAAAAGTTAGACTAAAAATTGTTGACTTTACCCTTTGAAACCCAACATCGAGTCGAATATGTTTTTCACGTTATCACTTAGGTCATCTAGACAACTTCAGTAGAAAAAGAAGCATTTACCTATTACATAGATGGTGCGATTTGATTTTTGTTATTACTCACAGTTTTACGAGAAACACACAGGATTCGTGATTTAGAAAAAAAATATTGTACGCTTGTTGAAGGTAAAGTTTGGAACATTCATTCAATTTCATAACCATTGGTGACCCTATGATTTAGAGATAATATTGTACAAATGTTGTTTCGACAAAGCCTGTATGCCACAAATATAAGAGACAAAAAGATTTAGACTAAAAATTGTAGGACTTTACCTTAATAAAAGGGAGTCCTTCCAAAAATTCTCGATGGCTATGGCAAAACCAAAGCCAAAGAGGGGGTTTGGAAATAGTTTTCAACCAGCAATTGATGTTGGGTCAAAAAGTTGATGTGGCAGAAACTCAAAAATAAAGAAAACGTGAAGTTATTGTCTAAGCGTTGTCAAGACTAATTTGGGCGTTGACAAGAGTTAATTAGGCGTTGATGGCTCAAGCATTGTCGTGTGCAATCCAAGCATTGTCACATGCAATTCAAGCATTGACAAAATATAGACAAAGAAGCTTATGGAAGCTTCTATTTAGATAAACATGCAAAAGATATTCTGCATAAGTTTATTTAAATAGAAGATTTACTTGTCTATTCATTCTTATCTCTTGTAAACCCTAATCCTTACACTATAAAAGGAACCAAGGGTCATAGGTTTTATTCATATTATTCATTCACAATGTAAACCTAAACGTGTGTGTGCACTAGACGTGGGATTCAATGTATACACGTCTAGTGGATGTTTGTTATTAATATAATGAACATCCCATTTGTTTTAATTCATGTTATTGTGCCTAAACACCTTGTTAATGGTTGTTGTTCTAATTCCGCTTTGATTATATTAATCATATGAACAATGATCATTCCTAGTAGCTTAAAAGATCCGGAAACCAAGGTTTCCACAATTGGTATCAGAGCCTCGTGGCTCGTGATGCTAGGACCAACAAGGTGTTCGTGTTTCGAGAAGAAAAGAAAAATCCGTCTAGGGTTTTTCTGGACGTTTTTGTGTGCGCAACAGTATTCAGAAGGTCGTAACTTTTGATTGAACCGTTGGATCGTCACGAAATTTTATATGTGTGTTCTACATACATAGATCTAAACATCCACCAGAGGGATTGTCGAGTTTTATCCCCAGGCAAAAGTTATTAAGCGTCAAAGTTGGCAGCAGAGGTGATTTTCAGTTTTTCAAGCTTTCACATAAAATCATGATTAGGGTTTCTTTAAACCCTAAATCAATTTAAAAGCAGAAAAATTGAAGCTTTGAGGGATATAGCAGCAAGAAAAAGAACACATGAAGGAAGCACATGATGGAATATGTGTTCTTCGATTCCAGTTAGGGTTTTTATATGAAACCCTAGATCTCAAATATAGCATGTCGATCTTTACTTGGTGATTGTATTAATTGCTGTTGCTCTAAGGAAAAGGACAATGATTTCTGATCTTCAGGATTCAGTATGAATTATGATGTTTAAAGATCTCTTATGTTTTGAAGCAGACGCAATTTGATACGTGTTTTTTGGAGGTCACATGATGACATGCGGATCTTCAGGAGTTGCTGTTTTAGACGTGAATTGTTTGATCACATGGGTGCTCTTCCATACAAGCTTATTGTGGTCCTAGGGTTAACTAAAGTATTCACATGAAGCTCGTTTCTTATTGGTGGAAGATACTTGTGTTCACACGAGGAGACTGTGCTGATTGGTTATATCTTGCGTTCATATGGTTATCTGTGTTCACATGATCTACATATTTGTTTGTGTTCAAAACGAGAATGAAGTCAAGGTGAAAAAGTTTTGAATAACATTCACACGATAAAAGATTTCCTATTGGTGGAATAATAGTTGTGTTCACATGGTTACCATATTATGATTGGTTTCGTTTATGGCCATGATATATTAAAAGGAAGGAAAAGTTTGAAACCTAATTATGGCAGATATATATCTTGCTTTGATCGTGGGACAAAGGAGACGTGGACGCTGCTAAAGAATGAGATACTGTTATCAAGCTATCAAGCCCTAAATGATGTCAGCATAAAAAGGAGACGTGGACGCTGACAAGGCTTGATTTAACGCTGACAGGAAGTGTTTTGACGCTGACAGAATAAGTCAACGCTGATAGAGTTGACAGTGTCGTCCGATATATGAACTTCAACGCTGATAGGTATTGTCCGATATTGGACAATACAACTGCCAAAGATGTTGGATAAAAGGTGATATTGGACAACACAAGGTTTGCTGCTGTTTGAGAAAATTGGACGTTTTGAGCACACAAAAAGGAGGACTATACACACGAAGGTACATGGAATCTCCGTTTTAATTTAGAATATCATGATGATATTTATGGCTCGGATATTTTAAAAGGGATTAATGATCTTAAAGCGAGTTAGCAACTATTCATGAGAATTTGATGGATATTTTAAACTATGTAATTGGGCTAAACCTTGTGAGAGGTTGTTACATATGGTATGAAGATGTTCTTTCATTAAATTCGTCATGAAGAGATGTTGGCTTAAGGGGAAGAATTCTTATGGTAAGTTTGATGATTGAAGAAGATTTTCGCGAGTTTGTGTTCTATCATATCTTAAAGTCATGCACTTCCAGCCACTGACTTTTAAGGTAACTTGTTCGTGCTTTATATGGATGGTGATGAAAACTTGTCATAACACTTGAAGGAGTTACATTATCGTGCTCAGTGTCTCACAAAGGATGAGAATATTGACAAGAGATCGAGGTCTACTTATACTTAGCTCCATGAGTATAAGTTCTTAGTCACATGGATAGTACAAGACATGGAACATAGGTTTGGGTTATTCTACTTCTACATCAAGAATATCTTATTTATTTTTCGTCAAGATCATTACTTAGAGCTACTTTTGGAGAATCTTCAAAGATTGCATACATTGTTGGACTTTCCTGTTGATGTGACAAAAAGGGGAAGAAAATACGTGCTACACTTGAGGGGAAGCAACTTGAAGATCATGTACAACTTACAAGAGATACACATAGAGTTTTGCCACTATCAACTAGGGGAAGATTGTTGGGTCAAAAAGTTGATGTGGCAGAAACTCAAAAATGAAGGAAACGTGAAGTTATTGTCTAAGCGTTGTCAAGACTAATTTGGGCGTTGACAAGAGTTAATTAGGCGTTGATGGCTCAAGCATTGTCGTGTGCAATCCAAGCATTGTCACATGCAATTCAAGCATTGACAAAACGTAGACAAAGAAGCTTATGGAAGCTTCTATTTAGATAAACATGCAAAAGATATTCTGCATAAGTTTATTTAAATAGAAGATTTACTTGTTTATTCATTCTTATCTCTTGTAAACCCTAATCCTTACACTATAAAAGGAACCAAGGGTCATAGGTTTTATTCATATTATTCATTCACAATGTAAACCTAAACGTGTGTGTGCATTAGACATGGGATTCAATGTATACACGTCTAGTGGATGTTTGTTATTAATATAATGAACATCCCATTTGTTTTAATTCATGTTATTTTGCCTAAACACCTTGTTAATGGTTGTTGTTCTAATTCCGCTTTGATTATGTTAATCACATGAACAATGATCATTCCTAGTAGCTTAAAAGATCCGGAAACCAAGGCGCCTCGGTTATTACCTCATTAGCTGTGTCATTGGCCCAAGCGCAAAGATACTATCAACTATACCCAACCCCTTCTTTTATACACTTCACCTACTCTTCATGTTACATCCTATGGTCGATGTGGGTTAAGTTGAAAATACCAACTTTCTCAACCCCTTCTTTTATATACACTTCACAGATGCTGCTATCACACTAACCTAACAAGCCAATATAATCAACTGACATAGCTAAGTTACATCTATGAGTACTTTGAACTCAAATGATTGACTAACAGTAGATAACTGTAACACCCTCAAGTTGGTCAAATGCAGCGGAATAGTAATTGGGGTGTTACTTGGGTGGATCGATAGCACATAGCATATAGAGCAATGATCATAAATATCACTTTGAAACATATTACATGAATTAATCGTACACATTTAGTATCTTGTCTGAAAACCACATTTATTATAAAACAGAAATAAATATCCCAGCCCGATGGTAAACATGATGCTTCCTAAAATGCTGGAATCTAATGCATGAGCCTGCTTACTTTCCTGAGAAAACATAAAAGTAAAATGTGGGGGTCAACACGAGGTTGGTGAATTCACATGTTTAATTAATTAAATAAAGTATCAATATGCAAAGCACCACGATGGTAGCAGGACATCACAGCCCAACGCTACAGTAGTTCCTACTGCCCTGTAACTGAAGCTAGACATGATTCTCAGTAAGCCCATTTGGGTCTATCCTGATTGAGGTTTCCCCTAATCCGACAATGACATAAACCTGCTGCTCGGCCTAAGCAATACGTGACAGCTGATCACGACAGGCCGGGTGTTGTCAATACCCGAATAGATCTATCCATACATTTCGCGCTACACTATTAACTAATACAGTCCACGAGAATGGGGCAAACAGTAAGCAAATAAATTGTTGTTGTCTGTGCATGCTTACATATAAATAGTTTTTGTATGTTTTCTCCCCCAGTTATAAAACAGTAAAGATGGGGCCATGAACTAACCTTAGTGATAATGAGGTAGTGAGGATGATGTCACTGAATGACTGGCACAGTATAGTCACGGACTGGAGAAATTACCTAAGTAATTTAAATGTCTCAGTGAATGCAACAATAATAATGCATGATGAATGGTGCATATGAAAATGCATGATCACAATTTATGAGTTGTTACGTTGGTTCAAGTGTTTGTTCTTATAGTGAAATGAAAGTATATACATATTTTTGTTCTAAAAATAAATATATATATATATATATATATATATATATATATATATATATATATATATATATATATATATATATATATATATATATTAATTGTTTAAGAAAAAAGGGGTCGTAAATTAAATAAGTAGCTATTATCTTATTTAATTTATCATAAAGAAATAAATTACAATTTATTAAGTTTTAAGGTTTCAAAGGAAAATGGTTAACGGGGTTTGTCAATTTCGTAGAGTTTGTAAATAACTAAAGTGATTTATTTTACAAATGACACGTTTTATTATTTCTTTTAATTAAATAAAACTATAATAAATCTTTGTAAGTATAATTGTTTAGAAAGGTAACTTTAGGTTTTCGTCCGTTAAGTTTATTACATCGTTAGTCTGTGATGGCAAGAATCTGCAAAAGACTTTTCTTTTTCTTGGTCTCTTCTTTCTAAATCACGGCTACACGACAGAAAGCGATGCTGCCCACTCCGCCGAAAAAGGGGCCACTTTCTTCCCCCCAAAAATGAGAGTTCCACCATCAGGGCCCGGTTGTGCGAGATGCGTGAATCGCAATGCTAGTCGTAAGCTGAACTTGAATTGAAGAAGCGAGCCTCTATCAGAGAAAGGAAAGCCGTTGCGCGTTAGCGCATCCGTTTTCTTGCTCGTTAGCGCCCTTCCTTCAGCTGGCTTCGCCTTATCTATTCATCTCTTTTTTCAAATGGAGATTTAGGGATCTCTCTTGTTCATAGATCTTCAGAAGAAAAGGACTGACCGACCGCCGTTCAAGAGGGATCCCGAAGGCTCGAACTTTTTGCTAGCTTTGAAACATGGGCTGAAGGAAAGAGGAAGACCAAACAAAGTCGCGGTCAAAGCAAAGAAAAAGATGCCAATTGTCAGTTAATTCTATTTGTGAAAACGCCCCTAGGGCTTGGAAAACTTTAGAGGAATGACCAAACACCCCCTTCAATCCCACGGAAACTTTATAACATGGGATTAGGGCTTGATATTAGTTTCAAAAGTGACACAATAGGTCCTTGTGGTTTATTTTAGCTCTCGGTTTAAATTTAACATGCCCTATAGTTTCGAAAATGACACAAACGACCCTTGTACTATATAATAGTCACGAATAGGTTTACACAAGTTTTACTAGTTTATAATTTTGGACCAAACTTTCACCATTTATCAATTTAGGCACGAAAAGTCTCCATATAAATCTAGTTTTGGGCTATATGGCCCATTTGGGCCCGGTTGGGGTAAAAAAAGAAATGGGCTTGATTTGGCTTAGTAAAAACTTAAGGTAATTTAGTAACTTTTAAATAATTACTATTGGGCCTATACTAGTTTTATTATATGGGCTTATAACATGTTTTATTTCAAATCTAGCTTAGTGTAAGCTTATATATTTTCGGCTTATTTTTATGGCTTATATAGGCACGAAAAGTCTCCATATATCAATTTAGGCACGAAAAGTCTCCATATATCAATAATTTAATGTAGGTTTTGGGATCCTTGGTGAAAGTATGGTCGTTTAGGTGATTTTTATTACATCAAAAGTATATTAAAAGAATAAAATAATTTAATGTAGTGTTCATGTTTAAAAGTAATTGTCATCGTAGTTTAAAGTCAATTATAGTGTTAGAATCATATATAAAATATTCAAACTTAAGAATTTATATATATAAGTAGTCATTTATTAATTGTGATCATGACGTTGGATTTTTAGAAATCAATGGGATGGATGCAAGTGATCATATGTTCAGGTGACATAAAGTCCCTCATAATAGATTGTTTGTTGTCCAGTATGCTCTTGAAATATAGTCATACAAATGTGGCCATGCTTTTATGATTAAAATACTCATAGTCACAATAAAAGGTTGTGATATTGTTGTTTCCCTGATCAGATGATTAAAATGATGTATGCTCATGTGATGCATATGATTGTTCAAAGGATTTCATGCAAAGGTGATAGAATAAATATATAGATATCATGAGGTGACGTACACAATGTTGACATAGTCAAAACCTGAAATTTACAGGTTTTACAGCATAAACCCGTTATTTTAGCTTTGTCCTCAAAGCTTAAGATGACGTCACTGCTCAGGTGAAAAGGTCTCCATATAATTCTAGTTTTGGGCTATACGGCCCATTTGGGTCCGGTTGGGGTAAAAAAAATGGGCTTGATTTGGCTTAGTAAAAACTTAAGGTAATTTAGTAACTTTTAAATAATTACTATTGGGCTTATACTAGTTTTATTATATGGGCTTATAACATGTTTTATTTCAAATCTAGCTTAGTGTAAGCTTATATATTTTCGGCTTATTTTTATGGCTTATATAGGCTTATTGTTTTTGACTAAGTTTTATATTTTCCTAATAGTTAAACTTAAGCTTACGTTTTGAGGGCTCACGGGCTTATTCTAAGGCTTTTGAGATTCGGCTTATATTTGCATGGGCTTAAAGTGACCCATAATATTCGGCTTATTTTTTAAGGGGATTATCTACACACGTTCTATTAATAAGCCGAGCCTATAAGTCCATCTATTGAGCTTATTAGTTGTTTTCAAGGTACTCACTTATAACTAGCTTATTTCTAGGAGTTTTAAGCAAGGTGTCCAACATGTTAGGACATGGTTATGGATTTAGGGCACGAAAATCTTATCCACCATATGAGCCGTGGGCTCATAAGCCATATGGGAGGCATTTTATGGAAGTTTTACGTATGCATGGCAACCTAGGCTCGTTTCCTAAGTTCTTACATGCATGCCATGGGATGGAAAGTAAAAATGATTGAAATAGGTTTAAGGTAGTCCATACTTACTTGTGTGATCAAGATGGTGACGAATGGGGTGATGTTGGCGTCGGTTTGCTTTAGACGTGACCTAGGAGTCTTGAATGCTAGCCTTCAATGCTTGGAGTACAAAGATATGGGGTAGTAAATGAGATGGAGGATTTTGTTAGCTCAAGGTGCTATGTGGGAGTATTCCTTTATACGAAAATAATGGTGTGAGGGTGAATGAGTGTAGCTAGTTTCATAAATATCTAAGAGTGAAATGGGAATTGTGGTTTGGGGTAGGACACGGCAAGAAAGAGAAGGGTGCCTAGATTTAGTGAATTTTGGGAAGTACTAGGAAGTACATGCTTTAATGAGTTTTGATGTACACATGACCCTTTTGGTCATTCAAGCCGTCGCCTATAGGGTTTCCAAGGGCAAGCATAGTGTTTTCATTTAAGGTTGTGTTGTACAAGGTGGGAATATGTGTGTGGTGGAGCATGTATACACGGCTAGGAATAAGGAGTGGGGTAGGGTTTGTAGATTTTTGAATTTGTTTTAAGTATAAGTTAGTTTAAGTGTATAATACCTTGTAGTGTTTAGGGTTGGTTTTTGTTTGAATATTGGGGTCTTAGTATGATTACTAGGGTTATAAGTATGATGTAGTAGGAATAGGTTTGAGTCCTAATTTATTTGGTTAGGTTTTGGGATCCTTGGTGAAAGTATGGTCGTTTAGGTGATTTTTATTACATCAAAAGTATATTAAAAGAATAAAATAATTTAATGTAGTGTTCATGTATAAAAGTAATTGTCATCATAGTTTAAAGTCAATTATAGTGTGAGAATCATATATAAAATATTCAAACTTAAGAATTTATATATATAAGTAGTCATTTATTAATTGTGATCATGACGTTGGATTTTTAGAAATCAATGGGATGGATGCAAGTGATCATATGTTCAGGTGACATAAAGTCCCTCATAATAGATTGTTTGTTGTCTAGTATGCTATTGAAATATAGTCATACAAATGTGGCCATGCTTTTATGATTAAAATACTCATAGTCACAATAAAAGGTTGTGATATAGTTGTTTCCCTGATCAGATGATTAAAATGATGTATGCTCATGTGATGCATATGATTGTTCAAAGGATTTCATGTAAAGGTGATAGAATAAATATATAGATATCATGAGGTGACGTACACAATGTTGACATAGTCAAAACCTGAAATTTACAGGTTTTACAGCATAAACCCGTTATTTTAGCTTTGTCCTCAAAGCTTAAGATGACGTCACTGCTCAGTTGAAAAGGTGTGGGTACTTAGCTCTAAACGAGTCTTCATGCTCCCAAGTAAACTCGGGACCTTTCCTAGAGTTCCATCGTATTTTAACTAACGGGATTTGGCTTCGTTTCAACTTCTTAACTTCTCTCTCCATAATTTCTACTGGTTCTTCTACAAATTGAAGTTTGTCGTCAAAATGGACTCCCTCCAATGGCATTGCTAATGGTTCATCTGCGTAGCACTTCTTCAAGTTTGAGACGTGGAATGTAGGGTGTACCCGGCTCAACCGCTGGGGCAACTCTAAGCGATAGGCGACCTCTCCAATTCTGGCAATCACCTTGAAAGGTCCTACGTAACGTGGATTTAACTTCCCCGTTTCCCAAACCGTACAACACCCTTCCAAGGTGATACCTTCAGCATAACACGATCACCTACAGCAAACTCCATAGGTTTACGCTTTTTGTCGGCATAACTCTTTTGTCTATCCTGGGCAGCCTGAATTCGTTGCTTGATGAGGGTGATCTTCTCAGTAGTCTCTTGGATCAGTTCGGGTCCTGTCAGTTGAAATTCCCCCACCTCTGCCCAGTATACTGGTGATCGACATTTGCGGCCATAGAGGGCCTCAAATGGTGCCGCCTTAATACTGGCATGGTAGCTGTTATTGTAGGAGAATTCCACTAATGGAATGTGTTCGACCCATCCTTTTCCAAAGTCGATCACACATGCTCTTAGCATGTCTTCTAGTGTTTGGATTGTCCGTTCACTTTGACCGTCGGTCTGCGGATGGTATGTGGTACTCATATCCAGGTTTGTTCCTAAAGCTCGTTGAAAAGCTTTCCAGAAGTTTGATGTAAATTTGCCATCTCTATCACAGATGGTTGAGACTGGTATCCCGTGTCTCGTCACAACTTCCTTTAAGTACGTTTTGGCTAATTTGCTCAGAGAATCATTTTCCTTGATAGGTAAGAAGTGAGCTGATTTTGTGAGGCGGTCAACGATTACCCAAATTTTATCGTAACCGTGGGACGATGTAGGAAGTTTGGTAATGAAATCCATGGTGATATTGTCCCATTTCCATTTTGGTATTTCGGGTTGGATTAACAAACCTGATGGTCGTTGATGTTCTGTTTTGACTCTAGCACAAGTCAGACATTTCTTCACGTAGGTGGCAATGTCTGCTTTCATGTTCGGCCACCAGTATAATTTCTTCACGTCTTGATACATCTTTTCAGATCCGAGATGTATGGAGTACTTGGACTTATGAGATTCGGGCATGATTACGTTCCTCAAGTCTCCGTAACATGGTAGCTAGCTCCTTCCGTGTAAACACAATGTTCCGTCTGTTCTAGCTTCTAAATTTTCCTTGCTTAGGTCCGTCCTAAGCATTCCTCCTATGTCTTCCCTTCCGATATTCTTGGGCTTCTGTGCCTGGAGTTGAGCCTCTAATATTTGTTTCGGTAGGTCCAAGTTAATGGTCATGACTAAGGCTCGAACTCTCATGGGAGGATCAGTTCCCTTTCGGCTTAGTGCATCTACGACTACATTTGCTTTTCCTAGGTGGTATCTGATGTCACAGTCGTAGTCGTTGAGTAATTCTATCCAACGACGTTGCCTCATGTTTAGTTCCTTCTGATCTAGGATATGTTGCAAGCTCTTGTGATCAGTATGAACTGTGCACTTGGTCCCGTACAGGTAGTGCCTCCAGATTTTTAAGGCGAAAACTACGGATCCAAGTTCTAGATCATGGGTGGAGTAATTCTGCTCGTGCTTCTTTAGTTGTCTTGAAGCATAAGCAATCACTTTCTGTCTCTGCATCAACACAGCTGCCAACCCTTTGTGTGAGGCGTCACAGTAAACAACGAAGTCTTCGTTACCTTCTGGTAGGGCTAAAATAGGTGCACTGCACAATTTTTGTTTGATGGTCTGGAACGCAGCCTCCTCTTTTTCTCCCCACACAAACTTTATGCCCTTCTGGGTAAGCTTGGTCATTGATTTAGCAATCTTAGAAAATCCCTCGATAAATCGTCGGTAGTAACCGGCAAGACCTAAGAATTGACGAATTTCCTTCGGCGACGTGGGAGATGCCCAATCTTTCACGGATTCTACTTTTGCGGGGTCAACTTAGATTCCTTTGTCATCAAATACATGACCGAGAAAGTGCACTTTAGGGATCCAAAAATCACACTTTGAGAATTTTGCGTACAGCTTTTCTTCCTTAAGTAGTTTTAGTACCTGGGCTAGATGTTCTCCGTGTTCTTGCTCATTTTTGGAATAGATGAGGATGTCATCAATAAACACTATCACGAACTTATCCAGATAGGGTCTGCACACTCGATTCATGAGATCTATGAATATGGCTGGTGCATTGGTCAGTCCAAATGGCATGACTTGGAACTCATAATGACCGTAGCGTGTTCTGAAAGCTGTCTTTGGTATATCCTCCTCTCTGACCTTCAACTGGTGATACCCGGGTCGTAAGTCGATCTTGGAGTACACGCTTGATCCTTGTAGCTGGTCAAATAGGTCATCAATTCGTGGTAACGGGTAACGGTTTTTCACTATTAACTTATTCAGTTCTCTGTAATCGATACACATTCGGAAAGAACCGTCTTTCTTTTTAACAAACAACACTGGGGCTCCCCAAGGTGAGGAACTGGGTCTGATAAAACCTTTGTCTGACAGTTCTTTGAGTTGTTCCGCGAGTTCTTTCATCTCGGTAGGTGCTAAGCGGTAGGGTGCTTTAGCTACAGGTGCAGCTCCTGGCACTAAGTCGATTTGAAATTCGACTTGGCGTGTCGGAGGTAATCCTGGTAAGTCGTCTGGAAAGACTTCAGGATAATCACGGACGATGGGTACATCCTTGATCTGTTTCTTCTCGGGTTCTTCTTCTTTGTCTGTCTTAGAAATATGTGCTAAAAAGATAGGACATCCTTTTAGTAGATATTTCTGGGCTTTGGTACATGATATTTTGCCAACCAGTCAATACCAATAATGATATCAAAACTACTTAGTTTTATGGGTATTAATTGAATATCAAATTGGTGATTCTGAAGGTTTAAAGTACAGCCTCTTATGATGGTATTAGTTTCAATGATTTTTCCGTCCGCTAATTCAACTCTGTAACAGTTATCTAATGGGGTAGGTAGAATGTCTAGTAAGCTACTAAACTCCGTGGATACGAAACTCCTATCAGCACCCGTATCGAATAAAATATTTGCATAGCGATTGTTCAGAAGAAACGTACCAGTAACTACATTTGAGTCGGGGTTGGTCCTGTTTTCTCCTATGACATAAACTCTGGCGGATGCTCCGCCTTGGCTTTCATTCTTACTCTTTGGGCAGTCAGGTCTGATATGTCCGATCTCTCCACAACCAAAGCAACGGATTTCCTTACGAGTCATGTTTCCACTGCCAGTGAGCTGGCGGCTTCCTTGGTATCCACTCCCACGGGAGTTTTTCCTGTTGCCGTTGTGGGGCTTATAGTTGGTACTGGAGTTGTTCCTATTGGTCGGAGCAAATGCGCTGACCTGCTCTGGTCTTCGGCATTCAACAGTGGGGTAGTGATGGAAGTTACACTTTGAGCATTTTGGTTTGTTTCCCACGTATGGTGGTGATCCTGAGGAAACAGCACTGCAGACTTGACTTAAACTTTGCCTCTTGGGCTGTTGAGTCTGGGGATGATGACGGTAGTTATCATCGACTTTCCTCTTGTGCTCTGCTTGTCTAATCAAATGATCACGACCACGTTTGTCCACTAATTCCGTGGCAAACTCAATGGCACTCTCGATGGTAGTAGGTCGAGATGCAAGCACACTGTCATGAACATAGTCTGGAAGTCCACTAACGTACTTCTCTATCTTATCCGACACTTTAGGGTACATACGGGTACACATCAAAGTTAGTTCCTGGAACTTCTGGTTGTAACCCGTAATATTGAAGTTGATGCATTTGAGGTTCCATAATTCAATCTCCAGCTTCTTGATTTCATTGCGTGGACAGTATTTCATGGTAAGATTTTCCTTCAACGCAGTCCATGTGATCCCATAGGCTCCATCGTGTCCGAGGGTAGCACCTTGCGAGTTCCACCACGTGAGTGCATGTTCCAAGAGTGTACAAGTGTCGAATTTCACTTTATTTTCTTCAGTACAGTCACTAATAGGGAACACGGTCTTAGTCCTCTCAAACCATTGCATGAGCTCGACTACCCCTTCCTTGCCCTTGTAATAGCTGGGCTTGCACTTTAGGAAATCAGGGTAAGTACATCCTCGAGCTTCACGGTTTCTGTTATTAGAGTTTTCACTGTCTCCATGGGTTCCGCTGGGGAGGTTTTCCCTGGCAGCTAAGGCGTCAGTAATGCCTTGCTCAATCAGTACTCAGAGTTGTGCATCAGATATAGTCGTCGCAGGTGTTTCTACGGGGTTTGGGCGTGCGCGTCTTGGTGGCATTTTTCTATATTAATAAGAAAAACTAAGATTTATTAGCTGATAAACAAGATGGTTATATTAAACTACATGGGTAATGTTTATGCATAGAATTCACAACAAATTTGATAATCCGTTAAGAGTTCATAATAATATAAATGTAAACAAACAAGTGGACGGTAACATGCTATTTCTGGCAAACAACAATATAGTACAAGTACAACCGATCTAAGACAGGGGCATAGCAAACCTGTCTGAAATAGTGGTACATATGTTTGTAATACAACCAAAGATAACCTACCTACTAAGGTTAGGTGCTACGAATACAACTGAAAAAGGAATAGAAGTACAAAAGAGATAAATCATGCGAGCTGAGATGCAACTCAATGCTTGTCATGATGTACAAATACAAATCTAGCCTACACTAGTATGGCTGCCTGCAGGTGCAGATGGTCCGGCTGGTGGTGTACGCTCATCCTGCATGCGGATCACAGCACTCCGGGTCTCTCTAGTGTATCTCAAAGCCTCTAGTAGCTGATGCTAACGTGAAGTGTCGGCACTCCGTAACTGCTCTGTCTCTGTAGTGATCCCCTGGTGGCGAAGATCTGTCAACTTCACGAAGGTCCTGAAGGTGTCCTCCTGCGTGTACATGGCGGCTCGAGTCTCGTAGGAATGACTCTCTAGCGAAGCTAGGCGGTAATGGAGGTAAGCTACCTCATCCAATAACCAGTGTATGGTCTCCCTGGTGGTGTACGACTCGCCGGCTATGGCCCAGTAGAGAGAGTCAAGTCTCTCCTGGAGCACGGCGCGACCCTGCTGGTCCGCCTGTAGTAGAGAGTGGATAAGGGCGGTGTCCTGCGCCTGTCGGGCCGTAAGTGCATCGACCTGTTCCTGAAGGGCGCTAAGTCTAGCCTGCCCGACTCCTGATCCCTCTCCAATCTCATAGGTCGAGTCAGGGATAGTGTCATGTCTCCTCTTACGAGGTGGCAAAACACTAGTGGGGTAAGTGCGAGGTACAGAAGGTGGTGGTAAGGGTGGTAAAGAAGGTACGACCTGGTCCACCTCTCTAGGAGGGGATGCAGGTACTACAAGTAGTGGTGTAGTAGGGGATACGGTAGGTGGTGAAGGAGTAGGTGAATCTGTGAGTACGATGACCCCGTCCTGCTGGTCATCTCTGGACTCAGTGTCAGATGCGGGTCCAGCGAGTACTGACGTTGGTGACAAGGGTGTGATGGTAGGAACCATAAGCTCCTCGAAGGTAGTAACGATAGTGGGCATCGTCATGATATCTGAAAGTAATATTTTAAAGTTGAGCAAGTTTTTAGCTTACACAATTTAAAAAGTTTTATGATGCATATGCGATGTGGTTTTAAAGCTTTTAACCATGTTTGTCAAAAGTATAGGTAGATACTTATGTGATTTATTTACCATGAGGGTATAAATCAATGTGAAGTTAGTTCACATAATATGCATGATGAATTGGTCAAATGCAGCGGAATAGTAATTGGGGTGTTACTTGGGTGGATCGATAACACATAGCATATAGAGCAATGATCATAAATATCACTTTGAAACATATTACATGAATTAATCGTACACATTTAGTATCTTGTCTGAATTAAAACCACATTTATTATAAAATAGAAATAAATATCCCAGCCCGATGGTAAACATGATGCTCCCTAAAATGCTGGAATCCAATGCATGAACCTGCTTACTTTCCTGAGAAAACATAAAAGTAAAATGTGGGGGTCAACACGAGGTTGGTGAATTCACAGGTTTAATTAAATAAAGTATCAATATGCAAAGCACCACGAAGATAGCAGGACATCACAGCCCAACGCTACAGTAGTTCCTACTGCCCTGTAATAGAAGCTAGACATGATTCTCAGTAAGCCCATTTCGGTCTATCCTGATTGAGGTTTCCCTTAATCCGACAATGACATAAACCTGCTGCTCGGCCTAAGCAATACGTGACAGCTGATCACGACAGGCCGGGTGTTGTCAATACCCGAATAGATCTATCCATACATTTCGCGCTACACTATTAACTAATACAGTCCACGGGAATGGGGCAAACAGTAGGCAAATAAATTGTTGTTGTCTGTGCATGCTTGCATATAAATAGTTTTTGTATGTTTTCTCCCCAGTTATAAAACAGTAAAGATGGGGCCATGAACTCACCTTAGTGATAATGAGGTAGTGAGGATGATGTCACGGTATAGTCACGGACTGGAGAAATTACCTAAGTAATTTAAATGTCTCAGTGAATGCAACAATAATAATGCATGATGAATGGTACATATGAAAATGCATGATCACAATTTATGAGTTGTTACGTTGGTTCAAGTGTTTGTTCTTATAGTGAAATGAAAGTATATACATATTTTTGTTCTAAAAATAATATATATATATATATATATATATATATATATATATATATATATTAATTGTTTAAGAAAAAAAGGGGTCGTAAATTAAATAAGTAGCTTTTATCTTATTTAATTTATCATAAAGAAATAACTTACAATTTATTAAGTTTTAAGGTTTCAAAGGAAAATGGTTAACGGGGTTTGTCAATTTCATAGAGTTTGTAAATAACTAAAGTGATTTATTTTACAAATGACAAGTTTTATTACTTCTTTTAATTAAATAAAACTATAATAAACCTTTTTAAGTATATTTGTTTGCAAAGGTAACTTTAAGTTTTTGTCCGTTAAGTTTATTACATCGTTAGTCCTTGTCAGTTAATTCTATTTATGAAAACGCCCCTAGGGCTTGGAAAACTTTAGAGAAATAACCAAACACCCCCTCCAATCCCACGGGAACTTTATAATATGGGATTAGGGCTTGTTATTAGTTTCAAAAGTGACACAATAGGTCCTTGTGGTTTTACTTTAGCTCTCGGTTTGATTTTTAACATACCCTATAGTTTTGAAAACGACACAAACGACCCTTTTACTTTAACATAGTAACGAATAGGTTATACAAGTTTTACTAGTTTGTCATTTTGGACCAAACTTTCACCATTTATCAATTTAGGCACGAAAAGTCTCCATATAAATCTAGTTTTGGGCTATACGGCCCATTTGGGTCCGGTTGGGGTAAAAAAAGAAATGGGCTTGATTTGGCTTAGTAAAAACTTAAGGTAATTTAGTAACTTTTAAATAATTACTATTGGGCCTATACTAGTTTTATTATATGGGCTTATAACATGTTTTATTTCAAATCTAGCTTAGTGTAAGCTTATATATTTTCGGCTTATTTTTATGGCTTATATAGGCTTATTGTTTTTGACTAAGTTTTATATTTTCCTAATAGTTAAACTTAAGCTTACGTTTTGAGGGCTCACGGGCTTATTCTAAGGCTTTTGAGATTCGGCTTATATTTGCATGGGCTTAAAGTGACCCATAATATTCGGCTTATTTTTAAGGGGATTATCTACACACGTTCTATTAATAAGCCGAGCCTATAAGTCCCTCTATTGAGATTATTAGTTGTTTTCAGGGTACTCACTTATAACTAGCTTATTTCTAGGAGTTTTAAGCAAGGTGTCCAACATGTTAGGACATGGTTAAGGATTTAGGGCACGAAAATCTTATCCACCATATGAGCCGTGGGCTCATAAGCCATATTGGAGGCATTTTATGGAAGTTTTACATATGCATGGCAACCTAGGCTCGTTTCCTAAGTTCTTACATGCATGCCATGGGATGGAAAGTAAAAATGATTGAAATAGGTTTAAGGTAGTCCATACTTACTTGTGTGATCAAGATGGTGACGAATGGGGTGATGTTGGCGTCGGTTTGCTTTAGACGTGACCTAGGAGTCTTGAATGCTAGCCTTCAATGCTTGGAGTACAAAGATATGGGGTAGTAAATGAGATGGAGGATTTTGTTAGCTCAAGGTGCTATGTGGGAGTATTCCTTGATCCGAAAATAATGGTGTGAGGGTGAATGAGTGTAGCTAGTTTCATAAATATCTAAGAATGAAATGGGAATTGTGGTTTGGGGTAGGACACGGCAAGAAAGAGAAGGGTGCCTAGATTTAGTGAATTTTGGGAATTACTAGGAAGTACATGTTTTTAATGAAGCCTTGATGTACATATGACCCTTGTGGTCATTCAAGCCGTCGCCTATAGGGTTTCCAAGGGCAAGCATAGTGTTTTCATTTAAGGTTGTGTTGTACAAGGTGGGAATATGTGTGTGGTGGAGCATGTATACACGGCTAGGAATAAGGAGTGGGGTAGGGTTTGTAGATTTTTGAATTTGTTTTAAGTATAAGTTAGTTTAAGTGTATAATACTTTGTAGTGTTTAGGATTGGTTTTTGTTTGAATGTTGGGGTCTTAGTATGATTACTAGGGTTATAAGTATGATGTAGTAGGAATAGGTTTGAGTCCTAATTTATTTGGTTAGGTTTTGGGATCCTTGGTGAAAGTATGGTCGTTTAGGTAACTTTTATTACATCAAAAGTATATTAAAAGAATAAAATAATTTAATGTAGTGTTCATGTATAAAAGTAATTGTCATCGTAGTTTAAAGTCAATTATAGTGTGAGAATCATATATAAAATATTCAAACTTAAGAATTTATATATAAGTAGTCATTTATTAATTGTGATCATGACGTTGGATTTTTAGAAATCAATGGGATGGATGCAAGTGATCATATGTTCAGGTGACTTAAAGTCCCTCATATTAGATTGTTTGTTGTCCAGTATGCTCTTGAAATATAGTCATAGATATGTGGCCATGCTTTTATGATTAAAATACTCATAGTCACAATAAAAGGTTGTGATATAGTTGTTTCCCTGATCAGATGATTAAAATGATGTATGCTCATGTGATGCATATGATTGTTCAAAGGATTTCATGCAAAGGTGATAGAATAAATATATAGATATCATGAGGTGACGTACACAATGTTGACATAGTCAAAACCTGAAATTTACATGTTTTACAGCATAAACCCGTTATTTTAGCTTTGTCCTCAAAGCTTAAGATGACGTTACTGCTCAGGTGAAAAGGTGTGGGTACTTAGCTCTAAACGAGTCTTCGTGCTCCCAAGTAAACTCGGGACCTTTCCTAGAGTTCCATCGTATTTTAACTACCGGTATTTGGCTTCGTTTCAACTTCTTAACTTCTCTCTCCACGACTTCCACTGGTTCTTCTACAAATTGAAGTTTGTCGTCAAAATGGACTCCCTCCAATGGCATTGCTAAAGGTTCATCTGCGTAGCACTTCTTCAAGTTTGAGACGTGGAATGTAGGGTGTACCCGGCTCAACTGCTGGGGCAACTCTAAGTGATAGGCGACCTCTCCAATTCTGGCAATCACCTTGAAAGGTCCTACGTAACGTGGGTTTAACTTCCCCCGCTTCCCAAACCGTACAACACCCTTCCAAGGTGATACCTTCAGCATAACACGGTCACCTACAGTAAACTCCATAGGTTTACGCTTCCTGTCGGTATAACTCTTTTGTCTATCCTGGGCAGCCTGAATTCATTGCTTGATGAGGGTGATCTTCTCAGTAGTCTCTTGGATCAGTTCGGGTCC
The DNA here is from genome assembly GCA_025667525.1 of Glebionis coronaria. Classification (NCBI taxonomy): domain Eukaryota; kingdom Viridiplantae; phylum Streptophyta; class Magnoliopsida; order Asterales; family Asteraceae; genus Glebionis; species Glebionis coronaria. Next base: position 614,712,087 of record CM046874.1, on the reverse strand, counting down.
TGTCAGTTGAAATTCCCCCACCTTTGCCCAGCATACTGGTGATCGACATTTGCGGCCGTAGAGGGCCTCAAATGGTGCCGCCTTAATACTGGCATGGTAGCTGTTATTGTAGGAGAATTCCACTAATGGGATGTGTTCGACCCATCCTTTTCCAAAGTCGATCACACATGCCCTTAGCATGTCTTCTAATGTTTGGATTGTCCGTTCACTCTGACCGTCGGTCTGCGGATGGTATGCGGTACTCATATCCAGGTTTGTTCCTAAAGCTCGTTGAATAGTTTTCCAGAAGTTTGATGTAAATTTGCCATCTCTATCGCAGATGATTGAGACTGGTATCCCGTGTCTCATCACAACTTCCTTTAAGTACGTTTTGGCTAATTTGCTCAGAGAATCATTTTCCTTGATAGGTAAGAAGTGAGCTGATTTTGTGAGGCGGTCAACGATTACCCAAATTGTATCGTAACCGTGGGACGATGTAGGAAGTTTGGTAATGAAATCCATGGTGATATTGTCCCACTTCCATTTTGGTATTTCGGGTTGGACTAACAAACCTGATGGTCGCTGATGTTCTGTTTTGACTCTAGCACAAGTCAGACATTTCTTCACGTAGGTGGCAATGTCTGCTTTCATGTTCGGCCACCAGTATAATTTCTTCACGTCTTGATACATCTTTTCAGATCCGAGATGTATGGAGTACTTGGACTTATGAGATTCGTGCATGATCACGTTCCTCAAGTCTCCGTAACATGGTAGCCAGCTCCTTCCGTGTAAACACAATGTTCCGTCTGTTCTAGCTTCTAAATTTCCTTGCTTAGGTCCGTCCTAAGCATTCCTCCTATGTCTTCCCTTCCGATATTCTCGGGCTTCTGTGCCTGGAGTTGAGCCTCTAATATTTGTTTTGGTAGGTCCAAGTTAATTGTCATGACTAAGGCTCGAACTCTCATGGGAGATCAGTTCCCTTTCGGCTTAGTGCATCTACGACTACATTTGCTTTTCCTGGGTGGTATCTGATGTCACAGTCGTAGTCGCTGAGTAATTCTATCCAACGACGTTGCCTCATGTTTAGATCCTTCTGATCTAGGATATGTTGCAAGCTCTTGTGATCAGTATGAACTGTGCACTTGGTCCCGTACAGGTAGTGCCTCCAGATTTTTAAGGCGAAAACTACGGATCCAAGTTCTAGATCATGGGTGGAGTAATTCTGCTCGTGCTTCTTCAGTTGTCTTGAAGCATAAGCAATCACTTTCTGTCTCTGCATCAACACAGCTCCCAAACCTTTGTGCGAGGCGTCACAGTAGACAACGAAGTCTTCGTTACCTTCTGGTAGGGCTAAGATAGGCGAACTGCACAATTTTTGTTTGATGGTCTGGAATGCATCCTCCTCTTTTTCTCCCCACACAAACTTTATGCCCTTCTGGGTAAGCTTGGTCATTGGTTTAGCAATCTTAGAAAATCCCTCGATAAATCGTCGGTAGTAACCGGCAAGACCTAAGAATTGACGAATTTCCTTCGGCGACGTGGGAGATGCCCAATCTTTCACGGATTCGAATTTTGCGGGGTCAACTTGGATTCCTTTGTCATCAATCACATGACCGAGAAAGTGCACTTTAGGGATCCAAAAATCACACTTTGAGAATTTTGCGTACAGCTTTTCTTCCTTAAGCAGTTTTAGTACCTGGGCTAGATGTTCTCCGTGTTCTTGCTCATTTTTGGAATAGATGAGGATGTCATCAATAAACACTATCACGAACTTATCCAGATAGGGTCTACACACTCGATTCATGAGATCCATGAATATGGCTGGTGCATTGGTCAGTCCAAATGGCATGACTTGGAACTCATAATGACCGTAGCGTGTTCTGAAAGCTGTCTTTGGTATATCCTCCTCTCTGACCTTCAACTGGTGATACCCGGATCGTAAGTCGATCTTGGAGTACACGCTTGATCCTTGCAACTGATCAAATAGGTCGTCGATTCGTGGTAACGGGTAACGGTTTTTCACAGTTAACTTATTCAGTTCTCTGTAATCGATACACATTCGGAAAGAACCGTCTTTCTTTTTAACAAATAACACTGGGGCTCCCCAAGGTGAGGAACTGGGTCTGATAAAACCTTTGTCTGACAGTTCTTTGAGTTGTTCTGCGAGTTCTTTCATCTCGGTAGGTGCTAAGCGGTAGGGTGCTTTAGCTACAGGTGCAGCTCCTTGCACTAAGTCGATTTGAAATTCGACTTGGCGTGTCGGAGGTAATCCTGGCAAGTCGTCTGGAAAGACTTCAGGATAATCACGGACGATGGGTACATCCTTGATCTGTTTCTTCTCGGGTTCTTCTTCTTTGTCTGTCTTAGAAATATGTGCTAAAAAGATAGGACATCCTTTTAGTAGATATTTCTGGACTTTGGTACACGAGATCACACTTAACCTAGTGTATGTTTTATCCGAATTTCCGTCTCCTCGGATAATTAGATTTGCGTTTCCCCATGGTATACGGACTAGTTTCTCGTCACACACAATGGTTACAAGATATTTTGCCAACCAGTCCATACCAATAATGATATCAAAACTACTTAGTTTTATGGGTATTAATTGAATATCAAATGGGTGATTCTGAAGGTTTAAAGTACAGCCTCTTATGATGGTATTAGTTTTAATGATTTTTCCGTCCGCTAATTCGACTCTGTAACAGTTATCTAATGGGGTAGGTAGAATGTCTAGTAAGCTACTAAACTCTGTGGATACGAAACTCCTATCAGCTCCCGTATCGAATAAAATATTTGCATAGCGATTGTTCAGAAGAAACGTACCAGTAACTACATTGGAGTCGGGGTTGGTCCTGTTTTCTCCTATGACATAAACTCTGGCGGATGCTCCGCCTTGGCTTTCATTCTTACGCTTTGGGCAGTCAGGTCTGATATGTCCGATCTCTCAACAACCAAAGCAACGGATTTCCTTACGAGTCATGTTTCTACTGCCAGTGAGCTGGCGACTTCCTTGGTATCCACTCCCACGGGAGTTTTGCCTGTTGCCTTTGTGGGACTTATGTTGGTACTGGAGTTGTTCCTATTGGTCGGAGCACATGCGCTGCCCTGCTCTGGTCTTCGGCATTCAACAGTTGGGTAGTGATGGAAGTTACACTTTGAGCATTTTGGTTTGTTTCCCACGTATGGTGGTGATCCTGAGGAAACAGCACTGCAGACTTGACTTAAACTTTGCCTCTTGGGCTGTTGAGTCTGGGGATGATGACGGTAGTTATCATCGACTTTCCTCTTGTGCTCTGCTTGTCTAATCAAATGATCACGACCATGTTTTTCCACTAATTTCGTGGCAAACTCAATGGCACTCTCGATGGTAGTAGGTCGAGATGCAAGCACACTCTCATGAACAGAGTCTGGAAGTCCACTAACGTACTTCTCTATCTTATCCGACACTTTAGGGTACATACGGGTACACATCAAAGTTAGTTCTTGGAACTTCTGGTTGTAACCCGTAATATTGAAGTTGATGCATTTGAGGTTCCATAATTCAATCTCCAGCTTCTTGATTTCATTGCGTGGACAGTATTTCATGGTAAGCTTTTCCTTCAACGCAGTCCATGTCATCCCATAGGCTCCATCGTGTCCGAGGGTAGCACCTTGCGAGTTCCACCATGTGAGTGCATGTTCCAAGAGTGTACAAGTGGCGAATTTCACTTTATTTTCCTCAGTACAGTCACTAATACGGAACACGGTCTCAGTCCTCTCAAACCATTGCATGAGCTCGACTACCCCTTCCTTGCCCTTGTAATAGCTGGGCTTGCACTTTAGGAAATCAGGGTAAGTACATCCTCGAGCTTCGCGGTTTCTGTTATTAGAGTTTTCACTGTCTCCATGGGTTCTGCTGGGGCGGTTTTCCCTGGCAGCTAAGGCGTCAGTAATGCCTTGCTCAATCAGTACTCAGAGTTGTGCATCAGATATAGTCGTCGCAGGTGTTTCTGCGGGGTTTGGGCGTGCGCGTCTTGGTGGTATTTTTCTATATTAATAAGAAAAACTGAGATTTATTAGCTGATAAACAAGATGGTTATATTAAACTTAATGGGTAATGTTTATGCATAGAATTCACAACAAATTTGATAATCCGTTAAGAGTTCATAATAATATAAATGTAAACAAACAAGTGGACGGTAACATGCTATTTCTGGCAAACAACAATATAGTACAAGTACAACCGATCTAAGACAGGGGCATAGCAAACCTGTCTGAAATAGTGGTACATATGTTTGTAATACAACCAAAGATAACCTACCTACTAAGGTTAGGTAGGTGCTACGAATACAACTGAAAAAGGAATAGAAGTATAAAAGAGATAAATCATGCGAGCTGAGATGCAACTCAATGCTTGTCATGATGTACAAATACAAATCTAGCCTACACTAGTATGGCTGCCTGCAGGTGCAGATGGTCCGGCTGGTGGTGTACGCTCATCCTGCATGCGGATCACGGCACTCCGGGTCTCTCTGGTGTATCTCAAAGCCTTTAGTAGCTGATGCTGACGTACAATGTCGGCACTCCGTAACTGCTCTCTCTCTGTAGTGATACCCTGGTGGCGAAGATCTGTCAACTCCACGAAGGTCCTGAAGGTGTCCTCCTGCGTGTACATGGCGGCTCGAGTCTCGTAGGAATGACTCTCTAGCGAAGCTAGGCGGTAACGGAGGTAAGCTACCTCATCCAATAACCAGTGTATGGTCTCCCGGGTGGTGTATGACTCGCTGGCTATGGCCCAGTAGAGAGAGTCAAGTCTCTCTTGGAGCACGGCGCGACCCTGCTGGTCCGCCTGTAGTAGAGAGTGGATAAGGGCGGTGTCCTGCGCCTGTCGGGCCGTAAGTGCATCGACCTGTGCCTGAAGGGCGCTAAGTCTAGCCTTCCCGGCTCCTGATCCCTCTCCAATCTCATAGGTCGAGTCAGGGATAGTGTCATGTCTCCTCTTACGAGGTGGCAAAACACTAGTGGGGTAAGTGCGAGGTACAGAAGGTGGTGGTAAGGGTGGTAAAGAAGGTACGACCTGGTCCACCTCTCTAGGAGGGGATGCAGGTACTACAAGTAGTGGTGTAGTAGGGGATACGGTAGGTGGTGAAGGAGTAGGTGAATCTGTAAGTACGATGACCCCGTCCTGCTAGTCATCTCTGGACTCAGTGTCAGATGCGGGTCCAGCGAGTACTGACGTCGGTGACAAGGGTGTGATGGTAGGAACCATAAGCTCCTCGAAGGTAGTAACGATAGTGGGCGTCATCATGATATCTGTAAGTAACATTTTAAAGTTGAGCAAGTTTTTAGCTTACACAATTTAAAAAGTTTTATGATGCATATGCGATGTGGTTTTAAAGCTTTTAACAATGTTTGTCAAAAGTATAGATGGATACTTATGTGATTTATTTACCATGAGGGTATAAATCAATGTGAAGTTAGTTCACATAATATGCATGCTCTACAATGCTATGTGCCTAACTTATAGGTTCCCCAAAAATCAATTTTCTTTAGACTGATTTTTATGTTCAGTTATAGTCCAGTTTAAAATTTTTATTATTTAAAAATTTTTGATCTGGTTCTCTATAACTATGCGCTCTGATACTATTAACTAATACAGTCCACGGGAATGGGGGAAACAGTAGGCAAATAAATTGTTGTTGTCTGTGCATGCTTGCATATAAATAGTTTTTGTATGTTTTCTACCCCAGTTATAAAACAGTAAAGATGGGGCCATGAACTCACCTTAGTGATAATGAGGTAGTGAGGATGATGTCACAGTATAGTCACGGACTGGAGAAATTACCTAAGTAATTTAAATGTCTTAGTGAATGCAACAATAATAATGCATGATGAATGGTACATATGAAAATGCATGATCACAATTTATGAGTTGTTACGTTGGTTCAAGTGTTTGTTCTTATAGTGAAATGAAAGTATATACATATATTTGTTCTAAAAATAAATATATATATATATTAATTGTTTAAGAAAAAAGGGGTCGTAAATTAAATAAGTAGCTTTTATCTTATTTAATTTATTATAAAGAAATAACTTACAATTTATTAAGTTTTAAGGTTTCAAAGGAAAATGGTTAACGGGGTTTGTCAATTTCGTAGAGTTTGTAAATAACTAAAGTGATTTATTTTACAAATGACAAGTTTTATTTCTTCTTTTAATTAAATAAAACTATAATAAATCTTTGTAAGTATATTTGTTTGCAAAGGTAACTTTAAGTTTTTGTCCGTTAAGTTTATTACATCGTTAGTCCTTGTCAGTTAATTATATTTATGAAAACGCCCCTAGGGCTTGGAAAACTTTAGAGAAATGACCAAACACCCCCTCCAATCCCACAGGAACTTTATTATATGGGATTAGGGCTTGTTATTAGTTTCAAAAGTGACACAATAGGTCCTTGTGGTTTTACTTTAGCTCTCGGTTTGATTTTTAACTTACCCTATAGTTTTGAAAACGACACAAACGACCCTTTTACTTTAACATAGTCACGAATAGGTTATACAAGTTTTACTAGTTTATCATTTTGGACCAAAATTTCACCACTTGTCAATTTAGGCACGAAAAGTATATATATATTTCTAGTTTTGGGCTATACGGCCCATTTGGGTCCGGTTGGGGTAAAAGGGGATAATGGGCTTGGTTTCGCTTAGTAAAAACTTAAGGTAATTTAGTAAATGTTAAATAATTACTATTGGGCCTTTACTAGTTTTATTATATGGGCTTATAACATGTTTTATTAACAACTCCAGTACCAACTATAAGCCCCACAACGGCAACAGACAAAACTCCCGTGGGAGTGGATACCAAGGAAGCCGCCAGCTCACTGGCAGTGGAAACATGACTCGTAAGGAAATCCGTTGCTTTGGTTGTGGAGAGATCAGACATATCAGACCTGACTGTAATAAGTGTGAAAACACTTATCCTTTTACCACTTATTTCCAATAATAACAAGACCAAAACGTGTGATTTATGTCGTAAAAGTCGGAATTATGCGTGGTTTGTGTTTTTATTTTGTTTTAGGACTAAAAGATTAAAAAGGAAGAAAACACGGTCTTTCACGGGCTTTTATTGAAGAAAACGGGAAAAGACGAAGTCAAAAGATCAAGAGTGCAAAAAGAACGGGAGTCCAAGACCTATTCTAAAGATTTATCGAAGAACAAGTCTAAAGACGGAAGTTAATGAAGTCGAAGAACTCGAGTCTAAATAAATGAAGAAATGTTAAGACGAGTTTAATTAATCCCGAGACGACATCGAGAAAGACAAAGAATTAAAGTCGAGTCAAGAAGGAAAAGAAAGAAGAAAGCACCACACATGCCTCCCACTTCCCTATAAATACCCTCCTAATCACATTAGGAGGGGGTTAGCTAGTTTTTATTTTTCAAGTTTTCTTTCTAGTTTTTAGAGAGAGAAAGTTCTAAACTTTCTCTCACTAAGTTTTTCTTTGTTTTCATCTCTTAAATTTACGCTTCCTTTAATCTTTGTACTTGGATTCCTTTAATCAATTTCAAGTTAAGTTTTGTGTTCTTTAATCTCATTCTACATTTCTTGGTTACTTTATCTTTGATCCGAATTACACATCTCATTCGTATGACTTGATGTTTTCGTGAGTAAAGGATTAATCTTCTTGGTTTACACATAAATTCTTACACGTTTAGGCCATAAGCTCTCTATGCTTATTGGCTTACTTCGAGTTTAGCTTATTGATTTTCGGATTTCACCAAGGTTTTAGTTATTTTAAAAGTCATTTCATAAAGTTTGAAATCTTTTGTGTTTTAGAAGTTATCAAATTTAAGCTTTTTGAATTGTTTGAGGGTCGGGTATAATAGCTTATTGCATTTGCTTATTGAGTTTTAGGATCTCCATCAATTTCGGATTAAGTTACCTTCCATCGCAATCTTGGGGTTTTTGCACATTCCGACGGCTTCTACACATTCCGATAGACCTCAGTATTTTGATCGCAATAACCCATTAGGGTTCTACTTTGCGATCAGGTTATCATTTCCCCCTTATTCCGATATGGATTGCGATCACCCATTCCGATCGCACATTCCGACGGGATCAAGGTCTTGGTTAAGACGAAGTGCTGCCCATTTTCGATAGCAACATTGCGATAGCCATTATTCCGATCTGAATCATTGCGATCTGAAAACATTCTGACGGGTATTTTGTTGTTGTATTCCGATGGGTATTGAGATTGGTATTCCGATGGGTAGTAAGTTTAACATTCCTATGGATTTCCAATTGCCATATTCCGATGGTTGTGATTTTGGTGTATTCCGATGGACATGAATTGTTTTATTCCGATTAGCTAAGATTTTAAGTTTTAAAGTTTTTCAAAGTTTTAAGTTTTAAGTATTTTCCTAAATTAACTTTTAGTTTAGTTTTGTCAAAACTTCTACTTTACTCAACGACACTTAAATTACTTGCTAATAGTTTAAAATTAGATAAATCAACCAAACCATCCTCTTGTTCACCAAAAGACAATTGAGTCGCACTCTTAACCATTAGTCAATTCGAAAAGACTTGGGACAACAATATTTTATACTTAGCCAAAAACCAAGTATTAAATGGCGCTGCTGCCGGCTCTTTTCGTTACGATTAAAGGTTTTTAGTGAGAGACGCATTGAATTTTGGGATCCGTTCTTTGAACGTTATTTTCCTGGCTTTAAAAATTTTCAAAAATCCTAAAAAATATAAAACTCTTCAAAAATTCAAAAAAAAAAAAAAAAAATTTAAAAATTATAAAAAACAATTCTTTTCTAAAGTTTTGCACCAAAAAGATTATATAGATATTCTCTCTGTGTATATTTTTCTTCTGCAAGTGTATGCGTACTAGATCTTCGAACTATTCTGAGCCCGAGACTCGTGAAGATTTAGCTATGGCTGGTGTTAATAACAACAATAATAACCCACCTCAACCCAATTTGAATAATAACAACAACAACAACAACAATGTCCTCCTACCTGATTTACGGACAATGGAGGAATTGTGTCAACCCACCATGAACAGACGCGGAGGCCCGATTGCGCCATGCACGTCACGGCTCAGGAGTTTTCGTTGAAGCATCACATGATCCAGCAAGTGCAAACTAACCCATTTCGTGGAATTCCGGATGATGATGCCAACAAACACCTCGACAAATTCATTACCATCACCCAAAGCATGAAGTGCCCTGGTGTTTCTATGGATGACCTTCGCCTCCAACTTTTTCCCCACTCGCTTTCTCACCATGCCGAAAAATGGTTTGACCGTCTTCCTAAGAATTCTATTCATACGTGGAATGACATGACTCAACACTTTTTGTCGCGCTACTTCCCTCCATCCATGGTTACAAGCCTTCGTAACCAAATCAGTGGATTCATGCAAGACAATGATGAATCACTCTTTGATGCTTGGGAACGATACAATGATTTGATCGACCGCTGTCCAAATCACAATATGCTCCCCGTCACTCTCATTGACACCTTCTACAATGGTCTCACTTTTCGTGATCGTGACACGATCAATGCCGCCGCCGGTGGTACTTTTATGAAAAGGAGACCGGAGGAGTGTCGAGAGTTGATTGAAAACATGACTACTCACCACAAGAATTGGGATTCATCCGCATCCTCAAGATCTAACTTGAGAGTCAATGTTTCTTCTACTACTTCTAATCCCGAGATGACTGAAATTTCTCGACAACTCGCTGAGATGAACAAGAATTTCATGGCCATGGCCACAAACCACTTTCAACAAGCTAAAGCCGTCACTATTTCTTGTGACACATGTGGTGGTCCTCATTCTTACAATGATTGTCCTTCTACCCAAGGCAATTTTTCTGAAAACGTTAATGCGGCATACGGTACTTATCCCACGGGAGGCTATCAAGCTCGTCCTCAAGGAGACCGTAGCTTGCTAAGTTATCGTTCCAACAATTATCTTGCTCCTCCCGGTTTCCCTCCTGCAAACCAAAACCAACAACAAAGCTATAACCGAAACAATCAATCCCAACCTCGTGCTAACAATCAATATCAATCCCAAAGAAACCCATACCGAACTCAAGGAAATTCTCAAGCTTACCAAGCTCCACCTCTCAATCAACCGATGGCAGTAAGTCCAGACGTCGAGACGTTCATGAAGACTAATCGGGAGCTGGTGACGAATCTTCAGAGTCAAGTCATCAACTTGAAGGGCGAAATGGTGAAACAAGGGAACGATATTCGAGTCGAGCTAAGGAATGACATGGCAAAACACAGCAATGAAATTCATGCAAACATGAGAGACTCTTTCAATACTCAAGCGGTTAACCTTCGTGATATGATTGGTTCGCTCATCCAAGGTAATCAACCCTCTTCTTCGGGTACTCTTCCGAGTAATACCGTTGCGAATCCAAGAGGGGAGATGAAAGCAATCACCACTCGTAGTGGAAAAGGTTATATGGAACCCGAGCTTCCTACACCTCCACCCATGATTGTGAACAAGGAAAAAGAGCAACTTTCCTCACCTCCTTCACCTTCTATCCCCATTTCTCCACCACCCGTGGTTGTGAGTGATCCTATTCCCCTAAAACCTTCTTCTTCATCCAATATACCTTATCCTTCAAGGTTGAGGAAAGAGAAGCAAAAGAGCAAGGATGATATTCAGGTTTCAAACTTTCTCAAAATGTTTAAACAATTGAATTTTAACATCTCCTTTGCCGAGGCTCTCGCTCACATGCCTAAATACGCTAAGATGTTTAAAGATCTTTTAAGTGATAAGGAAAAGCTTCTTGACATTGCTCAGACCCAACTTAACGAGAACTGCTCCGCAGTGCTCTTAAGGAAATTGCCCACCAAACTTGGTGATCCGGGTCGCTTCTTGATTCCTTGCAACTTCCCGGGAGTAGAGAATTGCATGGCCCTAGCCGATCTAGGTGCCAGTATAAACTTAATGCCTTTAAGTGTTTGGAAGCAATTATCTCTCCCCGAGCTAGTCCCCACCAAAATAACTTTGGAATTAGCCAACCGTACGGTTGCTTATCCAGTGGGGATAGCCGAAGATGTCTTTGTTGGCGTTGAAAAATTCACCTTCCCGGCGGATTTTGTTGTCGTTGACTACGAGATGGATCCTCGTGTTCCATTAATCGTTGGACGTCCATTCCTGAGGACCGGTCGCACTCTCATTGATGTAGCCGCGGGCGAAATAATCATGAGAGTTGGTGACGATAAAATAGTCTTCAACATGGGTAAGATTTCTAAGCAACCTTACTCATATGAGAGTGTTAATGCTATTGATGTTCTCGATGAGGCTTGTGAAGAACATTTTCATGATGCTTGCAAAATTACTCTTACTTCTCTACCCAATGTTGAGACCGTTGCCTCAATTGCTCCAGCATTGACTCCTTTTGGAGAAAGTGACTTGGATGATTTCGAAGCTAGCTTGGGTCCTCTCGATATTAAGTATGATAATTCGTCCACCGATTGGGATGAAGACATTCGTACTATTAAGAGACTTCTCAATGAGGACCCGGTTTCTCCTCCTTCTCCTAAAGAGGTGACTAATGATGATCCATCGTTAGTTTCACCATATATTGAGGATCCTCCTACTCTTGAGCTTAAGGACCTACCTCCTAATCTTGAGTACGTTTTCCTAGAAGACGACGAGAAGTTACCGGTCATCATCGCAAAGGACCTAAAAGAAGAAGAAAAAGCCCGACTTGTCGCCGTGTTGAAGAAGCATAAACGAGCTATCGCTTGGAAAATCTCCGACATCCGTGGAACTGATCCTCACTTCTGCACACATAAAATTCTCATGGAGGACGACTTTAAGCCCACAATTCAAAGCCAACGAAGGGTGAATCCTAAAATCCATGAAGTCATCAAAAAAGAGGTTATCAAACTTCTTGATGCGGGTATGATTTACCCTATTTCGGATTCACCATGGGTTAGTCCAGTCCATTGTGTGCCTAAGAAAGGCGGAATCACCATTGTGCCCAATGCAAACAACGAGTTGATTCCTACCCGTCTCGTTACTGGGTGGAGAGTTTGTATAGACTACCGCAAACTCAATGATGCCACGAGAAAGGATCATTTCCCTCTACCTTTTATGGACCAAATGCTTGAACGTTTAGGGGGTAATGAATATTACTGATTTCTTGATGGTTTCTCGGGTTATTTCCAAATACCCATCGATCCCCAAGATCAAGAGAAGACAACATTCACTTATCCCTATGGCACATTTGCTTACAAAAGGATGCCTTTTGGCTTATGCAATGCCCCTGGGACTTTCCAAAGGTGCATGTTGGCTATCTTCCATGACATGGTTGAGCAAACCATGGAAGTCTTCATGGATGATTTCTCGGTCTTTGGGGATTCCTTCTCTTCTTGCCTTGCCAATTTGGAACGTATGCTTAAGCGGTGCAAAGACACTCTCCTTGTTCTGAATTGGGAAAAATTCCATTTTATGGTAAAACAAAGCATTGTGCTAGGACACAAAATCTCTAAAGCCGGTCTTTGAAGTCGACCGTGCTAAAGTAGATGTCATAGCCAAATTACCTCCACCTTCAACTGTGAAGGGTGTGAGAAGTTTTCTGGGTCATGCGGGCTTCTATCGTCGATTCATTCAGGATTTCTCTAAAATCGCTCGCCCGATAACCCACCTCTTGGAAAAAGATACTCCTTTTATCTTTTCTAAAGAGTGTCTCGAAGCCTTCAATCTTCTTAAGGATAAGCTAACTGAGGCACCGGTCTTGGTTACCCCTAATTGGGAGCTACCCTTTGAGTTGATGTGCGATGCTAGCGACTTTGCTATTGGTGCGGTTTTGGGACAACGGATCAACAAACATTTCCAACCAATCCACTATGCTAGAAAAACAATGACGGGGGCTCAATTGCATTATACGACAACCGAAAAAGAGCTTTTAGCTGTTGTCTATGCTTTAGAAAAATTCCGCCCCTATCTTGTTTTATCCACCATAATCGTATACACGGACCATTCCGCGTTGAAGTACTCGATGACTAAACACGACTCTAAGCCAAGACTTCTCCGCTGGGTTTTACTCCTTCAGGAATTCAACATTGAAATTCGTGACAAGAAGGGTGCTCAAAACCTAGCCGCGGATCATCTAAGCAGACTTGAGGATCCATATCAAGGGGATCATCCGAACAAAGAGATCAATGATTCTTTCCCCCTTGAGACCTTAATGTCTATAAATCTCAATCTTGATGACACCCCGTGGTTTGTGGACATTGCAAACTACTTAGCGGGTGGTATTCTCATCAAAGGGTTAACATCCCAACAAAAGAAGAAGTTCTTGAATGATGTTAAGACTTACTTTTGGGATGACCCTTATCTATTCAAACAATGTGCTGATCTGATCATTCGTCGTTGTGTTGACGGACCGACAGCTTTTGACATTCTCCAAGCTTGCCACAAAGGACCCACCGGTGGTCACTTTGGTCCCAACTACACCGCTAAAAAAGTGTTTGATTCTGGATTCTATTGGCCCACCATTTATCGTGACGCTCACGAAATGGTTAAGCATTGTGATGCTTGCCAACGCCAAGGCAAGATCACACATAAAGATGAGATGCCTCAAAATTTCATACAGGAATGTGAAATCTTTGATGTATGGGGCATCGACTTTATGGGGCCATTTCCATCCTCCAAAGGGAACAAGTACATCCTCGTCGCCGTTGACTACGTTTCTAAATGGGTTGAAGCCAAGGCTCTCCCTACGAACGATGCGAGGGTGGTTGTGAACTTTTTGAAGCAGCTTTTCGCTAGACTCGGCGTTCCTCGTGCTATTATCAGTGACCGCGGGACTCATTTTTGCAATAATCAATTTGCAAGAGTCATGGCTAAGTATGGTGTTAATCATCGTCTTTACACCGCCTATCATCCCCAAACCAATGGGCAAGCCGAGATATCCAACCGTGGATTGAAGCGAATTTTGGAGCGTACTGTGGGAGAGCATCACGCCGTGTGGGCCGATAAGTTAGATGATGCTCTGTGGGCTTTCCGTACTGGTTATAAGACCCCGATCGGCTGTACGCCTTATCGTCTTGTGTACGAAAAAGCATGCCACCTTCCCATCGAGCTGAAACATAAGGCGCACTGGGCCTTGAAGTGGGCTAACTTCGACATCAACAAAGCCGGTGATCATCGCAAGATTCAACTCAACGAGCTAAATGAACTGAGGAATGAAGCTTATGAGAACTCGCTGATCTACAAGGAGAAGACGAAGATCATTCATGACGCAAAAATCAAGAACTGAGAGTTCCACGTTGGTGATCAAGTCTTACTTTTTAACTCTCGGTTGAAGATCTTCTCTGGCAAGTTGAAGAGCCGCTGGTCTGGTCCATTCACCGTCGCCAAAGTCTTTCCATATGGGACCATTGAGCTTTCTCAGCCGAATGGGCCCAATTTCAAGGTGAATGGCCAGCGGTTGAAGCTGTACTTTGGTGAGGACATCTCTCATGAGATGATTCCATCCCTCACCACGTTCCCCATGAACTAAATTGGGTCGATTCAGGCTCGTGACTCGGTGAAAAAAAACACGCGCTTCTCGGGAGGCAACCTGTGATCTATCCTTTACTGCCTTCATAATAAGTGTCGGGGGGAGCCCCGTATGTGTTTGTTGTCTTGTTTCTTGTGCTGTGCAGGGATTAAAGCTTCAAAGATCCACCTTGATGACTTTTGACGAACCGTGATACCGTGTTCCCATCTTCCTGGTTCTATCCTAAACTCTTGTGATTCAATATTTCATATTTTATATGTTCACATTGAATTCACTTTAGTTGTCCTTTCCTTAGCAAGATTTAAACAAAGTGCACAATGTCATAAGTGTAGGGGAGTTTACTCCCACATGCTTAAACATTGAGGACAATGTTTATCTCAAGTGTAGGGGGACTTCTATTGAAGTAAGTGGTCTTTTCCATGAATTTGCCCTCATTTTAACCGGAAAATTTGATTTTTCGACATTTTTCAAAATTTTTAATCTATTTTGGCCTAGTTGTATAGTTGTATTTTCCCTTATCATGTTTAGTTTCTTTCCATTGCTAGAATAAATTTTCAATAAAGTGGTTTTAGATTTTTCTTAGTCGTGAACATTTTGACTCAACCCGAGTTTACTTATCCAAGTTTACTCTAGCTAGTATCCTTAACGTGTTCAAGTCAAGTTTTGCTAGGCTTTTATACAGGGAGCTATAAAACGCGAAAGTCTTAACTCTCACGGGTTAAGAACAAGAACATTTTGCAAGTTCCTATAATTGATCCTAGAGAGTTATTTATCAAGGGAACTTTAAAATGCGATTTCTAAACTTGAAAAAGTCTAAGAATTTGCAAGATCCTATAGATGACTCGAAAACCCAAAACTTTGATTTAATAGGCTAAGCATCCACGAGTCTCATTCCTTGAGATTTTAAACTGTGGAGAACGAGAGATGATAGAGTCAATTATAAGTTCGGTATTCTTTCGTGAATTTATATGAGTTAATTATAAGCCTATTCTCCCTTCGCTTGTTAATAAATTTATCTGCAATAAATAAGGTTGTACGATTTAAAAGGTTACCTAGCTTCTAGCCCCAGATCGTTTAAAAGTTGCTCGGTACGGATTAGAGTTCATAGCCAAGGCATAACTTATTGAAGCGGGATGCGAAGATTGGCGAGTCCGAAAAGGCCCTAACAAGGCATGAGGGCTACATTTTGTTGCTAAAAGATCCAAAAGTGATGTGAAGAATCATTTATCGAAAATCAATATGAAGGATCGAGACACACGACGAAAAGCAAATACTCCCCTAAAGATCATGGAGAAGTCTATCCAAAAAGACCCTAACAAGGTATGAGGATAAATAGATCCAAGTCCTAAAAGGAGGCGGATCGTTGTATATCAAAATCCAAAATAAAGATTAAAGAAAAATGAAGAAGTCGTGGTCCAAATATGAAGAATCTCTCAGAACTTCAAGTGAAGAAATTCCTAGTATGAAGAGAAGACCATAGTTTCAAGAACGTCTCTCGAAGATTCGAAGTATGAAGTCGCTGCCAAAAATCGGTCTGAGAAAGGTCTCAAATCGTGAAGCGAGTTATGCCAAGATATGAACTTTATGAGGTCCCGAGAAGCAGTTTTAAAAGATTTGGTCCTTTAGCTAACTATTGATTAAATCGTTCACTTTATTTTCGGCCTAAATAACTATTGAAATAAGTCAAACAATGCATCCTCGTGATCATTCAAGACAAAAATAAAATATAAGAGATACACCTAGGAATAAGGGAGTCTAAGTGAATAATTGGCCCACATGAGTTCGTGATAGTGTGCTAACTTATAATAACAATGATCTCGTTTTTAAGCTTGGTATGGGGAACGTGAAACTTGAGGATGATTAACGTTCATGGCAGCCAAAACCCAATGTAAGTCTTTAATTTCTTTACTTGATTCTATCTTTTCATATTTAGTATTTAATAAAGGCCAAGGTGGGTTATTTATGATGAAAAATGTAAACCGTGCTGTAAAATTAATGCATTGCATGAGGGCATTGCAATGGTCAAGTGTAGGGGATTTAATAAGTGTGAAAACACTTATCCTTTTACCACTTATTTCCAATAATAACAAGACCAAAACGTGTGATTTATGTCGTAAAAGTCGGAATTATGCGTGGTTTGTGTTTTTATTGTGTTTTAGGACCAAAAGATTAAAAAGGAAGAAAACACGGTCTTTCACGGGCTTTTATTGAAGAAAACGGGAAAAGACGAAGTCAAAAGATCAAGAGTGCAAAAAGAACGGGAGTCCAAGACCTATTTTAAAGATTTATCGAAGAACAAGTCTAAAGACGGAAGTTAATGAAGTCGAAGAACTCGAGTCTAAATAAATGAAGAAATGTTAAGACGAGTTTAATTAATCCCGAGACGACATCGAGAAAGACAAAGAATTAAAGTCGAGCCAAGAAGGAAAAGAAAGAAGAAAGCACCACACATGCCTCCCACTTCCCTATAAATACCCTCCTAATCACATTAGGAGGGGGTTAGCTAGTTTCTATTTTTCAAGTTTTCTTTCTAGTTTTTAGAGAGAGAAAGTTCTAAACTTTCTCTCACTAAGTTTTTCTTTGTTTTCATCTCTTAAATTTACGCTTCCTTTAATCTTTGTACTTGGATTCCTTTAATCAATTTCAAGTTAAGTTTTGTGTTCTTTAATCTTATTCTACATTTCTTGGTTACTTTATCTTTGATCCGAATTACACATCTCATTCGTATGACTTGATGTTTTCGTGAGTAAAGGATTAATCTTCTTGGTTTACACATAAGTTCTTACACGTTTAGGCCATAAGCTCTCTATGCTTATTGGCTTACTTCGAGTTTAGCTTATTGATTTTCGGATTTCACCAAGGTTTTAGTTATTTTAAAAGTCATTTCATAAAGTTTGAAATCTTTTGTGTTTTAGAAGTTATCAAATTTAAGCTTTTTGAATTGTTTGAGGGTCGGGTATAATAGCTTATTGCATTTGCTTATTGAGTTTTAGGATCTCCATCAATTTCGGATTAAGTTACCTTCCATCGCAATCTTGGGGTTTTTGCACATTCCGACGGCTTCTACACATTCCGATAGACCTCAGTATTTTGATCGCAATAACCCATTAGGGTTCTACTTTGCGATCAGGTTGTCATTTCCCCCTTATTCCGATATGGATTGCGATCACCCATTGCGATCGCAGATTCCGACGGGATCAAGGTCTTGGTTAAGACGAAGTGCTGCCCATTTTTCGATAGCAACATTGCGATAGCCATTATTCCGATCTGAATCATTGCGATCTGAAAACATTCCGACGGGTATTTTGTTGTTGTATTCCGATGGGTATTGAGATTGGTATTCCGATGGGTAGTAAGTTTAACATTCTGATGGATTTCCAATTGCCATATTCCGATGGTTGTGATTTTGGTGTATTCCGATGGACATGAATTGTTTTATTCCGATTAGCTAAGATTTTAAGTTTTAAAGTTTTTCAAAGTTTTAAGTTTTAAGTATTTTCCTAAATTAACTTTTAGTTTAGTTTTGTCAAAACTTCTACTTTACTCAACGACACTTAAATTACTTGCTAATAGTTTAAAATTAGATAAATCAACCAAACCATCCTCTTGTTCACCAAAAGACAATTGAGTCGCACTCTTAACCATTAGTCAATTCGAAAAGACTTGGGACAACAATATTTTATACTTAGCCAAAAACCAAGTATTAGACTGCCCAAAGCGTAAGAATGAAAGCCGAGGCGGAGCATCCGCCAGAGTTTATGTCATAGGAGAAAACATGACCAACCCCGACTCCAATGTAGTTACTGGTACGTTTCTTCTGAACAATCGCTATGCAAATATTTTATTCGATACGGGAGCTGATAGAAGTTTCGTATCCACAGAGTTTAGTAGCTTACTAGACATTCTACCTACCCCATTAGATAACTGTTACAGAGTCGAATTAGCGGACGGAAAAATCATTGAAACTAATACCATCATAAGAGGCTGTACTTTAAACCTTCAGAATCACCCATTTGATATTCAATTAATACCCATAATACTAAGTAGTTTTGATATCGTTATTGGTATGGACTGGTTGGCAAAATATCATGTAACCATTGTGTGTGACGAGAAACTAGTCCGTATACCATGGGGAAACGCAGATCTAATTATCCGAGGAGACGGAAATTCGGATAAAACAGACACTAGGTTAAGTGTGATCTCGTGTACCAAAGCCCAGAAATATCTACTAAAAGGATGTCCTATCTTTTTAGCACATATTTCTAAGACAGACAAAGAAGAAGAACACGAGAAGAAACAGATCAAGGATGTACCCATCGTCCGTGATTATCCTGAAGTCTTTCCAGACGACTTGCCAGGATTACCTCCGACACGCCAAGTCGAATTTCAAATCGACTTAGTGCCAGGAGCTGCACCTGTAGCTAAAGCACCCTACCGCTTAGCACCTACCGAGATGAAAGAACCAACGTAACAACTCATAAATTGTGATCATGCATTTTCATATGTACCATTCATCATGCATTATTATTGTTGCATTCACTGAGACATTTAAATTACTTAGGTAATTTCTCCAGTCCGTGACTATACTGTGACATCATCCTCACTACCTCATTATCACTAAGGTAAGTTCATGGCCCCATCTTTACTGTTTTATAACTGGGGGAGAATACATACAAAAACTATTTATATGCAAGCATGCACAGACAACAACAATTTATTTGCCTACTGTTTGCCCCATTCCTGTGGACTGTATTAGTTAATAGTGTAGCGCGAAATGTATGGATAGATCTGTTCGGGTATTGACAACACCCGGCCTGTCGTGATCAGCTGTCACGTATTGCTTAGGCCGAGCAGCAGTTTTATGTCATTGTCAGATTAAGGGAAACCTCAATCAGGATAGACCCAAATGGGCTTACTGAGAATCATGTCTAGCTTCTATTAGAGGGCAGTAGGAACTACTGTAGCGTTGGGCTGTGATGTCCTGCTATCTTCGTGGTGCTTTGCATATTGATACTTTATTTAATTAAACCTGTGAATTTACCAACCTCGTGTTGACCCCCACATTTTACTTTTATGTTTTCTCAGGAAAGTAAGGAGGTTCATGCATTGGATTCCAGCATTTTAGGGAGCATCATGTTTACCATCGGGCTGGGATATTTATTTCTGTTTTATAATAAATGTGGTTTTAATTCAGACAAGATACTAAATGTGTACGATTAATTCATGTAATATGTTTCAAAGTGATATTCATGATCATTGCTCTATATGCTATGTGCTATCGATCAACCCAAGTAACACCCCAATTACTAATCCGCTGCATTTGACCAACTTGGGGGTGTTACAGAAAGGCTCTGATACCATTTCTGTAACACCCCCAAGTTGGTCAAATGCAGCGGAATAGTAATTGGGGTGTTACTTGGGTGGATCGATAACACATAGCATATAGAGCAATGATCATAAATATCACTTTGAAACATATTACATGAATTAATCGTACATATTTAGTATCTTGTCTGAAAAACACATTTATTATAAAACAGAAATAAATATCCCAGCCCGATGGTAAACATGATGCTTCCTAAAATGTTGGAATCCAATGCATGAGCCTGCTTACTTTCCTGAGAAAACATAAAAGTAAAATGTGAGGGTCAACACGAGGTTGGTGAATTCACAGGTTTAATTAATTAAATAAAGTATCAATATGCAAAGCACCACGATGGTAGCAGGACATCACAGCCCAACGCTACAGTAGTTCCTATTGCCCTGTAATAGAAGCTAGACATGATTCTCAGTAAGCCCATTTGGGTCTATCTTGATTGAGGTTTCCCTTAATCCGAAAATGACATAAACCTGCTGCTCGGCCTAAGCAATACGTGACAGTTGATCACGACAGGCCGGGTGTTGTCAATACCTGAATATATCTATCCATACATTTCGCGCTACACTATTAACTAATACAGTCCACGGGAATGGGGCAAACAGTAGGCAAATAAATTGTTGTTGTCTGTGCATGCTTACATATAAATAGTTTTTGTATGTTTCCTCCCCCAGTTATAAAACAGTAAAGATGGGGTCATGAACTAACCTTAGTGATAATGAGGTAGTGAGGATGATGTCACTGAATGACTGGCACAATATAGTCACGGACTAGAGAAATTACCTAAGTAATTTAAATGTCTCAGTGAATGCAACAATAATAATGCATGATGAATGGTGCATATGAAAATGCATGATCACAATTTATGAGTTGTTACGTTGGTTCAAGTGTTTGTTCTTATAGTGAAATGAAAGTATATACATATTTTTGTTCTAAATATATATATATATATATATATATATATATATATATATATATATATATATATATATATATATATATATATATATATATATATATATATATATATATATATATATATATATATATATATATATATATATATATTAATTGTTTAAGATAAAAGGGGTCGTAAATTAAATAAGTAGCTATTATCTTATTTAATTTATCATAAAGAAATAAATTACAATTTATTAAGTTTTAAGGTTTCAAAGGAAAATGGTTAACGGGGTTTGTCAATTTCGTAGAGTTTGTAAATAACTAAAGTGATTTATTTTACAAATGACACGTTTTATTATTTCTTTTAATTAAATAAAACTATAATAAATCTTTTAAGTATAATTGTTTAGAAAGGTAACTTTAGGTTTTCGTCCGTTAAGTTTATTACATCGTTGGTCCTTGTCAGTTAATTCTATTTGTGAAAACGCCCCTAGGGCTTGGAAAACTTTAGAGGAATGACCAAACACCCCCTCCAATCCTACGGAAACTTTATAACATGGGATTAGGGCTTGATATTAGTTTCAAAAGTGACACAATAGGTCCTTGTGGTTTATTTTAGCTCTCGGTTTGAATTTAACATGCCCTATAGTTTCGAAAATGACACAAACGACCCTTGTACTATATAATAGTCACGAATAGGTTTACACAAGTTTTACTAGTTTATAATTTTGGACCAAACTTTCACCATTTATCAATTTAGGCACGAAAAGTCTCCATATAAATCTAGTTTTGGGCTATACGGCCCATTTGGGCCCGGTTGGGGTAAAAAAAGAAATGGGCTTGATTTGGCTTAGTAAAAACTTAAGGTAATTTAGTAACTTTTAAATAATTACTATTGGGCCTATACTAGTTTTATTAAATGGGCTTTAACATGTTTTATTTCTAATCTAACTTAGTGTAGCTTATATATAATCGGCTTATTTTTTTAAGGCTTATATGGGCTTATTGTTTTTGACTAAAGTTTATATTTTCCTAATAGTTAAACTTAAGCTTACATTTTGAGGGCTCACGGGCTTATTCTAAGGCTTTTGAGATTCGGCTTATATTTGCATGGGCTTAAAGTGACCCATAATATTCGGCTTATTTTTAAGGGGATTATCTACACACGTTCTATTAATAAGCCGAGCCTATAAGTCCATCTATTGAGCTTATTAGTTGTTTTCAAGGTACTCACTTATAACTAGCTTATTTCTAGGAGTTTTAAGCAAGGTGTCCAACATGTTAGGACATGGTTAAGGATTTAGGACACGAAAATCTTATCCACCATATGAGCCGTGGGCTCATAAGCCATATGGGAGGCATTTTAAGGAAGTTTTACGTATGCATGGCAACCTAGGCTCGTTTCCTAAGTTCTTACATGCATGTCATGAGATGGAAAGTAAAAATGATTGAAATAGGTTTAAGGTAGTCCATACTTACTTGTGTGATCAAGATGGTGACGAATGGGGTGATGTTGGCGTCGGTTTGCTTTAGACGTGATCTAGGAGTCTTGAATGCTAGCCTTCAATGCTTGGAGTACAAAGATATGGGGTAGTAAATGAGATGGAGGATTTTGTTAGCTCAAGGTGCTATGTGGGAGTATTCCTTGATCCGAAAATAATGGTGTGAGGGTGAATGAGTGTAGCTAGTTTTATAAATATCTAAGAGTGAAATGGGAATTGTGGTTTGGGGTAGGACACGGCAAGAAAGAGAAGGGTGCCTAGATTTAGTGAATTTTGGGAAGTACTAGGAAGTACATGTTTTAATGAGTTTTGATGTACACATGACCCTTGTGGTCATTCAAGCCGTCGCCTATAGGGTTTCCAAGGGCAAGCATAGTGTTTTCATTTAAGGTTGTGTTGTACAAGGTGGGAATATGTGTGTGGTGGAGCATGTATACACGGCTAGGAATAAGGAGTGGGGTAGGGTTTGTAGATTTTTGAATTTGTTTTAAGTATAAGTTAGTTTAAGTGTATAATACCTTGTAGTGTTTAGGATTGGTTTTTGTTTGAATATTGGGGTCTTAGTATGATTACTAGGGTTATAAGTATGATGTAGTAGGAATAGGTTTGAGTCCTAATTTATTTGGTTAGGTTTTGGGATCCTTGGTGAAAGTATGGTCGTTTAGGTGATTTTTATTACATCAAAAGTATATTAAAAGAATAAAATAATTTAATGTAGTGTTCATGTATAAAAGTAATTGTCATCGTAGTTTAAAGTCAATTATAGTGTGAGAATCATATATAAAATATTCAAACTTAAGAATTTATATATATAAGTAGTCATTTATTAATTGTGACCATGACGTTGGATTTTTAGAAATCAATGGGATGGATGCAAGTGATCATATGTTCAGGTGACTTAAAGTCCCTCATAATAGATTGTTTGTTGTCCAGTATGCTATTGAAATATAGTCATACAAATGTGGCCATGCTTTTATGATTAAAATACTCATAGTCACAATAAAAGGTTGTGATATAGTTGTTTCCCTGATCAGATGATTAAAATGATGTATGCTCATGTGATGCATATGATTGTTCAAAGGGTTTCATGCAAAGGTGATAGAATAAATACATAGATATCATGAGGTGACGTACACAATGTTGACATAGTCAAAACCTGAAATTTACAGGTTTTACAATAACCGATTACAATAACATTTCCCCCACGATTATACACAGGCAAAAAATCAAAAGAGAAGAAAAGGTTAACATTACCAGAAACGGCCGATGATATTGAATCTTGCTGATCAACCGCTACCATGTGATGTATGAGAAGTATATGTGCCAGGATTGCAGATATTATCCCACAACGTAATAAAAATGCAGTTTTGTTCTCTTATTACTACAAATTATTAGTATACACAAGCCAAAATTTAAACTTGGTTAGGATTAGCTTGTTTAAAAAGTTTTATCTTTTTGTAAAGATACATGATTCATATATAAAACACACCTTTTCAAATAGCGTTATATTTCAGTCACGAGCTTATAATGCTAAAATTCCAAGGACAAGTCATTTGGGGTTGTGCTTTGCTAAGCAAATATATATGAGCTTATATGACATTGGCTTATCTTTTATAAACCCATATTTTTGGGTTTATTTTCTGGCTTATGGAAATTAAGCTAAAAATGAGCTTATGAATATAAGCCAAAATCATATAAGCTCTTAATTGTTTGAACAAACACCCCCATATACGGGGTAACGGGCTTATGAACTTATTGAAAATCTGATAATCCCATAAGCTTATTATAATGGCTTAAAAGCTTATTAACCTTGAGCTTATAACATAATAATAAGCTAGAACAAACAATATCCAAATTGACTGCTGTCCAATAAAGAAAGTTCGGATCATATTAATTTGGACCATTTTTTGATTTGTACTTGTCATTCTTGCGCAGGGCCATGTTAATCATCTCTGTATAGTTCTAATTTTATTAACAAACTTAGCTGATTGGACAGCTGTATATAAAGTTCTTTTTCTGAGTGATGTGGGATGGGTGATTTTACAATAATCAATCAATTTGAACATATTATAAATTATCCTAATATGTGTACTATTACGATATATGTTTGATACTTTTTTGAGTGACTGTCAACCAAAATGTGTCAAACGTCACTCCTAATCATAGTACAGTATTATGGCCAATGCTGATACATTCTCGAATGATTATATAGGACAACGTCGTTTGTATATTCTTTTTTCCAAAAATGCATATTGATGTGACCAAAATTCACATGAGCTTCAAAAACTAATGATGTTATACTTATACCTGAGTTCATGAAGAACCATATGTACTTATCTATTATTGAGCCATTCTCGATATTCCATACAACCGAAGTAGACATATGTGTGTCATTGTATTTGTATGTATTAAAGCAAAAACCGAAACTACAAACTAGGTGGCAGCTGTAAATGCTTTAGTGATGTTTCAATACTTTTCTATACTGACTTTGTTAAAAGTTTTGGAACACGCTACTTCAATCCATAAAAAGCACTACGAGAATCGAAGGCTTAAAGCAAAGAACTATGCAATTAGAAAACCAAGAAAATTGCCTTTTCAAAGAACACCAGACAATCTCTACAGCCTCAACATTTGTAGTTAGTTGTGATATCTATGTACTGGTCTACAAAGACATTAAACTGTAGCTTCATATACAAAAAAACGTTCCTGTAAGTACTTTTTTGTCTTTATTATGTGTGGCCGTTTTCTAACAAAAAAGCATTTGATCAATAATTGGCTATACCAAAATCTACACAAACACTCTATGACGACGACAAGCTCGGATGTAGGCTAAGATCATTTGGTCTATCAAGTGGAAGATTTTCCAACTGTACATTCTCGTACTTATAGTTCAACATATTTACTTTTTCTTCACTCTGAAGTTCCTTTAGACTCTTTTTACTGAAGAAGATTTTCCAACTGTCCATTCTCGTTGCCTATGTTGGCTAGAATTTAGTTGTCTTTAATTCAAAATGAAAGAGATCTTGGGCAGATTTCGTAGTAGTGTATTCATGTTTCTGATGTAAATATCTAACCAGGATTCATTCCAAATACGATGTATACTGTTATCAATTGGTAACGTTTATGTAATCGGTGTATTTTGCATTCACCTCATAGCATGTTAATTTAGCATAATTGTATATTTATTTGTCGTTATATATGTACTTTGAGTGTGTTTTGTGATTATGCAGGTTACGAGCGAAATGGAATAAAATGGCCGCTTAATTGATTTTTTGGCGAAAAGGCATTGTGAGCGCCGAAAAATGAAGAAGAAATATTGAAGAAAAAGATTTGAGCGCGTCGTAATATTTTCGGTCATCTTTTATTTGTCCGGGCGTCGTTTGAGCAATTGTTGGTGTTGGGTTATTTTTTATTGGGCCAAAGTTATTATATGGCAAAAGAATTAAAAAAAAACTGTGGCCCAATAGCTATTCATGGAACCGACCCACATGTAGTATAATGGAGGAATACATCAATTGGAGAGAAAAAAAAGACGAGATACAGGAATGAAAAAAATAGGTTCTTTTGGAAGACTTGATTTGCCGTCATTCAAGATTAAAAAAAACATACGTCTTTGGGTGATACCAAAGAACAACCATATAACTGACTCATTATTTTTTCTTCTTGAATTCAGCCGCAATTTTTTTAATATTTATTCATCATTGCAAGAACATGAACAGTGGAAAGCGGGTCGGGAACATCGCGATGTCTGGCTAATTTTGTTGTAATTCCTTTCGGTAACTTTATTTATGGTTTGATCATTACTTTTGGGTTATCATATTTTTATTACATTGATTCATGATTTATTTATAAATTATTTCTGTTGACTTAATATTATGTTTAATTATTTGTGCAAGACAATTTCATTCTTATTCTATTTAGTTAAAGAAAAAGATGGTCGTATAATCGCTATAAATTGTACCTAAATAAATTACTAAAACATAATTATTTGTTGGATTAATATAAGAATTATTATCGCGAGTCATCGATAAACATAATAAATGCCGACATTAATTCATTTATATTAAGTCGAAATAATCTTTGTAAACGAACTGAAAAGTTTCGATAATTTATAAGTGTGATCAACCATAAATATTAGGAGATGGAAGGGATTGCATTTTTCTTATTTTTCTAGCTTTATTATTAGTTTAATAATTATTTTAATATTTAATCAGCATTTTTATTATTAAAAGTATTTTAGTTGTTAGATTTCAAAACCAAAACCTTTATTGATCAGTGATCACCCCAAAACTTAAACTAAAACCACATATTCCTCGTGGATCGATACCCGCTTACCCTATCTAGTATAAGGTAATTAGGTTATTTTTGACCGGCACTTCGACGTCGATAAAAAATTTGGCGCCGCTGCCGGGGACTAGTGAGCTTTTCGTTTAAGTTTTTGTTAATATTTTTTTAAAAATAAATAAAAAAATACAAAAAGATTTTATTTTTCTTGTTTTGGTTGTTTTGTTTTGTTTCTTGTGAGTGTGCAGGTTAGTGTATGCGCACACGTAGATCGGGACGTACATCACCGTTAGCTTACGATCCTGAGTTTGAGAAAAGTGCAAGGTTAAGAAGGAACACGTTTCGACAGTTTTCTACTAATCTTGATTTTTCAGGTTTAGCAGAGCTTTTCGCTGAAATGCCAGGTGACGAAGATGTTGGCGGAGATGCTAGAGGAAGTAGTAGCGGAGAAGAATACCCACCACGGGGTGTTGATTCTTATTATAGGCCGGGGATCTTCGAGGATCCATCGCCTATCGTTTATCCGG
Organism: Glebionis coronaria; assembly: GCA_025667525.1. Taxonomy (NCBI): domain Eukaryota; kingdom Viridiplantae; phylum Streptophyta; class Magnoliopsida; order Asterales; family Asteraceae; genus Glebionis; species Glebionis coronaria. The sequence continues at coordinate 614,685,005 of CM046874.1, read as the reverse complement.
ATCCGGTTAAAGGGGTTACAAGTAACTTCATGAGGAGCCATACACACATCTGCGAGAATTCTTCTCCATTGATGACACACATCAGGTTAATAACATTACCAAGGATGAGGTAAGACTTCGCCTTTTTCCTTTTTCTCTTAAAGATCAAGCTAAGGACTCATCTCTTGAGCCAGGTAGTATTAACTCATGGTCTGAAATGCAATCTGCTTTTCTTGAGGAATTTTATTCTATAAGTAAAACTGCCGCCATTAGGAATAAGATTAAATCCTTTCGTCAAATCCCAGGCGAGCAGTTTCATGAAGCATTTAGTAGACTTAAGGAGTTCCTAAGAACTTGCCCTCATCACAATGTTTCTAAATGGGAGCTTGTCAAAGTCTTCTATGATGGGTTGGATTATAACAACCAACAATTTGTGATGGCCACTAGTGGGGGTATGTTTTTCTCGCGACCTATGGAGGAAGAATGGGAGTTTTTTGAAAAACTAAGCAAAAGTTCCAAGACCCATGCTTCGGTGGATCGAAACAACCACCCATCTTCCGCCAATTTTGTGTCTAACCAACGTGGCACAAATTCTGAAATTAGCGAGTTAAGTAAGAAAGTTGATATTTTGTTGAAAAATCTAGGAAAAGGTGTTCCAAATGTGTCTAATGTGCGGCATAGTGGGTGTTCAATGTGTGGTGATCCAAGTCACTCTGTCGATAATTCTCAAAGTTGGGGGGCACCACCGAATGAGGAGGTGAATGGAGTCTATGGAGGTCGTCCACGAAATGACCCATTCTCCGAAAGTTACAATCCTGGATGGCGCAATCACCCCAACTTCCGTTGGAAAGATGAAGATAATCGCCCTAATAATGCCCAACAACAACACTATGGTTACAAACCAAGGTATGAGGGTGGCGATTCATCTAACTTCCAACAATATTCTTACAATCATAGGCCACAAAAACAATATCCAAATCAGGGCCAAGGCCATGGCCAAGATGATAACCGTCTCTTGAACCTTGACCGAAAATTTGATAGGCTTATGGATTCATTATCTACCAACAATCAAGAGATCAATCGAAAATTCGAGGTCACTAATCAAAGACACGAGACCACTACTAAATCTGTTGCAGCTCTTGAGAGACAAGTTGGTCAATTGCCGGATCAATTAAGCAAAAGATATGAGGGAAGGCTACCGCGCTACCCCACCATGAATCCCGTACACAAGAAAAATGGAAATGAGCACGTGAATATGGTGACGTCTCTTCGAAACGGTAAAATCTACAACAATGACAAGGGAATTCCAAATTCTCCTGATGTCGAGGATTTCATTACTGATGACGAAATTAGTGTTGAAGGTAAAAATTCTGATAATGTTAAGTCCGGTTGTGAGTTGGTGAATGATTTCTTAAATGATTTTCCTAAACCAACAACACAGAATCCTAAAGCTACTGAATCTTACGAAGTTGGGGAGGGTGGTGTGTCCAGCACACCTTACCCTATGGCTTTGGAGAAATCGACATCTGCAAGGTTAGCTAAAAAGGGTCCTCATGCTGAGGATATGTGGGAGACTTTCAAGCAAGTTAAAATTAATCTTCCCCTTATTGATGCTATCAAGCAAATTCCTGCTTATGCCAAGTTTTTAAAGGACTTGTGTACCCAGAAGAGGAAGCTGAAGGCGTCTTTGCCTAAAAAGATTGACCTAACTGAGCATGTTAGTGCAGTCTTATCTAGCTCCCTTCCTCCTAAATTCAAAGATCCTGGAGCACCGTTGATTTCAGTTGTGGTCGAAAATATTGCCATTAAGAAGGAGCTCCTTGATCTTGGTGCTAGTATCAACATCCTTCCTGCTAGTTTGGTTGATAAGTATGACTTAGGAACTCTTCGTAAGACAGACACCATTATTTTCTTAGCCGATCGATCTACTAAAGTTCCTAGAGGTATCTTAGAGGATGTAATTGTGAAAGTTGATGACTTCTATCACCTAATTGACTTCTTTGTTATGGACACCGAGTCACAATTCAAGGATGTTCAACCAACTATTATCCTTCGGCGCCCATTCTTAGCCACGATAGATGCTAGGAATAATTGTTAGACTGGCGCCATGGATATTACATTCGGTAATAAAAAGATAAGATTAAATGTGTTTAATTCTATGAATTCTCCTACGATGAATGAATGTTACCAAGTAGATGTGATTGACGAGCAAGTTCAAAAGCATGCATCCCGTATGCTCAAGGATGATCCTTTGGAATTATATCTAATTGGTGAGAATGAGGAGATTCTTGATGTTGTTGAAGTTCTTTGGACCATCAAAAACCACCTTGGTCTTATAAAGTGTAGCCCTTGCCTTCTACTTTTGACACGGCCACGAAGCCGCCTCTAGAGGTGCCTCCAACTCTTGAGCTAAAACATTTGCCATCCAACCTCAAATATGATTTTCTAGGTCCTAACAATACTTTACCCGTTATTGTTTCTTCTGATCTTTCTGAATAACAAGAGGAAGCACTTCTAAAGGTGATTTCCAAGTACAAAGCAGCAGTGGGATGGACGATTGCAGACTTGAAAGGGATTAGCCCTTCATTATGTATGCATCGAATTGTTACGGACCCAGATATCAAGCCAACAAGAGATGCGCAAAGGCGTCTGAATCCTAATATGAAAGAGGTAGTGAAGACGAAAGTTCTTAAATGGTTATATGCTGGTGTCATCTATCCCATCTCGGATAGTAAATGGGTAAGTACCATTCAAACGGTGTCTAAAAAGGCCGGAGTCACCGTTGTGGAAACCGATCAGAGTGGAGAAAAACTCACAACCCGACCAGTTACTGGGTGGAGAGTGTATATAGATTACCGTAAGCTGAATAATGCCACATCTAAAGATCACTTCCCACTACCTTTCATTGATCAAATAGTTGAGAAGCTTTCGGGTAAAAAGTTCTATTGCTTCTTGGATGGGTACTCCGGTTATAATCAAATACCCATCCATCGTGATGACCAGGCCAAAACTACGTTTACATGTCCTTATGGAACATTTGCATTTCGAAGAATGCCTTTTGGCCTGTGTAATGCACCCGCTACCTTTCAGCGGTGCATGATGAGTATCTTTTCTGACATGGTTGGAGAATCTATAGAGATATTTATGGATGATTTCTCCATCTTTGGTCAATCCTTTGAAAGCTTCCTTGATCAGCTTGAAAGTGTGTTAAAAAGATGCACCGAAACTAATCTGGTGCTTAGTTGGGAGAAGAGCCATTTCATGGTTCGTGAGGGAATTGTATTAGGAAATGTTGTGTCTGAAAAAGGATTTGAGGTTGATCGTGCCAGAGTTTAGGTAATTTCAACCCTTCCTCCTCCCACTACCATCAAAGGTGTGCGTTCTTTTCTTGGTCATGCCGGGTTCTATAGGCGATTTATTAAAGATTTTAGTGCAATATCAAAGCTCTTTGTAATCTACTCTTAAAAGATGCACGCTTTGACTTTAATGAATCATGTCTTAAAGCATTCAACATGCTTAAGAAAAAGCTTGTAGAAGTCCATATTCTACAATCACCTGATTGGTCGAAGCCTTTCGAGATCATGTGTGATGCAACTGATTATGCCGCTGGGGCGGTTCTAGGACAACGGGTCGATAAGAAACCCGTTGTAATCTTTTATGCTAGTAAGACTTTTTCAGAAGCTCAAATGAATTACACCACTACTGAAAAAGAGTTGTTAGCCGTGGTTTTTGCTCTTGATAAGTTTAGGTCATATATTGGGGGCATTCTAAGGTGATAGTATTTTCAGGTCATAGTGCCTTAAGACATTTGTTGACTAAGAAAGAGACAAAACCGAGGTTGCTTAGGTGGATTTTGCTTTTACAGGAATTTAATCTAGAAATTCGGGATAAAAGGGGTCAGAAAATGGAGTTGCCGACCATTTGTCTAGAGTTATCCCCCCACCGTTCAACCCTTCTGATGTGATTAAGGAAAGCTTTCTGGAGAAAGCCTATCTGAGGTTTCTAAGGTTCCTTGGTACGCAAATATAGTTAATTACCTAGCTGTTAAAAAGCTTCCGGATTTTTGGTCCAAGCAACAAAGAAAATACTTCTTCTCCCAGTTGAAGCATTATTTTTGGGAGGATCCGGAGCTCTATAAGGTGTGTGCTGACCAAGTCGTTAAGAGACGTGTTCCTGACCATGAGCATATGGACATATTGGCTCATTGCCATTCTTATGCATGTGGTGGTCACTTTGGTGCTACGAAAACTGGGCATAAAATCCTGCAAAGCGGTTTCTTTTGGCCGACTATATTCAAGGATGCCCAGTCTTTTGTGAAAACATGTATTCGTTGCCAACAAGTTAGAGGGATTTCAAGGCGTGATCAAATGCCTATGAATCCCATACTTGCTGTTGAGATCTTTGATGTGTGGGGTATTGATTTTATGGGACCATTCCCCACTTCCCATGGCAATGTGTACATTTTAGTGGCAGTTGATTATGTGTCTAAGTGGGTAGAGGCTGAGGCTACTAGAACCAATGACCATAGTGTAGTTCTTAAGTTTGTTAAGAGGAATATCTTTGCTAGGCATGGAATTCCTAAGGCTATCATTAGTGATGGGGGTTCCCACTTTAAGAACTTTAGATTTGGAAAATTATTGAAACACTATGGAGTTAATCATCGGATAGCGACCCCTTATCACCCACAGACTAGTGGACATGTGGAAGTATCTAATAGGGAGATTAAGCGAATTTTAGAAAAGACCGTCCGTAGTGATAGGAAAGATTGGTCCTTGAGGTTAGATGATGCTTTGTGGGCATATAGGACGGATTTTAAGACTCCTATTGGTATGTCACCGTATAAGTTGGTATATGGCAAGTCGTGTAATTTACCGGTTGAGATAGAGCATAGGACTGAATGGGAGATTAAGACCGTTAATATGGATTTAGAGAAACCATGTAGTTCTAGGAAACTTCAATTATCTGAATTGGATGAGATTAGACGTGATGCTTATGAAAGTTCTAGGATTTATAAGGAGAAAACCAAAGCTTTTCATGACCGACACATCACCAAGAAGTCTTTCTTGGTTGGTCAAAAAGTTTGGTTATTCAATGCTAGACTTAAGCTTTTTCCTGGAAAGTTGAGAAGTAAATGGACGGGTCCATACGTTGTGACTCAAGTCTCTCCATACGAAGCCATTGAAATAAAAAATATGGTGGGTGGAGAGCCTTTTAAAGTTAATGGACACCGTTTAAAGCCGTATGTTGAGTTGGAGAGTGATCAGATGGAAACGGTGAATGTGGTTTACCTGGAACCACTCCAACCGTCTCAATAGCTCATTTGAGTTATGTCTGGCTGAAGACGGTAAACTTAGCGCTTCACGGGAGGTAACCCGTGGTTTGTGGAACTTTGTGGGTGTGTTCACTACAAACCCTCATGAGACGAAACTCGTCCAGTCGGGCTACCGAGTGGTTTAAAGGCTTGTTGCATACGCTAAATGCAACCGTGATTCCTACGAAAGTGAGTTAGGTTTTTGTTTTTGTGTGAGTTTGTCAAATTGATTTTTAACCAAAATTTCAATTTAAAGTTTTTGCATTAGGGGCAATGCAATGCTTTAAGTTGAGGGGGGGGGGGGGGGGGGGGGGGGTGGCACATGTGTTACATGTTTTTGTGTGAAATTTTGGTCAAAATGGGTTAATATGTGATTTTTGGGAAAAATTGAAAAATTGAAAAATTTTAAAATCACATTATAAGATTCTTGTGCTAATTAGATGTGGAAGTTTCTTCTACATATATGTTTGTTGAGTGTTTACAGATTTTGAAGATTAGCTTGTGGATGATTTATTGGAGCAAGCTAGAGGATTTGGCCATAATTATCAGGTGCACCCGATTCTATTGTATAATTTGGTTATTAAATTGATTTGATTGTTTGCATGTAGTTAGGCATATGTATAATTAGATGATCAAACCACGCCGGTTTAATTCCCTCTACTTACCTTTGCTTAGATCGAGTAGAAAGTTTGAATAAATAATATAAAATATAGTAATGTAATAGTTGGGTTAGTACACTTAAAATTGATCTTATTCGGCTCGCCGCCCGCGCACGGTGGCCTTAGAAAAGAGTTGGAGAACTGTCATAATTATTGGTGGTAGTCATATGCTGGGCTTGCCTATCTGATTCGTCACCCGCGCAAGGTGATACTTTAGTTGTTAACATGGGTCAGACGCCAATTTTTATGATGGATAGCATTGCACTTAGCTGAGACAATTTTATGAGAAATAACCTAATCTTTGTATTGTTGTAATGAAATTAGGAAGATTAGTTTAATTTAGTGCATTGTATAATTATACTATATGGTAGATAATTCCATCATATGATGTACCAGTAGGCACGAAGTATAGTTGTTCCCATTTAATTAAAACGGAATAAATTAACCGGTTCCCATGTGCCAATGTGTCTTAGTATGCACATATATGATAGATATTCATTTTTCTGAATAATTGGTCTTTATATCAACCTTAAAAGGAGTGTATAAAGCGTTCGGGATGACTTGTATAAGAAACGGTCCTGAATGGCTAAAAAAAGAGCTTATGTGCGATGTGAAAGAAAAAAAATGAAAAACGAAAGTAAAAAGTGAAAAATGAAAGAAAAAAAAATGTGAAAAAAAGAAAAAAATGATGAGAAAAAAGTGAAAGTATGTAAGCTAAAGTATGATGGTTTATGATGTGCTCTTATGGTATAAAAACTCCAATGTTATAAAAGGTGTAAGATATTCTCACCTATTGTTTTAGATTAATGTTTAGATTGATTATAGGTGTGCATTAGGTATGTTAGACACATGGTTAATTATATGAAACGTAAAGTAAATGAAATGGGAATGGTTATGCTAAGTGTTTAAGAAGGACAAAAATCTTGGTAATCAGTTTGGATTATTTGTCATGTAGGGTGATTATTAGTGTATTAGGTTGAATGTGATCTTTTTGATGAAATTTCAATAGTATAATTAAAAATTATCAAATTAACATGCTTGTATATTTTTATTTTATTTTTACTCGAGACAGTAAAAGTTAAGTTGAGAGGGTTTAATCGGTGTATTTTGCATTCACCTCATAACATGTTAATTTAGCATAATTGTATATTTATTTGTCGTTATATATGTACTTTGAGTGTGTTTTGTGATTATGCAGGTTACGAGCAAAATGGAATAAAATGGCCGCTTAATTGATTTTTTGGAGAAAAGGCATTGTGAGCGCCGATAAATGAAGAAGAAATATTGAAGAAAAAGATTTGAGCGCGTTGCAATATTTTCGGTCATATTTTATTTGTCTGGACTTCGTTTGAGCAATTGTTGGTGTTGGGTTATTTTTTATTGGGCCAAATTTATTATATGGCAAAAGAATTAAAAAAAACAAAAAAAAATGTGGCCCAATAGCTATTCATGGAACCGAACCACATGTAGTATATATGGAGGAATACATCAACTGGAGAGAAAAAAAAAGACGAGATACAGGAAAGAAAAAAAATAGGTTCTTTTGGAAGACTTGATTTGCCGTCATTCAAGATTAAAAAAAACATACGTCTTTGGGTGATACCAAAGGACAACCATATAATTGACTCATTGTTTTTTCTTCTTGAATTCAGCCTCAATTTTTTTATATATATTCATCATAGCAAGAACATGAACAGTGGAAAGCGGGTCGGGTACATCGCGATTTCCGGCTAATTTTGTTGTAATTCCTTCCGGTAACTTTATTTATGGTTTGATCATTACTTTTGAGTTATCATATTTTTATTACATTGATTCATGATTTATTTATAAATTATTTCTATTGACATAATATTATGTTTAATTATTTGTGCAAGACAATTTATTATTAGTTAACGATTTATTCTTATTCTATTTAGTTAAAGAAAAAGATGGTCGTACAATCACTATAAATTGTACCTAAATAAATTATTAAAACATAATTATTTGTTGAATTAATATAAGATTTATTATCGCGAGTCATTGATAAACATAATAAATGCCGACATTAATTCATTTATTTTAAGTCGAAATAATCTTTGTAAACGAACTGAAAAGTTTCGATAATATATAAGTGTGATCAACCATAAATATTAGGAGTTGAAAGGGATTTCATTTTTCTTTAATTGTTTACATCTTTATTTTATTTTTCTAGCTTTATTATTAGTTTAATAATTATTTTAATTTTTAATCAGCATTTTTATTATCAAAAGTATTTTAGTTGTTAGATTTCAAAACCAAAACTTTTATTTATCAGTGATCACCCCAAAACTTAAACTAAAACCACATATTCCTCGTGGATCGATACCCGCTTACCTATCTAGTATAAGGTAATTAGGTTATTTTTAACCGGTACTTCGACGTCGATCATTATGGTTGCATTTTCGTTTGTTGTAATGATATATTGTGACCCGTCTCATGTAACTGAACTTTATTGAACAAGTACATTTGTTTCTAGCTTTTCTGTTTACATTTTTTGGCATCATTGTCCTGTTAATGTAATCAATCACTTTAAACCGTTAATATAGTATAAGAACAAATTACTAATATATTTGACAACTTTATATTTGTCAGTTAGCCATGAATGTACCTTAGTTCCGGGCTGCTTATCGGCTTTGTATTTAAGTTATTATGTTTTGACATATTCCCGTTAGAGAAAGTTGGAAGTTTAGAGTGATTATATTACCAAAGTAGATCGGGTTCAGATGAGTTGCTAGTGACGGCATCAAGTTCATCAAGATCATTAAATATGTGAGAAGAATCGAGTCAAAGCAACACAACTAGTTTATCAACCTGTACGAAAAATGACATCTTGTGGCCCAAAACCATTCGGAATCACCCTGTCCATACTGCGACCTCTAATTGTAAGTGCTATGCAGGTTTAATGACTCGTTACGATAGTGTTCATATTTCCAAGAAAATATACATGAGAGGACCTGGTTGCGGGTCATAGCCAAGACTTTGCAGCCACCACGGTTTTTCTTTTTACCGTAAGGACGGTTGCTGCTGGTATATGATGTAATAATATACCAGCCAAGACTTTCCAGCCACGCCTGTAATGTTACATGGTGCAATGGGCCAGACACGGTCTGTTGTCCAAGATCTTTTTTATTGATAAGGTAGAGTTAAAAACCAAAAATAATTCAAGATACAGCTTGAGGTTACAAAATGCTTTTCTATATGATGTAAAACAATGGTAGTTGATTCTCCGGTTACATTTTTTAGTTCTTATTTAATCAACAACGGTGATTGATGACCTGCTCCTGATGTGTGTGAACGAGTTGAGTTTACACCAAAAAGAATCTACTATTTGATGATTGATGAATACAATATTGAAGATGAATTGAACAACATGCTTAGTAAGAGGTGAGAAATTTCCACTTTTCATGTAAACTACATTGAAACTGCTCGAGTTAAAAATGCATTTTTTTTGTAGAGTACCACCACTATCTAGTGATAGAACAAATCGAGGATTTAGTCTCTGTTGATGTGAATAGATGACAGTGTATTCTTGGTCATGGGACTTCCCAACCGAACGCTATTTTAGACGTCAATCTTGCAGCTGCTAAACAAGTAAGTTGAAGACAAGGCCCGTCACCTCCGTGGATATACTGATATAGATTACTGTATTTTCTTGTAAAATTGAACGTAATTAATTGGTAAGGTGTCAACTGATTTCAGATTGCTAGTGAAATATGATTAAGGGATATCGGTGGGATTATCGTGGTGGATTTCTTGATATCTTGGATGACTGTAAGTCTTTTGTTGTGTGTTTAGTATAGTTAAAAAAAATCTTTTTATGGCAAGTCTCTAAATTTTTATGATATTTTCTCTTAGCAAATAAGCGATTGGTGTATGAAGAAGTCAAAAAGGCAGTTAGCGATGTCAATGGTGAAAGTGTCGAAGCTGTCTAGACACGGCCTAATGGAGATCATTAGAAAAAGGGTATAAACACTTTATATTCGATAAATCATATAGAATATATAAACCTTTCTTTGAACTTTCGACAAGTGACACCTAGTGTGACATTTATGATAAGCGAAACATGTTCTTGTTGCCAAGCTACCGGGTGTGGAAGCATTAGAAACGTCATACTCCAAAATTGAACACGAACTTTGTCGATAACTTGTGAGTAATTCTTCCAAGCATGAAACTATTATTCTCTATGCCAATCTACTCAAAAAGTCAAAATACAGAAATAATTAAGCTATACCTATTTGAATGTCGACTGATTAACAAACCCATGTATGTTTATCACAAAATAATCATGCTTCAAGAATTGCATATGACCTGCTGAAGTAACACAATTATTTGACTGCATTAAAGGTGTTTCGACGAAAAGGATAAAAAGATTTTCCAAATATTATACCACTATCATTGATAAACACTTGAGTACGTATATACATTTGGCAAGTTAATCTATTATCATAAATTGAATTACACTAAACAAAATCTGAGAATTTATGTCCTTAATCAATTAGCAACACTATTAATGCCATCAGGTGGTCCCGCCACAACTGCAAGAGCAAAGCACAGTTTCTGCTCTTTACGGAACGACCACAATTGAATCTTTGCATATTCCTTCAGATACTCCTCGTTCTCCTTCACAAATCTGTACCAGTTGGTCTTAAACACAAGATTATTGTTGTTATTATTATTCATATTCCAAATCGTCAACTTCATTGGTTCTTTATACATCTGTAGCGTTGGCCAACTAGTCGAACCTCCATCTCCTCTTCATTCGCGAGTCTTAACTTCTCTTCAGTCGTCAAGAAATCTTCAGTCTGGAGCTGCTTTAAGGGCAAGTTCAACCTGTTTTGGTCATGTTTCAAATCACTCAAATACAACACTTTCTGGATAACCAACTTCAAATCTGAACCATTCATCGCATCACCCTTTATAAACTTTTGCAACCTCTCTGTAACCTCATTCGTCACCACTGGTCCAGACTTAATCTTAAGTGTTATTTTTCTCTTCTTCTTTTCTGGTTCTGTAGGTTCCGTGGCTAATGCGTCACAGCAAACAATCTGGAACTGCTCGTTCGCGTCCACCTGTCTACTTGTTCTCTTCTTCTTATTGGTATTTTTTGGTGGATCTTGTGGTGGACAGAAACTTATGGGCATAGCAGAATAGTTGATGTACAAAGATTCGGTGACGGGAGCATTATCGCTGGGCTGCAAGTATAAGGAGAAAGACTTGGCGGCGTTCACGAGTTCTTCATGTAGACTTAGTTTGCAACTCTCAAGCAATCTTGAATGATCGATGAATGAAGCTTTCACACTGAGTGACAAATCTGTAAACCTATTGGAAGTTGACGTGACGGGACGACAATCTCCAGGAAATGGATTGAGAAATTGAATAAGTTGGGGTGGGCGATTGGATTGTATAAAAGCCATTGTAAACTATAAAACTTGATCGATGAAAGATGATATGAAGTTGAATATGCGCTTATAACCCTTTTTATACTTTGGTATGACGGTGGGTGGTTAATTGTGTTTCCTTAATAAGACGGTGCTTAACAATGCATGCATTCCTTAATTGATTACTTGTCCTACACGTTTAATAATTCTACCCATAACAAATATTACCATACACAAAACTATGATCTTATGCATAAGTCATTAGTTTTTATATTTTCATAATTATAGAAACTCATTGAAATTGTATGTCCTTTAATCTTTTTTATAAATTTAATTTAATTAAAATATAAAAATATATAAATTATTATGTTAATTAGACTAATACCACAAGTAAGTGTGTCAAAAAATCCAACACCTTTTTTCCAATTCCCCCTTAATTCTTTTCTTTCCGAAAAATGACTTATTTTTTAAGGCAACAGGGCAACGGAAGCAGAATTTGACACTTGGCAAATACTGTCAATATATGTCGGGTATAAATAGGGTTTTGTACTTTTGGGCAAGCTTCATAATTTGGGCAATTGGTATTTTGGGCAACTGGTTTTTTCGTCATTTGCCCACTGACATAGCGTACACTCCACTTTTGGGCAACTACATAATTTAGGGCAATTCAAAGTTCTTAATAGGACAACAAAACAAATTTTTCCTAATTTTACAAGCCATTTAGCCCCACTTCAAACTAAAAAAAAGCACGTTTTCTTTCATCATCTCAACCCTTTTTCTTTCATCTACTCCATCCTCTTTTCTTCTTCCTATGTATAATTCTGGTACAACCAAATTTATCTAAAAATCCGTCGCTTAAACATTGATCCATCTTAATCAATCTTACGTCATAAATCATCTATATCTGCCTTCCTATCTGTGCTATTCCCCGATGGTTGTGATGGGCGATCATTTACTCTTAAGGTGATTTGTCTAGTTCCACTTCATTATAATATGAAAAAATAAGCCATAGTTACTCAAGATATAGTGATGTCATGTATTCGTCAGCCGCTCAATAACTTTTTTTACTATAGGCTGAAACTGCAGAGGATTTAAATGATTGGAATGCATTGGAGGAAGCTTTGGAAAATGCACCTTCTGCAGGCACGGGAATGGGACAAACTGGGATATCTAAAAACGAAAAAGGTGAGAATGCTGATGGTTCTCATGAACAATGTATGTTTAACAAAATGTTTAAAAATGTACATGTATGTAAGGGATTATGTAAGTAGCTTCGTTTTTCAAAACTGAAGGCATGAACACTAATCTATTTATTTCGCTGGTTTGTTTTATTCCAACAGCAAAAGACCGTGCTTCGTCAAAATCTAAGCCCTTAGATACATAGAAGAATATGGTAAGACTATGGTGAGTCTTAGTTCAATGAATTTAATGAAATATGATATTTACATACTTCTGTGAAAAAAATATTCTACCCTCATCAAGTTTACTACTAAACTCAACATGACATCTTAAAGAAAATTACGTGATTTAAGATTTTGTATTGTCACTGATTAAACAACAAGTTATGTGCCAGGAATTAAGGTAGAAGGAATATTGCGGCAGGCTGCTTATGGTGTACATGAAAAAAGGAGTTCACAGAAGATGAGGATGGACATGTTATCGGAGACTGAATCAAGGTACATTGCAGTATGTACTTTTGTTCTTCAGGAGTTACCATCGTCTCCAGTTCCAGCATCTTGCAGCAAAGCTTTGCTACAAGCATATCATACGTCTTTTATAGTGAATAAACTTGATTATATTAGTATTTAGAAAAAAATTATTATAAAGTGCTTGTGCATTGTAACTAAACTATGTTGATCCCAAAGTCAGATCTTAAACCTTAATAGCTTGTTTAAGGGTTGTGATAGAGAGAAAGAATTCAATCTAACACTAGAGAAACTTTGCAAAGCAAAGTAACTAAACAAGATGCGGAATGTAATGTTTAGCACAAGAACAAATGAGATTCAAACGTTGAACTTTAATATATCAAAGATATACGAATATTCAAAGTGGTATTGGGGTTTACAAAACCTTAAAGTAATAATAATGAAAAACGAAATGAGAAAGACACACTTTGCATGCTAACCTAGTGAGTCCTTTTATAGATACAAGGACCCACATACAAGATCACTACTAACAAACTATGGAAAGTATTAAGGAATAATAACTGAAACGCGTAAATATCTATTCCATGTTTATCTTTGACGGCAGGGCCTTTGACTCCAGCAGGGGAATGGATCCCCCTGCCTTTGTTATTTAGCAGGGGGAACTTACTCTAGCAGGGGTATGAATAATCAACTAGCAGGGGAAACAAATAAGCATAGATTTATTCCCAACAATCCGCCCCTAAACTTGTGCTTTCCCCTAAAGACAAGTTTCTGAATAAATGCTAGTTGATGAGGATGCTTACAAACTCTCTGGCCAAATCTGACTATGAACCATTCTTACCAGATCATAAGCAACAGGCTTTTTGGCATCAACAATTAACTTAGCCTGTGCTAACTTCTTCAAGGTTTCCCGAGAGAAGGGATAATACCTATGATTGAGTAAATAAACACTCACACCTTCCATTACTACCTCATAGACCCCAGAATTTGTAAATAGCTTCCAATACACCAAATCTCCTTTATTCACTGCATCAAATAGAGGATCAAATAATTCATGTTCATACATTCTATGCATACACTCCCAGATTACCCAATCCTTCTCCACACCATCCATGGTAGGAGGTTTTGCAGCAAACGTTTTCTTCAATATTTTCCACAGATCTTCTAAGTCTTCACTATCCAAAATTTGAAACATGACATCTAGACTTAGAAATGTCTGTGCAGTATTGTCAGCCCTTGTAAGCTTCCACCAAGTTCTCCCTTTGTGTTCATAAACAGCATACTCTATAATAGCAAACTTCTTTCCAAGTTCACTAGGTGAGATTTCATCATTTTCCTGCAAAATCAGCTGTTTATCAATTTCATCATTTGATGGCCCTTGAGACTCTTTAGTAATTATGCCCACTTGCTCCATTCTCTTGAGTCTCTTTGCTGCTCTTTGTACATTAAGTACAGACTTCTCAAGTACTTCTGGAAAACTTTCACCTGCTTGGTGCGATGCCCCTGCTTGGGATGATGCACCTGCTTGTGTAGTCTCTCCAGCTTTTCTTTTCTTTGTTGCTCTAGCTTTCTGTAGCACTTCACTTTGTCTCCTAAGATACTCAGCTTCCTCAGGAGTGTTGATGGTCATCCAATCCTCCACATCATACAACTTTAGAACTGGTCTGACTGCTCTCTTTATGGCTTCAAAGCTCATATCTCTGAAGTCACCATCCTTCCACTTTCTATGCCTTTTAAGCAGAACTTTGTAGTAATCAAGTTGCCCTTTCTCTGACGTTCGATACTTCTCACTCTAAATTTGCATTGCCCTTCTTTCCAGATATTCAGTTTGATATTTGTAAACAAGGCAAGTCAACTCATACCTGTCTTCCAAAGGAGCATTTTTCAACTCCTTCTCCCATTGATCAAGAAACTCTCCAACATGAGGTACCCTGTCATCTAGTTCCCTATGCATAATCTCAACCTGTTTTAGCATATCTTTGGGCCTCATCTTCTCCATCCTTTGATCCTGCATATCCATTTCCTCTTGTTGTAGCCTGAGAGCTACTTGTGCATCATGTGCTTCTTGGACCTTCTGCTGTTCAGGAGTCAGATGCTTGTATTTTCTCTTGGGCTGTTGCACCATGATTCCTTTTCCTTTGTCTTTTGGATCCACTGCTGGTGCTGGTTTTGCTTTAGATGCAGGTTCTTTGATTGTTATCCCCTTCTGAGCTGGTTGCTTTCTGTTCTTCCTAACAAATGTTTGAGTAATGTTCTTAGCAGGGGATAAACTTACAGCAGGGGCTTCGTCTTGATTGCCCATGGTGAGCAATGTTTGAGCAATATCTTTGGTTGCACTCCCCTTGTCACTTCCCTTATCAGCACTTTCTCTCTCCATCCCTTTCTTAGCACTTGTTATCTTTCCATGCTCCCCACCAGGATATGAATAATACTCAGTAGATCCTTCTTTGTGTGGAATTTCCTCCCCTTTGGAAGCATCCTCATCTGTGGAAAGAATTAGTCTGGGCTTTCTCCTCCCCTCAAGAGTAGCAAGTCTGGTTTCCAGTTGAGAGATAACTAGACCTTGCTTTTTGACATCTTGTACTAGTTGTGCATTCTGCCTTTTCAGACTCATGCACATTTTCGTCAATTCCAAATTTGTCAAAGGTTTCATACTGCTCTCAATCCTAGAAGGGAATTTCTCCCCTTGTTGGATATCATGGAGTGGGGGAGAGGACTTATTGATGGTGTCACTATCCTGCTCACCCCTTGAGGATGAGACAGTAGTGGCAGCCAAACCCCCAGGTTGCTCCAAACTCTTGGAGACTCTCCTTTCTGCTGCTTGTGAAGATTCACCAGGCAAGGGAGACCTGGCAAACCTGGATTTTGAACGCCTTTCTTGTTGTGGATCAGCAGGTGGTAGGTTCTTGGCAGGGGATTCAGCAGGTTGATTTATGGCTGTTTGATTTTTGGCTTCTTCTCGTCTTATTTGGTCTAGCATAATTGAAGTGAATGGAATGTTTCTGCCAGAAAACAAAGGTGATGGTGCAAGTAATGTGGTGAAAAGTTTGGTTGTGTGTTTGGTTGCTGAAAAATAGTTTCTGTGTGTAATGGGACCATGATCACTCATATTCAGCAAAATTTCTATAAACCTTGGATACATACAAAACTTTGAGGTGCTTGAAACATTTTTAACCATGCCTTTAAAAATCATTTGAGAAAAACAATACTTCCTTCCTGTTGCAAAGCAGATCAGGGCAGAAGCTATCTCACTACCAACCTCATTAAAAGCAGTGGTTTTGGGTGACAAACATTGCATAATAGTATGAATCAAAAATTTCCAATGAGGGGCAAACTGGCCTTTAGCAAACTTTAATTTTTGATTTTCAGAAAGTTTATACCCCAATTTATCAAGACCTTCAAAAATTTCAGCCTCAGAAAAGTTGGTTATTCCATCCTCATCATCAAGGAGGAGATTCTCCCTGATGGAGGCAAGTGTGATTACCTTGGAATGACCATCAACTGTGCTTTGAATTATGACCTCTCCATTCACTGTTTTGGTCATGGCTTTAGACCAGAACTGTTGAATGTGTGAGGTATAAATGCGAGGATTGATGAGAAGGGCCACTCTGAAGTACGAAGACTTTAGAAAGGCCACAGCCTCAGCAAACTCGGCTGGTTCATCATGAAGCAAAGCAATTTGGTTATGATTAGGAGCAATTTTAAGGGTCATGATGAATTTGGAAAATAGTTTAGAGGTTTATAGAGATGGGAGGTAAGTGGGATTAGGTCGAGAGAGATTTATGGACCTGCTGGTAAAGGGAATTAAGTTTATATAGACAAATTGAAGGGCTGTGATTGGACCAAAATTTTCAAATTGCAAAAATATCAAGGATAAATCTTGATAAAAAATTAATATATTTGAAATAGAAGGAAAAGATTACCAATCAGCGAAGAAGGCGCCTTAAATATCTTTTAAAAAGAATAAAATATTCCCTAACCAAAATTTAAGCAAGCAGGCCCAACGGCTATGAACAGGGTAACGGTATTGTCGGTCAATGATCAAACAGGGGAATGTTGTGAAGGCAGGGGAATAGAAGATAAAAGCAGGGGAAACTTTCCTAGGGGTATTAAACTAGTCATGGAAGGACTAATGCTAACTAGCTCTGCTCTAATGCACACACTTGTATACACAAGATAGATACATAGAATCTCAAGAGTCCTCTATTCAGCAATGGTCCCAATACAAAAAGTTAATACATAAGTCCCCCTACACCAGGTAATCCCAAGAAATCATGCATACCCCAGTCACCATCCCAACCTTGTCCCTTACTTATGGTCAGTTAGTCTTGGCAGTGTGTGCCACAGGTCTATATTTGAACAGCAAGCTGTTTATAATAAAGAAATGTAAGTACACACTACAGTGCCTCAAGGTTTCAGAGTTCTGACAAGCTTTGCAGCAAGTCATCATTAACCTGAACCCTCACTCACCAGTGGATATGATGTAAGATCATATATGAGCATCCTAAAGATACCCTGAGTCCTAAAGGTGTGACCTAACCTCCCCTGAAACATAGAGTATATACCTGATTCACCAACAAGAATAGTATGCACCATATGAACCTCTGCATTGTTAGTCTAAAACCACGTAAAACCACTTTTGTAAAAAGAACACACCCAGCTTAAGAGAAAAATTCTCTTGGCAGGGGAATGAACCCCAGGCAGGGGAATCAGTGTTAAAAAGCAGTGGAATGAAAGAAATGGTAAAATTGACTAACAATTATACAACAACAGCAGTGAAGTAACCCTGATTATACATGACAAAATAGACATCAGATTTTTAAGGAGTAACCATCCCAATACCTGCAACCAGATACTGAAACCTCCCTACATCAAAAGCTTTTGTTAAAAGATCAGAAACATTTAGTTCTGTATCAATTTTCTCAGGGACAATCAGTCCTTTTTCAAAACAATCTCTGATAAAGTGATGTCTAATTTCAATGTGTTTGGTTTTGCTATGAAAAACAGGGTTCTTTATGATGCAAATAGTGCTGTTGTTGTCAATGAATATCTTGGTTTTAAGAAAGTTATACCCATAATCAAGCAATTGATTTTACACCCAAAGAACTTGACCACAGCATGCAGCAGCTGCTACATACTCAGCTTCAGTTGTGGATGTTGCCATGATAGTCTGCTTCTTACATTGCTAAGATATAAGCCTGCTCCCCAAAAATTGGCATCCCCCTGTTGTAGACTTCCTATCATTGTTGTCACCAGCATAATCACTATCTGAATAAGCTATCAGCTCAAATGGTGACTCCTTTGGATACCAGAGTCCTAAGGTAGGATGACATTTTAGATACCTAAAAATCCTTTTCACAGCAAATAAGTGACACTCTGTTGGTGACACCTGGTATCTTGCACATAAGCAGACTGCAAACATGATGTCAGGTCTTGAAGCAGTGAGATACATAAGAGACCCAATCATAGACCTGTAATTCCTGACATCTATAGGCTTTCCAGGACCATCCTTGCCCCATGGATGATCCTTGTCCATGGGAGTGGACACCTTCTTCCCATCAGACATGCCAAACTTCTTTACAATCTCAGCCACATATTTGTCTTATGAGATAAATATCCCATCTTTCCGCTGCTGAACTTGTAACCCCAAAAAGAAGTTTAGTTCTCCCATGGCACTCATTTGAAATTTATCCTGCATCAATTTGGCAAACTCTTTGCTAAGCATGGAGTTAGTTGATCCAAAAATGATGTCATCCACATAGACTTGTACTAGCAGAAGGTCACCCTTTTGTTTCTTGATAAACAGGGTCTGATCAATCTTCCCCCTGCTGAATCCATTGTCTAGGAGATATTTGGAAAGAGTACCATACCAGGCTCTGGGAGCTTGGTGAAGGCCATACATGGCCTTTTTCACCTTGTATACTTTGTCAGGATGTTTTGGATCTTCAAACCCTGGTGGCTGCATGACATAGACTTCTTCATCAATGGTTCCATATAAGAAGGCACTTTTCACATCCATCTGGAAAATAGTGAAGTCCATGAATGAGGCATATGCAAGAAATAATCTAATAGCTTCAATCCTTGCTACTTGAGCAAACACTTCTTCATAATCAATCCCTTCTTCCTGAGTATACCCTTGTGCTACTAACCTTGCTTTGTTCCTGACAACTATTCCCCTTTCATCCTTTTTGTTCCTGAGTACCCACTTGGTCCCAATAGGCCTTGCCCATTTGGGACAATCAACCAGAATCCAAACCTCTTGTATGTCGAATTGTAAGAGCTCCTCTTGCATAGCTTCAACCCAGCTTGGGTCATTTAAAGCCTGAAAAATCTTCTTTGGCTCTTCTTGTGACAAAAATGCAGTAAACAGACAACATTGCATGTTGTCATGATTGAACTTCATGGTGATGTTAGCAATGAAGCTGTGCTCCTTTGCTGTATACCTTGTATGTCTGGGGGCTTCAGGATCGCCAATGATCTGAGAGATAGGATGGTCCTTATTGATTCTATAGGTAGGCTGCATGATGACTTCTGTTTCATCTTCTTCCAAATCAGAATTGATGGGGCTATTTTGATTAGGAAAGAAGTCCTCAAAGGAACTTCCAAATGTGACAGCATGACCTAAAGATGGGTGCTTGTGAGCAGAATGAAGCTCTGAATAACTAGGGCCTCCACTCCTAATGATTCTGCTTCCACTGCTGGATATGATAGGACCATCATTTATGGGTGTAGATGATGAGATGAGTGGGGATTCTCTTTCTGCATCAGTAGTCTCATTAACATCATGATCCTTTGTGAAAGAGGAATCAATTCCTCTAGCAGGGGAATCCTGGATTCCACTGCTTTCAGCCATTCCACTGCCTTCAGTCATAGCAGGGGATGAGATTGGCTGTTCTTTTCCTGAAGCAGAATTATCTTCTTGTTTATCAGCTTCACTAGGAAACAATGAGGGTACATTCATGTACCTCAGAGGTGACTTCTCAGTACCAATTGTTTCTTGAGTACCTGAAATGTTAGTGTTCTGCAAGACAACAGGTACATAATTCATGGACTTGGAAAGTACATCTATATCAAAGAACCAGTCAGGACCTGTTTGAACATCTTCAGGTTTGTCTTCAAGAAAGTTCACATGAATATTTTCTGTGATTTTGCTTGTCTTCTTGTTGAAGACCCTATATCCCTTGCTGTTTAAGGAATAACCCACAAAGTATCCATCATCACCGTTTTCACTAAACTTACCAAGATTGTCAATGGTGTTCAAGATGATAACATGACACCTAAAAGGTCTGAAAAAGTCAATTAAGGGAGGTCTTCCATTAAACAGCTGATAAGGGGTCTTGTTGTGTGCCTTGACAACCAAGGCCCTGTTTTGTACATAGCAAGCAGTGGATACAGCTTCAGCCCAAAAGATAACTGGAAGTTTGGAATCAGACAGCATAGTTCTTGCAGC
This sequence comes from Glebionis coronaria, assembly GCA_025667525.1. Classification (NCBI taxonomy): domain Eukaryota; kingdom Viridiplantae; phylum Streptophyta; class Magnoliopsida; order Asterales; family Asteraceae; genus Glebionis; species Glebionis coronaria. Next base: position 614,664,564 of record CM046874.1, on the reverse strand, counting down.
TTCAATGAGTGTCCTATTCCTTCTTTCTGCCACTCCATTCTGTTGAGGTGTTCTAGCAATGCTGAATTGCCTCTTGATGCCTTTGTTTATGCAGAAAGAATCCAGTTTCTGATTTCTGAACTCACCACCATTGTCTGATCTTATGGTAACTACCTTCATGCTTTTTGACAGTTCAATTTGATTGATGAACCCAATGAGTATATCAGCAGTGTCACTCTTTTCAAATAGAAAGAATGTCCATGTAAATCTTGAAAAATCATCAGTAATCACTAAGCAGTACCATTTCTTCATTATACTTGCCACAGAAGTAGGACCAAAAAGATCCATATGTAGTAGTTCCAATGGCTTGGTGGTGGACATACTTGTTTTTGACTTGCAAGATGCTCTGTGTTGCTTCCCTTTCAGACATGCTGCACAAGTATGTTCAGTGGCAAAAGACTTGGAAGGAAGACCATGAACCAGATTATGCTTTACTAGTTTGTTCATGTTCTTGAAATTAAGATGACCAAGTCTTCTATGCCATTTCTTACATTCATCTGCTGAAGCTTTGGCAATGAAACATGTTTCATTGTCTTGGAGAGATATGTCCTTGAGATCAATTGTGTACATGTTCTTCTGTCTTGGTGTTCTGAGAACAATTGGAGTGTCTTTTGGCAAGACAAACTCCTTTCCTAATACCAAGCATTCAGTGTCAGTAAACAAGACAAAATTCTTGTTATCAGTCATCTGTGACACACTGAAGAGATTATACTTGAGTTCTTTCACCAAATACACATTGTCAAAAGTCATCCCATTTGTGACAATAGTTCCTTTTCCTGTTATAGTTCCATGCCCATCTCCAAAAGAAACACCATCATTGTCATGCAGGGGTACAAAGTTAGACAAGTAAGCTTTGTGTCCAGTCATACTTCTTGAGCATCTACTATCCCAATATGCTCTATCATCCCTTGTCTTCTTTGTCACCTGCAAAAGGAAAAACAAATTAGTTTTTCTTGGGGACCCAAGCCATTACAGACTTGGATCTACCTCGTGTATCAATGTAGGATAGCTTATCGAAAACTAGAGATACACCATTAGATTGAGTACCCCTTTTGGGTGCCCAAACCCAACGAGCTGAGGCTTTCACAGCTTTTCCCCATCTTCCCATGTTCCTAGAATGTACAACTTTTCTAGCAGGGGATACCCCAGTTTTAGCAGGGGAATCCTTATGCTTAGCAGAGGGAACCCACCTTTTGTTTTGGCCTCTGTTCATGTGTTGGTAAGGTCTAGGGCCAGATCTATATGCAGTATAAGGTGTTGGGGTGGTCACAGAAGTGTTGGGCTTTGGGTGAACATCATTTTCCTTTCTAAGGGCTGGAACAACATATTTCTCAGTTACTCTATTTCTCAAGGCAGGGGCAACATATTTGGCAGGGGAAAAGGATTTTGCCCCTGCATTTAGAAGAATGGCTTTAGGTTGCATATCCTTTAAGGGATTTGCAGCCACCATCTCCATTGGTGCCTTACACTCTTGATAAGTGTGTTCAAAACTGCCACATGTGAAGCAGGGCTTGGTATTGATCACAAAGTCTTTTCCTAATTGATGAGACTTTTGGTCATTCCAATTTCTTTGATTACCTCTGACATTCCTGTACATACCAGCATATTTAATGGTAGGTTTAGGAGACTGTGGCCTAGCCTTAGATTTGGGAGAGATGCTCTTAGAGTTTGGATTGCTGCTAGAAATTCCTTCTTTTGTAAATCTAACAAAGTTGTCAATTTGCTTTAAGCCAACCTGTTCCTGTTTAACATCCCTAATGACACTAGTTTTAACTAGAGACTCTTCTGTATCAAGGTTATTAGGTATATAAGCACTCAATTCAAACTCAATGTCATCCTGTTTTTCAAAACAAGGGAGACCAGTCCATGACAAGTCTTTTCTAGGATAGGCAGCATGGATGTTAGCAGGGGGTGGTGGTATAGTAGCATTTATATTCTTAATTCCAAACCCTGTTTTGTCCTTAGGAGATTGACCAATTTCAAATGCCTTGGTTAAATCTTTTGAAGCTTTTCCAAATTTTTCAACAGTTTCCTCATCTATCTTTTGGTTAGCTTTGAAAATTTCAAGTTCAGCAGTTAAGACATTTATAGATTGGTTATTCTCCTTGGCATCTCTTTCTAGAATCACAATGTGATCCCTATACTCACTTTCTCTTTGCCTATACTCTCTTATGGTGGACTCTAGTTGTTCTAAAGCACGTTTGTAATTATCAAGATCATTATCACAATTGATATAGTCAGCTTTTACCTTTCTGATTTGATCATTTAAAGATTCAGTATTTTTCCTACAAGCTTTAGTACAGTATGAGTCATCATATACCTCATTGTCAGAGCTGGAACTTGACATGGCCATAAGTGCAAAGTCTTCTTCCTTTTCCTCAGCCATCAAAGCTTGATTTCTTTCCACACTTTCTGTCATAGCACTCCAGTCCCATCCATTTGCTCCATCTATCCCCTGCATGGCTACCATGGCTTTAGCACCAGAATCCTCATCTCTTGTTTCCTTTCTATAGCTATTTCCAGACTTAGGTCCTCTGCATTCCCTGGCAAAATGACCCTTCTTGCCACAATTGTAGCATTCAACTTTTGCTTTATCAAACCCAGCCACATCAGATGGATTAATTGTGATCTTCTTCCCATACTTCTTGTGGAACCTGTTGGCTCTCATGCTGAGCAAAGCCATATTCCACTTGATATCCAATTCTTCTAGCGCTTGCTTACTGATTTGACTCAGATCTTCATGTAACACTGTAGATCCTTGTGGCCCTTGAGATGCTATAAAGGCACATGCAGTATCAAGGCTGAATGTAGCTGGTCTTTCTTCATCATAGGAAGGTCCAGACCTGGTAGCAGGGGAATAAGTAGCAGGGGTTACTTCTATTCCACCGTTCTTGGAGATTCCACTGCTTTGTGATATGAATGCCATGTTAGCAGGGGAATCAATGACTCCACTTGAGTTGGTGGGAATTGTCCCTTTTGACTTCATTTCATTGACAATAGGTTCAAAAACTTTTAAGTTATTGTATATATCATCAATATCTTTTTCATCCAAATCATCCTTATTCTGCCAAATTGCCTTATAGACAAACCACTCTTTCTGAAGGCTGTTAAGAAACCTGGTGTTCACCTGCTCTTTTGACACCTCAATATCAAAGAATTCCAAGTGGGACACCATGTCTTGAAGCCTATTGTAAATAGCTCCAATTGATTCATCACCAATTGCTTTGAAAGAAGCAAAATCATTCAGCATTTGATTTTTCTTCTTCTTCTTTGTGGCTTCATTTCCTCCAAAGGTTTTGCCTATGGCTTCCCATAATTCCTTAGCTGTTTTGTATTTCCTGAACCTGAGTTGATGTCTATCTGGTAGGGCCAACAGCAGTGAGCTATGAGCCCTGACATCATGCCTTCTAGCCAGTATTTCCTTATCACATAGAGCAGCAGATTTCTTCTTGTCCTTACCTTTGGAACTTTCACCTTCATCCTTGCCTTCTTCAACTGCCACCATTTTGTTGAATTGATCACCAAACTCTATGATCTCCCAGAGAACATAGTGTTCCATTTTCAGGTATTGTTGGATTCTGAATTCCCATAATTCAAAGTTTTCAGGATCCAACATGGGTAACTTGAGGTTATTGTGGTTGTTGCTGTTTGTGGATGAATCTGAAGACATGTTTGCTATGAGGATTTTGTTCTTGATTTAGACAAAGTTTCTCAACAAGCTCTGATACCACTTGTTGATCCCAAAGTCAGATCTTAAACCTTAATAGCTTGTTTAAGGGTTGTGATAGAGAGAAAGAATTCAATCTAACACTAGAGAAACTTTGCAAAGCAAAGTAACTAAACAAGATGCGGAATGTAATGTTTAGCACAAGAACAAATGAGATTCAAACGTTGAACTTTAATATATCAAAGATATACGAATACCCAAAGTGGTATTGGGGTTTACAAAACCTTAAAGTAATAATAATGAAAAACGAAATGAGAAAGACACACTTTGCATGCTAACCTAGTGAGTCCTTTTATAGATACAAGGACCCACATACAAGATCACTACTAACAAACTATGGAAAGTATTAAGGAATAATAACTGAAACGCGTAAATATCTATTCCATGTTTATCTTTGACGGCAGGGCCTTTGACTCCAGCAGGGGAATGGATCCCCCTGCCTTTGTTATTTAGCAGGGGGAACTTACTCTAGCAGGGGTATGAATAATCAACTAGCAGGGGAAACAAATAAGCATAGATTTATTCCCAACAAACTACTGACCATATTATCAGCAGGAACTGATCAGGGCTCAAGAGTCAATAATATGCGTGCAACTATATGTGACAATTTTCTTGAACCAAACCGCCATTTAGGACTTTTTGAGTTGTGGTTTGTAAAATATTTTTCATTGTTTGTTGGTTGTGGTTTGTAAAATATTTTCGAAAACGGTTTTTGAAAAGATTGTTTGTTGCCAAGAGATGCAAACATTTGAACTAATGTTTCAACAATCATGGTGATACATAGAAATTAAACATTATAAAACGTCATAAGCAAAAAATACCAATACAAAAGCAAATATCCATGAAACTTATTACAAAACGTCATAACATAGAAACTGCTAAGCAAATATAAACCAAAACCAACCGTAGTGGGTTAGTGTTTCTGAAAAATAAAACCTAATCATAATAAAAGTAGTAAACATATGTTACTACCGGTTAACGACTAAATCAAGAATAAACAACCTTAGGTGTAGTCCTAAGGTTGTAACATCTACCTGTGAGTAATGGTGTGACCAACGTGTCAACATAGGCACATGTGTCTTGGGCGAACTCCTCTATAATCTGATAAGTTATGTCTGTAGTGTTATACAAAATAACATGAACACCAAAATGAAGGATAATTCTCCCGTATTCTGTTATAAATATTGGGCACGAGTACCGTGTCCAACCTTGAACGAAATCAATTATAGGATCAAGTTCGTGGTCGGGGTAGCGAATAGAATACAATCTGTTCTAAGTTTGATTAACAAGAGTGATTGTTAGTATCCACACATCACAACTACGATCATTTAGCAAGTTAGCGAGCATGCATAGGCCTTGTGTTAGTACACCCAAGCCAAATGATTTAATTCTTGCTCCAAAATAGAAACAGAAACCTCGTGAAATGTTTCAATTCACAGATCGATCGAAACAATGGAACATGTGAAGTTGCCCATCCCTACCCAAATCGGATCCTTCCAACACAAACGTCCTTTAAAATACAAACCGTTCCCAAAAATAGACCCTTCGTGTGGAAGAACTCCAACGGTTTTCCAATTGTCGTTAGCCAACGAGAAAATATTAACCTTGTACATTCTATGCTTACAAATTGCCACCAACTTATAATCTCCGTCAATAATTCTCCCAAATCCGTACTCAGCTCGATATGGATGCTCCATTTCACGACTCATGTCAATCGTTAAGTTTGTACGAGTTGGTGGGTTGTAAAATGACACCCCATCACTCAAGCTCACACAAATCAGTCCATTGCAAGACCTCAATACACGCCTGAATGGGGGTTACGATACGGATGACCATCGCCCAACAACAATTCTGACGAGATATTTAACGCCTCATCATTTAGGAGCCGAGTCGATATTTCCAAACAATTTTTAAATACGATTCGTCTGAACCTTGCTGCCTCGGAATAGCGTCGAATGAATACGGGGTGGGTAATGACATTGTACCATGCATTGCAAATAGTTTTGCAAATCAACAAAGTGGAAACAGGTAAATGAAGGAACATAATCATCAACAAATCAAAGCTTACATCTTCGAACGTATCATGCATCATTTTGAGAGTGAAATTATGGTTTGTTAGATAGACGAAATCGTTTATGCAAAAGATTATGAAACTTGGAATGTGAATTTAAGTTAAAACTTGGGTGAGAGTGTGTTAGTGGAAAGTTATAGTATATCGTGGAGAATGTAGGAAGTTACCACGTTATTAAAAAAAACTGTTCATTTTAAAAACCGTTTAGTGAAAGTGGGGTAATAATGAAAAACAGTTATTGGTGGTTAACCATATCAAATGAAACAAGGGAGTCACTAAATACGGAAATCGACAGGGGTACATCAATTCAGATTGTAAAAACAAAACCAAATAGTACTTATGACAAATTACGTGATAAACTACCTTAACTTCAAGAGGCCGAACCGTTCCTTTTTGAAGGTCAACATCCTTAAACTCAAAAACAATTTTTTTGTCAATCACTTGTTCTTTCTGAAAGTCAGCTGCGTCATTGTTTTCTACGTTTATGTCATCAAGAGAAATATCAACCATGTCTTCTTCATCGTTCAAACATCCATGAATTCATCTATAAATTCAACATCTTGTAATCAAGATGAATAAAATATAAATGGAACACATATGAATACTATTGACTATGGAACAAATCTGTAAAGTTCAACACATACTTCGTTGACAGCAGGGCTGGATGGTTCATTTAAGTTTGTTGATGTTGTTCTAGAAAACTTAACATCAGGAATGGAATCTATTATCGGGTTTTCGTCCTTATTTATTAAGGCCTTGATTAATATGCCCATAGATCTAGGGAAATGGATATACACATATACTTGAGATCTTTCGGGCTAACATCTTTCCTGATAACAACTCTGTAGTGAATGTTAGAGAACGGTAGTCTTTGCTAGTCGAGTAATTCATTGTTGTGGCCAGCCATGGTGGTCGCAGTCGTCTTTGTTAGTTCTTCTATGACACTGTATGGTGAGATGCTTGTAAGAAGTAAGCTTCACTTCCTTTTTTGTCGTATCGAATAGATGAAAGATAATGTGGTTAGTGTGTTTAAGTTCTGGTTAACGTACCTTTTGCAATCCACAGACGCCAAATTTGCAGTTGGATTTCTTGAGTTACTATACTCGACATTGCATTTCTCTACTCGACATTGTGTTCATGACACCTTTTACAATCTTCTTCCTCACATAGTTTCTTTTGGCTACAAAGATTAGGCGTTTCATATTGTATAAGAAAATATGGTATCACAGTAGAAGGTTCGGCTACTTTAGCCCCTTGAGTTAACATAAGATCATAAACAATTTGCTTCCATCTAAATACTTAAAGGCATGCAATTATCTACTATATTGCAAAACTGAATAAGCATTTATAATTAGAAATTGTAAACAGCTTATTCTCGTACACACTTGTTATATAATCATATGTGACTTGCTTATCTATTATACGAAGCAAAATATGCTGATCGCATTTTCATCTAATAATTCCAAACACCACACTTGTCTAAGGCTATAGCTTTTGCTTTAGGCACGAGACCAACTAGAAACCCCAATTTAACTTGCTTTCCTTGGTCAGTTTTTGGATCCTACAAGTATTCATTAGGAAGAATCATCTAACGTGCACAAGCTATAGTAAACAAAAATAAACATAATATTTTTTATTCATGATTTGTACTTGATCAGTCAGAAGAGGAGTCTCCAAAGACTCTTTAGGAGCCAAACCGCTTTCTCTCTGTTGATCTATAGCACTGATGTGTGCCGCTCTGATCATCATTCAAGATTCACTCTCTACAGTTACATCAATTTCATAGATACCTCTAGGTCTACCAGATTAGTAATATGTGACAATCCGTCAATTTCAGGTCGATATTTTAATCTCGACTATTAAGTATTACGTGTTTACTTTAATGAGAATTTTAAATTATCGGCTAACCAAGAAGGTTATAGCTTGAAACTTAACGGAAGAATGTCGTTTAGATGAAAACCGGCAAGAAATACGTTAGGTATCGATATATTATTCTCAAATTTATCATAAGAATGATTTTATTATATTTATCTTTATTTCTCGTGCTTTACGTTTTAACGAATGACGAGAACTATTAGTGATCGCGATACCGACGGATGCCCGAAAATTTACGTTTTATTATCGATTGTCTCGATATTTAATATTTTCGACGTTTTCGATTTAATTACGTTTTAAGTCGTGTCAAAAGTATATTATTATCATATTTTGAGTGTGTTTTAATTTTTGAGAAGTATTTTTACGAAACCCGAGTCCCGTAAATATTTTGAAAAGTCGACTAATAGTCATTTCTGTTGGGAATAAAATGTAGTCAAGACACTTGGACGCTGACAAGAGCAATTTGGATGTTGATAGGAAGAAATCAAGCGTTGACAGGACAAGCGTTGACAGGAAGAAGTCAAGCGTTGATAAGAAGAAGTCAAGCACTGATAGAAGACTTAGTCTACACGTTTTATGTTTCTAGTATGTTTCTAGTAAAGATATGTTCGACAATGTATTCCTTATGTTTATCTTTACCTAAAATAGCTGATACGTAGACTCTTGTACAAGGCTCCTAATCTAAAAAAGGAGGCATTTAGGTTTTAGTTTAATATATGTTTTTAAACACTTTCATTGTACGCAAGTTCGATTAATCAATCAAAGTGAAAGTTTGATTTATTTGTTTTGTTTGTTCTTCATTCAAGTATTAATTCCGCATAGTACTTGGATTTTTTATACAACAAAGTTTCTCTAAGTGTTTAACTTGATTTATTCTTGTTTACACAAAGCTAAATCGATCTAAGTTAGGGATCAACAAGTGGTATCAGAGCTTGTTGAGAAACTTTGATCTAAAGAACACAAAAACCCTAAATTGCCAAAAACCCTAATTTTCAGGAAACCCTAAAATTCAAACAACATGTCTACTCCTAAGTTAACCTCCTCCTCCTCAAGCCCTAACATCAAGATTCCCATGCTAGATTCAGACAACTTTGAGCTGTGGAAGTTTAACTTTGACCAGTATCTTCAAATCCACGACCACACCCTATGGGAAATTATTGAATATGGAAATACATTCAATAAGGCTACCAAGATTGCAGCTGCTATTACTGCAAGATCAACTCCAGGCTCAAGTGAATCTGATCGAAAAGAACAACCTGAAGATGGGAGAGCTGTCTCAACTGAGGACATAGCAAAGAGAAGGAATGACATGAAAACTCTAAGCATCCTTAAACTTTCTTTGGGACAAGCCAATCAGCACAAGTATAGAGGCTATGATTCCGCCAAAGATCTTTGGGCAGCCCTTCAAGTTGCTTATGGTGGTAATGATGATATTGCCTCAGAGAAAAAGAAGCAACTGTTGCATGAGTATGTTGTATTTAAAGCCCTTCCCAATGAAAAGCTAAGTGGAGTGAGAAGCAGACTTCTTGACATTACAAGCAAGTTGTCATTTATGGGGACAGTGCATGATGATGCTGATATCATTGCCACTTTCCTTAAAAGTCTTGGTGATGCATGGAAGATTGAAGCAAGGTCTATGATTGCTAATAATACTCACAAAAGTTCCACCTTTGATGATGTTTACAATAAACTAAGGCTTGTAGAGAGTGAAATCCATTTAGATCAAGGAAGTAAGTCTACCAATGGTAATATGGCTTTCTTCTCACATAGTGAAGGTCAATTTGATCAAAGGGAGTCATACATGCACCCCGTTACTGGATCACCTTGTGTCAACATTGGATCAAGATTTGTTAGCGCCTCATATTCAGACGCTGACACATACAATGTTGACTCACCAAAAGTTAAGCCTGCTGGTATTGATCTAGATACAATGTGTGCATACATTGCTTTATTGCCCAATGGTTCAGTGATTACATATGAGGACCTTGAGCAAATTAGTGATGAGCACTTGGAAGAGATGGACATAAAGTGGAATATGGCACTTGCTAGCATAAGGGCCAATAGATGGAATAGAAGATTCAGGAAGAAGATGACTTTTAATGCTAAAGACACTGCTGGGTTTGATAAATCCAAGGTTGAGTGTTACAATTGCCATAGAATAGGTCACTTTATGAGAGAGTGTAGATCTCCTAGAAGATCTGATGCTGGAAAGCCTTCAAGCCAAATCATCAAGGTTGAAGATACAAAAGCTATGGTTGCCATGAAAGACATAGATGGTGTTGGATGGGATTGGAGCTTTTTGGCCAAGGATGAGGAAGAGAACAAGGCTTTGGTTGCAGAAAAGTAAGAAGAGGAGCATGTTCACTATGCTCTCATGGCACATTCTTCATCTTCATCAGACAATGAGGTATATGATAATTCATTTTGTAGTAAGGGTTGTCGTCTAAACACTGAAAAGCTTAACAAAGAAGTTCTAAAACTAACAGCAGATGTTGTTAATGAAAGATGCAAGTTATCTAACTATCAACTTGCACTTGTTCAAACTGAAAAGACTATGGTTGAGTATAAGAAAATGGAGCTTGACCTAAAAGATCAAATCAATGTTTTGACTCATGACCTAAATGCTAGTATTAAGGTAAGATACATCTTGGAGAGGTCCAATGGTGCTCTTCAGGCTAAGTTAGATGAGGCTATAAAAAACATAGATAATGTAGATCTTAAAGTTCAAAAATTTGATAAAGCTTCTCAAACCCTATAAAAGTGTGTTAGTAAACAAAGGGATTCTAGAGATAGGAGTGGGATTGGGATGAAAGAGTATGTTGATGTTCCACCACCTGCTGGGAACTTTTATGGTGTCCTTAGAAAGGATCTGTCTTGGACTGGTATTCCAGAACTCCAAGAAGAGGAATTTATTCCTCCACCTAGAGTTCTTACCCCAGTAGAGGAATACATACAGAAATTAACAGATTTAGACAATTGGAAGAAAGCCAGTCCTACTTTGTTTGTTAAGGGTGCCATGCTTAGTGAAAGCCCAAATGAGTCTACACCCATAAAAGTAACCAATCCTACTACTGGCAAGACTGTTGACCTTGGCTTAAATATGCAGAAATGTATAGAAAACCTAGGTCACCAAAAAGTCAAATTAGTGACAATGGGACAGGTTTATTTTCATCTAGACCTAGAGCTATGTCTAGAAAAGCCTGTTATACTTGTGGAAGTTTTTCACATTTAGCCTATAAGTGTGTCAACGCTTCAAAGGTCAACGCTGATAGAAAGTCAACCATGGTCAAACCTAAATTTTTTGTCCAACAAAGTCCACAAGTCATTAGACCAGCCCCATTCTTCACTAAAGGGTCTAATACTTATGGACAAAGGCCTTTTTAGAAGACCAATACGTGGTCTAACAGACAATGGGTTCCTGTAGCAAACCCTAGGTTCAACGCTGATAAGGGTAATTTCAGCGTTGTCAAGAACAATTTTAATGCTGACAGGAATGTTTTTAATGCTGCTAGACCAAGTAATGCCAAATACTTGCAACCAAAGGGAAAGGGGTCTAAAGCTTCTTCTATCTTATTTTGGAGACCTAAACAAGTTCAAAATCCTAATTCAGATGGGATTTCTATGACCTGTAACAGATTTAGTATATTTCAAAGGTCATAACTAAACCAATTGGGGTTAACTGGTTGTTTAATCCAAAAAGGGATGAACAAGGGGTTGTCATGAGGACTAAGTCTATTCTTGTGAACAACCAAATGAATCCAAGTCTGCTCAGGCTTGGGTTCCTAAAGAAAACTAATTTGTTTTCTTTATGTGCAGGGCATTCAAAAGCAGGTTAATGATTATGGCTATTGGGATAGTGGATGCTCTAGGCACATGACAGGGAAAGAAGACTACTTGAAAACTTCACTCCCATTAAAGATGGTGACTAAGTGTACTTTGGAGGCGGATATGGAACTATCACTGGCAAAGGAACTCTTATCACCAACAATTTGTGTTTTGAGAATGTGTTTTTGGTAAAAGAACTTGACTATAATCTGTTTAGTGTATCAAAGGTGTGTGATAACAAAAATAAGGTTCTTTTCACTGATACTGAATGCTTGGTGTTGAGCAAAGATTTTAAAATACCAGATGAGAAATTCATTGATTATAGAACACCTAGGCATAAGGACATTTACAATGTGAATCTTAATGGAATTAGGATGAATAATAATTTGTCATGTCTATATGCTAAGGCTTCACTTGATGAGAGTAATCTTTGGCACATAAGATTAGGGCACATTAATTTTAAGAACATAAATAGACTTGTGAGACATGGTTTAGTTGATGGTTTGCCTGAAAAGGCTTTCCACAATGACCACTCTTGTGTTGCATGCCTTAAGGGCAAACAACACAAAGTCTCCTTTAAGTCTAAACCTGTGCATTCTATTCTAAACCACTTCACTTGATGCATATGGACTTGTTTGGTCCAACTAATATAGAAAGATTTAATGGTAAATCCTACTGTTTTGTCATCACTGATGATTTTTCTAAGTTTACTTGGACTTTCTTTTTATCTTTGAAAAGTGAAACTGCTGATATTTTGATTAACTTTATTACCCAGTTAGAGAAAAAGATTGGCAATGAGGTTAAGATACTTAGAAGTGATAATGGTGGTGAGTTTAGAAATAATTTGTTAGATGACTTTTGTGCCAAGAAAGGGATTACTAGACAGTTTAGTATAGCTAGAACCCCACAACAAAATGGGGTAGCTGAGAGAAAGAATAGAACACTCATAGCAGCTAGGACTATGTTGGCTGATGCTCACTTTCCCATTGCTTTTTGGGCTGAGGCTGTGAATACAGCTTGTTATGTTCAGAATAGGGCATTGATCAACAAAATCCCTAATAAGACACCTTATGAACTATTTTTGGAGTAGGAAACCTAATATTGGTTTTCTTAAACCCTTTGGCTGTCATGTAGTTGTGTTAAATACTAGTGAAGCCTTAGGAAAGTTTAGTGCTAAAGGTGATGAAGGATATTTCATGGGCTATTCGGTGCAGAGTAGAGGATATAGAGTTTACATAAAGAAAGAAAAAAGTATACTTGTAAAGGTACATGTTAGGTTTTTAGAGAGTAAACCTAGTGATCCTGAGAGTGGTCCAAATTGGTTATTTGACTTAGAACCTATATCTAAGACATTTAATTTAAATGCTTGTTACTAATCCAGACATTGTGAAGGTGACTTCAAATGTTGTAGAAGAACCAGTTGTTGAAATTTCAGGTAAATAGGTGGATAAAGAGGTTGGATCACAAGCAGACAAATCAGCACCCATACTTGAGTATGTTACCATTCCTATATGGACAGATGCATTTGCTGCTGCTAGAAAGGAAAAAGGTGGTCCACAAGTATCACCAATTGAAAACATGCATGATTCTTCAGGCGCTAACAAAGGAAAATCTGGCGCTGATAAGACAAATTCAGGCGTTGATGGCTCAAACGTTGACAACCCTAATTCAGGCGTAGACAACTCTTTTGACCATTTGTTCTCTTCCAGTGTTTTTGAACAAGGTGAACCTTCAAACAGAAATGGAGAGGTTCATCAGATGATGATAGAAGAGCATTTGAAGAAGATATTGGCAATTTGGAGACAGAAATTGATGATAACACAATCATTGAAGGAGGAGTACTTACATCTACCATGAAGAATCATCCTTCTTCTTTAATCATAGGTGATCTGATGACTCCTGTGCAAACTAGAAGGTCTCATCAGAATCATGGAGGATTTATTGCCAATATTCACAAGAAGGTTGATACCCCTCTTGTTCAAGCATGTTTGTTTGCCTATTTTCTGTCACAGCAAGAACCCAAGAAGATTTTTGATGCTCTCAAAGAACCAAGTTGGGTGGAAGCAATGCAAGATGAGCTTCACCAATTTTCTATTCAGGATGTTTGGGAGTTAGTTGATTGTCCCAGACATGTCAGACCTATTGGGACAAGATGGGTTCTTAGAAACAAAAAGGACGAGAGAGGAATTGTGGTCAGAAACAAGGCACGTTTAGTTGCTCAAGGATATACATAAGAGGAAAGGATAGACTATAGGGAGGTCTTTGTACCTGTTGCAAGGATTGAGGCAATAAGAATTTTTCTAGCCTATGCTTCTTGCATGGGATTTACATTCTATCAAATGGATGTGAAGAGTGCTTTTCTTTATGGCACAATTGCAGAGGAGGTTTATGTAATGCAGCCTCCTAGTTTTGAAGATTCAGAACATCCAGACACGGTGTATAGAGTAAAGAAAGCTATGTATGGACTTCATCAAGCCCAAGAGCATGGTATGGCACATTGTACACCTATCTGGTGGAAAATGGATTCAAAAGGGGCACCATAGATCAGACTTTGTTTACAAAGAAGACTGGTAAGGATTTCTTACTTGTACAGGTCTATGTGGATGATATCATCTTTGGCTCTTCTAGTCCAAAGATGAGTGAAGACTTTTCCAAACTCATGACAGACAGGTTCAAGATGAGTGCAATGGGGGAGATGAACTTCTTTCTAGGGTTACAAGTTCAGCAGAAAGAAGATGGTATCTTCATCTCTCAAGACAAATATGTAGCAGAAATCTTGAAGATGTTTGGCTTTTCTCCACATGAGAAACGGGCTAGCACACCCATGGATAGGGAACACCCTTGGGGAAAGGTTGGAGATGGAAAAGAGGTGGATGTCAGGCATTATAGGTCAATGATTGGATCATTGATGTATCTCACAGCTTCAAGACCTGACATTATGTTTGATGTGTGTGCATGTGCACGCCATTAAGTGACTCCCAAAGAGTGTCATCTTCATGCTGTCAAGAGGATTTTTAGGTATGTTAGGTGCTATCCCACCTTGGGATTATGGTATCCAAAAGATTCTCCATTGGAGCTTACTGCATATTCAGACAGTGATTATGGGGGTGACAAGTTTGATAGAAAATCCACAACTGGTGGATGCCAATTTCTTGGGAGTAGGTTGATATCTTGGCAATACAAGAAACAAACAGTGGTTGCCAATTCTACAAGTGAAGCAGAATATGTAGCTGCAGCTGCTTGTTGTAGACAAGTCTTATGGATTGAGAACCAGCTGTTGGATTATGGGTATAATTTTATGCATACCAAGATTTTTGTAGACAATAACAGTACTTTATGCATTATTAAAAATCCTGTACATCACTCTAAAACAAAACACATAGAAATTAGACATCATTTTATAAGAGATTGTTTTGAAAAAGGTTTAATACAACCAGATAGGGTTGAGACAGAGGAAAATGTGGCTGATTTATTAACTAAACCTTTTGATACTGGGAGATTTCAATACTTGGTAACAAGTATTGGAATGATCAATCTTACTTAATATGTGTTTTGGGGACTTATTGTATAAGTATGTACAGGATATGCATTATTATTGGTCTTTGTACAAAATTAGATTTTCCACTTTATTTGTCTAACGCTGACAAAGGTTATTTTAACGCTGACAAGTGTTAAATTGACGTTATCAGCAACATGTTAGTTTTGTGGTTTTTGATCAAATTATGCAGGCATTGTTAGCATTGTACAAATGGATACAGAGTTGCTTATGGATTCTTGGAGCATTATTGAAGCATATTCAAGTTTATGGATGATGGTTGGAACATTTATATTCCTATCTGGACATAAATTTTTATTACATGCATTTTATTTGGCAACTTATGTATCATAGTTTAAGGGGAGGTTTAGGAACCCTTTAGGACTTTTTGGGTATTCATATAATACTCTTATCACAATTTTAGATTGTGTCCACTGGTGAGTATGAATTAGTTTACTAACTCATGAGGCACTGTAGCATGCAAAGTTGATATACTATGCACGTTGCCAAGACTTTTTGGCCTAGAATTGGATGTAGTCTGGTGGGAGACTTGGGTATGATTTTTATTGGTCTTACCTGGGAAGTTACAAAGGATTTTATGAGATAACTTCACTGTTAAGAACATTGGTTAGTGATAGGTGTGAAAACACTCATCCTTTTTACCACTTAATTACAATAAATACCGAGCCAAAACGTGTATTTTATGTCATTTATGTCGAAATTATGCGTGGTTTGTGTTTTTGTTGTGATTTAGGACGAAAAGGTGAAAAGTGGAGAAAACACGGGATTTTACGGGCTTTTATCGAAGAAAAAGACGAAAGACGAAGTCGAAAGATCAAGAGTGCAAAAAGAACGGAAGTCCAAGACCAATTCTGAAGATTTATCTAAGAAAAAGTCAAAAGACGGAAGTTTACTTAAAAGCCGAAGAACTCAAGTCTAATTTATTGAAGATTATAAGACGAGTTTGAAGAAATCCCAAGACAAAGTCCAAGTATTAAGAAGATTAACAAAAGATTAAGAAGATCAAGGACCTAAGCTTGCAAATAAGAGAAAGAAGGAGAAGCTTCTACCTTAAGCTTTCCCCTCCTATAAATAGTTTAGGATCTCATTTTGTAAAAGTGGTTGGTGGCTTGACAAGCCTCTCTTCCACCATTTTCATTTTTCATGTTCTATGCACTTTAATCTTCATGAATTGCACCTTTAATTTCCTTTTAATTCCAAGTAAGTTTACATTTAATTGTTGTTAATCTTTACCTTATTGCTATCCTCCTTCTTCCTTTCTTGCTTGATTTGTTCTTAATCTTTGTGTTCATGTTCTTGAGTTTTCTTATTTTCAATCAAGTGGGTTTTGATTGATTTGGTCTTGTTTGTTAGTTTTAATGATTTGTTTTGATTGATTATTGTTGGTTAATGTTTATTGGTTGTTTTGGTTTAATCTTTTGGTTTGATTTGGTTAGATTTAATCAATTTCGTGTTTTGATTCATCTCACTGTTCTTCGTGTTTTAAGTTACTGTACCTTTGCCCAGAACTTTCCGAATAGGCTACTTTATTTTCCTTCCATGCGGAATATTTCTATTATTCCGAATAGACTGTCTTTGCAATCTTCTATGCGGAATATTAGATATTCCGTATAGAATCCCTATTCGGAATATTTGGATATTCCGAATAGAGACCCTTACTCGGAATGTCGGATTATTCCGAATAGAAAATTCTATTCGGAATATTTTGATTATTCCGAGTAGAGTCTTCTATTCGGAATGTTCAAGTATTCCGAATAGCCAATTTTTTTTTCCGCATAGTGTTTTTATTCCGCATAGAGTAAATTTTTCCGCATAGTGTTTTTATTCCGAGTAGAGTGTTTTCCATTTTTATTCCGTATAGCACATCCTTATTCGGAATATTTATTTTATTCCAAATAGAGTTTTTAGTTTTCAGTTTTAAACTTTATTTTTCCCGCCTTTTTCTTTATTTGCATTTTTACTTGCTTTTCTTTTATTTAAGTTTTATTTCGCGTCATTTACGTTATTTGCCTTTTAAATTTCTCGTCATTTATTTCCCGTTAAGTTTTTATCTTTCATTGTTTCCTTTTACCGTCTTTACTTTATCTTTATTTGTTTCAAGTCTTTATTTTTAATTAGTTTTAGACAACGACCTTTCCCTTTTTATTTCGCCAAGAACAACTGAGTCGCACAATTAACCAGAGATCAATTCGAAGAGATTCCGAGAAAACGAACTTTTCAACGAGTAAAAATCTAGTTATTAGTTAACAAGGGACAATTGATGACTGTTATGTCTATCTTGCTTAAGCAAGTGTGCATGATTGGATAGTGCTTGCCATCCTATGGTAATTTTCAGTTTATAGGTTATCTTCACTAGGCTAAATCGCTTTGTTAAGGTCCTTTTTCATTTTTATTTTTGGACGTTGACAGATTTATTTCCAAACGTTGTTAGGACCAATTTTGACGTTGACATGGCATTTTCCAACGTTGACAAGAATATAGCCGTTGGGCGTTGATAGGTTATTTTTGACCGTTGACAACCATTGGTCCTACCCAGTTGTTATTTTTGACGAAAATTTGGGCCGTAATTTTAGGAGTTGGTAACTTTTTATTAATGCACAAGATAAGATAACTTTTCAAGATTTTCATCATTATATTTTGAAATATAACTGCCTCATTTTTGACCAATCACATGTGCATACCTCTCCTATATATTTGGCTCATTATTTTGAAACAGGGTAACTGCTTATTCTTGTCTAACTCAATGTTCACACATATTCATCTTTCATAACATATATATCACAACTTTCTACATCAATGGTGCCTAAGTTTAAACCGAGTGATTTGGTATTGGGGTTCAGAAGTCAGCATAACATGGTTGCCTATTTGGAGGCTGATGATACTTTGTTTCCTCAATATACTCAGATGGTGGAGTATTTAAATGCATCCCCATTACGGTATGCACTTTCTCATGCTCCTCTTATCCCTGTCACTCATATTAAGCAGTTTTGGAATACTGTCACTTCCTTAACGATTAATAATGTGACTACATTGACTGCTACAGTTCATGGGCGTTCATGGGTGGTTACTGAAGCCTTGGTTCGCCAAGCTTTGCATCTTAATGATGCAGATGGTATAACCACCCTACCCATTGGTGAGCTAGAACAAGGACTTCAAGCTTTGGGTTATCCTTTCCCTGAAGAGGGAACTTTAAATAAATATTCTAAACAGGAATTTCCCCCAGCTTGGAAGTACTTAATACATGTCATACTTCAATGTTTGAGTCCCAAATGTACTACACACAATGAAATTAACAGATCTATTGGTAGTGCCATTGTGTGTATTGCTACAGGGCAAAGATATAATTTTTCTAAAATGATTTTTGATGTAATGTGTAAAAACAAGGGTAGCAAGATGACTCTTGCTTACCCAAGATTTTTGCAAATGGTTTTTGATGAACAAAGGTATTGCACCAGGGATCATGATGACTTTTATACGATCCCTGTGCAAAAGAAAGCAATTTTCGGAAAGATGAATACACCCCCAAACAGAGACTTACCCCTTACCCAAGCCATGCTTGCTGTTATTGCAGCAGCACAACCTCAACCTGACCCACAATCACAACTAGACCCATTACCTGAACCATCACCATCACCCCAACATATGGAAATTGACCAAGACGCCTTCAACGCTGACACGTTAAATGTTGGCGTTGACACTCAAAATCCAAACGCTGACACCCTTTTACAACAAACCCAAACACCCCTTAATCTCCAAACTGAAACCCAATCCACATCATCTTCTTCACCCCCAGACTTTATGATGGAAAACACCAAAGGACTATTGGAGTGTTCTCCTCTAGTGGTCCTAGCCATGTTGCAGAGAGAACCACCACCACAAGTGTGGTTGGTGACATAGGTGGGGCTAGGACTATTGGTGCTAGCTTAGATGCAGGCCAAGCCAGTCCTAACATCATTAAGACCCCATCCATGCCCCATGACTCTACATTGGGAGGTCAAATTCCCATTCTAGAGGAGGGCAGATTGGAACCCTATACATTGTTGGAATTGACGGTAGTCTGCATTAGCTTGCAAAAGTAAAATGCTGACCTTGTACATATTGTCTCTACACAAGGCCTTGAACTCAAGCAATTGAGGGAGAGGATTGTTATTTTAGAAGGTGCTAACCATAGGCGTGGAGTGGAGGATTCTTCCAAAAGAGAGGATGAGCAAATACATGTGAGTGACAAAGGCTCACATGAAGGAGAATCTTTGGGTATAGCTGAAGCTTTAACAGATTTGAAAAGGCAACCAGGTTTTGATGTTTCATTGGTTACCCTTACAAATTTGAATCTATCTTTTACTGATATGATAGAGCAGTTCACAAGAAGCGCTGACAAGAGTAGATTGAGTGTTGACAAGCAGATTTTTGACGCTGACAAGCCAAGCGCTGATAGGAGTAAGTTAGGCGGTGACACACAGGTTTTGGACGTTGATAGACCTGCAGGTATGGTTGATGTATCCCAGTCATCAGCTATCATCAAAGATGTGTCTACACAGGTACCATCATCATCTTTACCCATCATTGATATATTAGGTAAGGGTAAAGGAATTATGGTAGAAATAGTGGTTCCCAAGGATGCAACCCAAGTAAAGTTTGATTCCATGTTGGCAGCACAACTTGAGAAAGAAGATAGGATGAAGGAGACTGCTATTGACAGTATGGAAAGCAGTGGTAATGAAAGCACAAATTCAAGTGTTATGATTATTGAAGAACCAGAAAGGCTTGAATATGGTGATGAGTTGGCAAGGGAAAAGCTTGCACAGTTGAAGAATCAGGTAGATTATAAGATGCCTGAAGTTGCTCAGATGTACTTTACATGGGAGAATAAGGCGATGGAAAATCCAGACATGACTTTATCAGATCAAATTTTGGGTTTGGAGATTCTACTCAGAGTTCAAAGAGATTGCAAGGTAATTCTGAAATATAAAGCTAGCAAAGTTCTTGAAAGGACCAAGACAGAAAGAAGGGAGCTCTATTACATGTTACTCAGATGTCATCAAATAGGTTGGACTTTCAGAAAGTTGCAGGGATTTTCCTTTGATGAATTGGAGTATAAGGCTTATCCTATATGCACAAGTGTGCAAGAACAGAACACTATTAGACTCCTTTTAGATGAAAGAAAAGAAGAACTTACAGAAGAAATGGAGATCCAAAAGGCTTTGGTTACACCAAGACCATTGAAGAAGGGAGTTCCTCTTGAGTTTCCAGAAAATTAGGATAGAGTGAATCCTAGTGAAGCTATTATTAGAAAGAGTATTAAGCTCTCACCTTTGGAAGTTTCACAAATGGTAGAAGTGTTACCTCATGATTCCAGAAAC
Organism: Glebionis coronaria; assembly: GCA_025667525.1. NCBI lineage: Eukaryota > Viridiplantae > Streptophyta > Magnoliopsida > Asterales > Asteraceae > Glebionis > Glebionis coronaria. The sequence continues at coordinate 614,644,111 of CM046874.1, read as the reverse complement.
CCTATAGTTAGCTATGAGGAAGATGCAAGTGGGTTTTGGATGATTGGCAGATATGGGAAGAAGGTACATACTTTCACTACTCTTATGTCTTTGTTTGCAAGCCTAGGTAGGGAAGACTTGGCAGACCTTTGGAGGTTGATGCAGGCCAAGTATGAGACTGAAGCACCTACTTCAGTCATTGGAATAAAGATTTGGTCAACATTCAAGAGGATGTGTGTACAAGATGAAGAAGATCCAGTTTGGAAGGATCTTGATGATATCAGTGGACTTCAATGGCGTCTATATTCAGCAGCTGGTGTGTATCATTTGAGTACTACAAAGTTTTCTGAATATCTTCTTGTGGATGCTGAGTTTCCTATGTCCAAAGAAGTTTTGAAGAAAATGATGACAACACAGCTGGAGATAGACTACTAAAGTGACGTGGCCAAAGATATGATTAGATATATTTATTTCCAATTTAATGCAATTTGTAAGAATCATCCTAGTTCTTAGTTTTTATTCAGAAACTTGATTACTAGAGTAGATATCAAGTTTAGGGGAGGATTGTTGGGAATAAAATGTAGTCAAGACACTTGGACGCTGACAAGAGCAATTTGGACGTTGATAGGAAGAAATCAAGCGTTGATAGAACAAGCGTTGATAGGAAGAAGTCAAGCGTTGATAAGAAGAAGTCAAGCACTGATAGAAGACTTAGTCTACACGTTTTATGTTTATAGTATGTTTCTAGTAAAGATATGTTCGACAATGTATTCCTTATGTTTATCTTTACCTAAAATAGCTGATACGTAGACTCTTGTACAAGGCTCCTTAATCTATAAAAGGAGGCCTTTAGGTTTTAGTTTAATATATGTTTTTACACACTTTCATTGTACGCAAGTTCGATTAATCAATCAAAGTGAAAGTTTGTTTATTTGTTTTGTTTGTTCTTCATTCAAGTATTAATTCCGCATAGTACTTGGATTGTTTATACAACAAAGTTTCTCTAAGTGTTTAACTTGATTTATTCTCTTTTACACAAAGCTAAATTGATCTAAGTTTGGGATCAACAATTTCCCGCTTTTTAACTTAAATGTTACATTTTAGTCCAAAACTATTCAATAATTACAACTTTTACCCACCCACCATATAAAAGCAATTTCTCACCTAATTTTACACACACATAAAATGTGTTCACCAAAATTCGGTCTCTCCTTCTTCCTTTCTTTTTTGGCCGTGAACCCCAACACCATAAAACCTCCAAATCTTTGATTTTTACCTTGAATCTTGATGATCTAAGCTAAGACCCATTCTTGTAATTTGATTGTGATCATTTTGCACTAAAAATTTCATACATACAAGGACTTTGATTTTCCAAAATTATTTCATGATGATCAATGCATGTTTGATCCATTTTGATGTTTGTTTGTTATGTTTATTATTATTATATATGGAATTTTGTTGTTGCATGTGTGATTTGTGAAGTGGGTTTTTGTAAATAATGAACATGCAAGTGATCTAATGATATTAGGATGTTTATTAATTGTTATTAAGAGTATGGTAATGGGTAAAATTGGTCAAAAGATCGTTTTGATGTGATTTTTAAAAGTATATTTTTAGGAAGTAGGTTTAGAGGTATTTTTGGAAATCTTAAGTCTTAGTTAAGGATGAGATGATGTGATATTGTTGTAGAGATTTTCCTAAGCTTCGATTTGATATGAAATAGAGCTTCTAGCTCCAAACGAGCGAGAAGTTATGATGATTTGATTATTCGTGTACCGGGAGACGAGTATCGGCACAATATGTAATTGTTGTCAATATTTGGATCGAATCTAGGGGACTATAGAGTGCGTTTTGAAAATAGTCAAGGGCTGATGTAAGTTGCTAAACTTAACGTCATGAGTCTATTTTCAAACGCGAGTGTCGGTTTTGTAAACGGAATTGTCTAGAGTAATCAAAATGCTTTTACAAGTCAAAGGCATAAAACTGTCCAGTTTTTATAACACGAAGGTGTGTTGGGCAGAAGGTCTTAGAAGTAATATTTATGAATGAAATTTGAACTGAGTGTTACTCATATTATATGTGAGTTTGTGACCAAGTTTCGTCGAAATCGGACAAGTCTAGATATGATAGATTGGTGTGTACATTTGGAGTGTACATGTTGTTTGGTATTTTGGACACGTAGTTCAATGCTCGTGTGGCGTGAGTTTGAGTATTCGCAATAGGACATGGTGATTTAGTCAAGTTCTTAGTCATTATATCAATGACTTAGCTACTGGTCCGAGTGAAGTAAAGTGATAAGTTGACTTGCGTTGACTTGGCGTCTTAGGACGGGTTAATGTCAAGAGTGCAAGTGTTAAAATGAATAGTGTTGAACAAAAGGATATGGTAACATCACTTGTATTGTTAATTTTTCGGGATTGTCATGGTTTTGTAATTTTGATTTTTATATTATTTAAGTATGATTTATACTTAAGTTGATTATTAACGAACGCGCTTTATTTGGTAGGTTACGATTTTCGTGTTTAAACGGGCATCACTAATCGTCGGCGATCATCTCATTACCACTATTGGCTAAGGTGAGTCTATAGCCTCGCTTTTAACAAGTTTACTTGTTTTATAAAACCCGCGAGGGGGATAACATGTTTGTTTTATTAAAATAAAGGGTGCAACGAGAAGTTATGGAAACCCTAGTTATTGGAAAAGTATGGGCGCAACGAGAAGTTGTGGAAACCCTACTTATTGGAAAAGCATTTATTATAAACGAAGGGTGTAACGAGAAGTTGTGGTAAACCCTCTTTGTTTTAAAATTGAACACAAGGGACCCGATTGTATGCATAGATGAAAGTTATTACATAAGCTAGTTTAGCCTTAAAAGACCTGATTGTAGGAAAATTACACCTCTTGTTTAGGAAAACAAAAGATCATAAATGAGCGGTAAAGTATTAAGTGATGATTTAGGAAAATCAAACACTAATGACCCTAAGGTGAAAGTTCGTTTCCCAAGGAGGTATATGTGTGTGAGTAATTCGTAATTGGTTTGAGATTAATATTGGATAGAAGGGGATGAGAAAAGAGGATGACGAAGACGTGAAATTAATTACTACTACGACTACACGTAAAACCGTAAAAAGTACAAAAATAAAAATTAATTCTAAAAATTACCAAAAATTTACCAAAAATGAAAATAAATAAACTAAGAGTTTATCAATGATCAAAAAACTTTTTCAAACGTTTTAATTAATTAAATATTAATTTTTAAATGCTAATTAAAGCCCTAAAAATCAAATTAATTATAAAAAAGCCCAAATAAAAATTTTTCAATTGGTAAACCTCTAAAATGACCTAAAAAGATTAAAAACTATTTTTATAAATATTTAAACTAAGAAAAACTATTTAAAATGATTTAAAAACTATTAAAACTTAAAATAATTATAAAAATTAATCTAAAGATGATAAAATTAATCTAAGAGTTGCAAAAATCCTATTTTAATGTACTTAAGCTAAGAAAAATATAAAAGTACAAAAATGTGAAATATGAAAAATAGTATTAAAATAATATTAAAATAATAATAAAAATCCAAAAATTATAAAAAATTCTAAAAACTTGAAAACTAGTTTATTTTAACCTAAATAATCAGAAAATGAAAGTGAAATGACCAGAATACCCCTAATGGGCCCCCAAATGGGCTAAAAGCAAAAACAGTCAAGCTTAATGGGCTTTTTAGCCCAAAAAGTCAAAATAAGCCCAAATGACTTGGAAAAGCCCTATCTGACTCAAAATTTAATTCTAAACACAAAACTCTGAAGGCCCAAAAGCTGAAAGTGAGCTTATCACAGCTTAATGAACAAACAGCTTATCCTTATTGGGTCAATAAGCCCATTAAGCAATAAGTTAATGCCATAAGCTCTAATTTGACACACAACCTTCTTTTGGGATACTAAAGAGATCTGTAAAAAGAAATTTTGAAAAAGCACACTTAATAAGCCAGAAATAAGCCAAGAACAATTCCACAAAACGACAAAATAGTTGGGGTAGAGTTCTAGGCTGTTTCAGAAGCTCTAGTTTGTTGCAAAAGCTCACAAATAGCTTAACTAAGAATAATCAATCAAGAAAATCACAATAAGCTATAAGAACCAATAAGCTGGCTGAAAAAGCCAAATAAGCTAGTTTTCTAGCAAAAGCTTAACCAAAAGACTTGTACCCTTCTAGTTTTGTTATTAAGCTGAGAAAAATGAGTTATATCACAAAACCAAGTTGTTGCATGTACCAATAAGCAAAACAGATTCAATAAGCTATATGACCAAGTTTGACCAAAAGTCAAACGCTGACATGTGTAAATCAAACGCTGACAAGCACAAATTGGACGTTGAAAGACTTAATGAAGTGTTGAGACTTTGTTTTCACCCTGCTGGTCAAGGCTTGAGTGCAAACCTTGTGAATCAAGGCCTACCAGTTGAGTAGACTTGATGAGTTTTGGCATAAATAAGCCAATAAGCTAGTAAGCTTATAAGCTATCAACAAAGCAATCCAAATAGCCAAAAATCTTCACAAGCAGCACACAAATAGGATCCAAGCAACAAGACAACAATCCTTACACTAGAAGTACAAATGCAAGCACCAAATGAGGTGGTTACTTTGCTGATGCAAATGACCACTTCAGCCAACTTTGATAAGCTATAGCACACTCAATAAGCTACCAAATTCAACAACCAGATAACCAATAGATAGCTTATCACCCAAACTATTCCCAAACCTGGTTTCAGACCTTAGATCCAACTGACAAAGAAGTTATTGGATCTGATGTGTTTGACCAATCTCAAAAGCACTTTTATCAGATTTTTGCAAAACTTCAAATCCTTTTCCCAAACTTTCAGAAACTTAACCAATGACTAAAACTTGTATAAAATGACTTGTTTATACTCCCCAAACCCCAAGAACCAAGGGCACAAGGCCACAAGGTCTTATGAACCAGTAATCCCAAACAGTCCTTAATTCACAACTTTTCAAAGCAACTTGTGATTATTAAACACAACCTACTGATTTTATCATTCAAATAGCTACACTAGGTGACAACTAACAGATTGCAACCATAAATCACAAAGCACAAACACAAAAACACAAAATCACAGTCCAAAATCAAAAACAGGCAATAACATGAAATTTTTAGGGGAAACTTAAACAAGGGATTATACCTGTCCTCCATAACATCCTAGGAGGACCAACTATGCTCCTTGGACCTTGTTCAACAACTAGAACAAGACCAAGGTTCTTCAAAAAGGAAGATCAAAACCTACTGATGTTCAAAGTAGAACAAGGTTTTGATTATGATGATTCTTCAACAAAAATGAGCAAACAACTCAACCAAGAGCTTAAATCTCTTCTCAGGCTTGGTGTCAACAAGCTTGAAGGAGCTTAAGGCTTTTGGCTAAGGGTTAGTACAAGATAATAACCAAAACAGAAACTAGGATTTCAAGGCTTTTGAACCTTTGAAAACCTATCAAACATAGACCTGCCTTAACCACAAGATTAAGGAAGGTCTAAAAGATCAAATGGAACACAGATTTCAGCTATTCAAACACCAACTTTTAATAAACACAAAAGAGATTTCACAAATTTTAGGAAATTCAAATTTTATTTAAATAAAAAGGAATTACAAAGATAATAGCCAAAATCTGGAACAAAGGGACTCTCACAAGTTGAGGTCTCCTTTTATAGGAAAATGCTTACATAACACTATTCATAAACCCTAGATGTGAATTCTCAATATTGCCCTTGAGTGCTTCTAGACGAATCCTTAATATGAGCTGTCCAATTTGATCCTGAGTGTTCATTTATTCTTTGGGGCCAAGGAATGAATGTAAATCGTTGATCTTAATAGGTGACATTCCTTAGTGAAGAAGCTGTCATGTGATAGGTGGAACGGTTTTGGGTGTGGGGTCCTTTGGTGAGTGGAGAAGAAGGATTTAATGTTGGGATGGGTTTCTGCATGTGTGAATCACACGGGGGAACAACTAATTGCAATTTACCCTTTGTTGGTAAAAAGTAAAAACTGGGTTCATCACGTGCTACAGTGCCACGTTTGATCCGAAATCAGTGGAGGTTAAGTGTTTGGCGCGTGTTTATTTTGTTTAAACTTTGAGAATGGCACAAGTAGTCCTTGGTTTTTGGCAAAGTGTGTAAAACGTGTTTTTCCAGCCCAAAAACTCAACTCCTTTGTTATTAAAGTTCCAATCTTCACACTTTTGCCCCAAAACTTTGGCAAAAGGCTTTCAAGGGCTATTTTTGCCATTTTTCCATAATTCAAGGGCTGATCTTGGACCCTCTTGATCTTCAAAGGTCTTCAATAGATGTTTGCCTTCATTAGGGACCATAATTGACAATGTTGAATAGTTGAGGGACTAATCTTGCCATTTCTTCAAAGTTGAAGGACCTTTTTGCAAATTTGACAAACTTAAGGGACCAAACTTGTAATTATGAATTCAGAAGGGTTTTATGTGTCATTTCTTCATTGTTTGAGGATCAATCTTGCATATCTTCAAGTCTTCAAGGTTTAATCTTGTGATCTTTTGTCTTTTTCACGATATCCATAGCTAAAATACACAAGTAAACAAACACAAGCATATATATATGGTATTTTATGACATTTTAATGCATTTAAAGCCCGAAAAGAATGACGGGATCATGTATAAATGCCATCTCATCACTACCCATGAATCGTGAATTGTTAATCGAAGTAACGCTAATACTATGGATAGATCTATCGGGGTGACGCCCAGTCCGGTCACGACTAGCTATCACGTGGTGTTGTGATGCACTAGTAATGAAATATCAGATGCATTGTATAAGAGAAATATACGCACTTGGCTAGGTGTGTTGGGCTGAAATAATATATGTTAACGTTCAATGTCACGAGGCTTATGTAATGACATCGATAATTATGTCCGTACAACATAATTGTCTTTCGATGAATTATTAACCATGAAAGGTTATTTTGAATACTTGTGTTCTCTTTATTTAAATTAAACTCTATAGATTCACTCGGCAAATTTTGCTGACTTTTTAGCATGTTTTATCTCAAGTCCATATGGAAGGCACTCGAGGAAGACGGTTTCGTGAAGCTTGCATATTTGAAATGTTTTGGCCCGCTTTTATAAATTATATCCATTCGAAGCATTTTATCATTACTGGGTTTTGTAATTTTTTTGAATCATCTGGGACCAAGTGTGAAATATTTATCGTTGAGTAAATGAATGGATGTTTTTTTTATCAAAACGACTCGTTTTGAGCCGTTTTCTATGATTATGAGCATGAATCATGTAAGTAACACCCTATGGCCCTTCCGCTGTTATGACCGAAAATTGGGGGTGTTACAGATTGGTATCAGAGCTCAAGTTATAGAGAACGAAAAGATTCTCCAAAAATAAAATTTTGAAATCTTTTGACTGTAACATCTGCAAGCGAAACCTCTGAGTTGCAAATGGACGAGAATGAAAGTATTTATATATATATATATGGGATTATATATATGTTATAATCTTTATCAATTATCTGAACTTGTGAATTACAAGGTATGTTTTCATTTATTTAATTATAAATGATAATTTTATACTTATACGAGACGTTTATACGACGTAGATTGTCACGAAACCACCCTAGTCATTCTAACGATAATGCTGAAGTTATTTCTAAAGTAAATCCTATTATTATCGAGACTAACTAAGTTGTGAATATACATGATCCCAATAAAATAGTTAATATTCTCGATAATATTCTTTTGGTTACGAGGACTTTGATTTCCTTGGTTCCTATTCTTGATCTATCGATTCGTTCATTTCGTTTAGCAAATTTAATCTGCATTTTTATTAATCTTCGACATTATATTGTTTTGATAGAAACAAGTTTGTCTGAGATAGTACTATTAATTGTTAGGAATTGAGAATGATTGTTATGGTATTCACATGCCAACCAGGATTCCATATCATATCACTGTTCATTTTATGTTAAATCATTTTCTCGTTTGTTTCGATCCTGATTTTCTGCGTTGAGCTGGCGATGCTTAAATAAAGTGATTTATAATCATCTTGTTGAAATGAATTGGCCATTTATTTGAACAAGGAAATTATAAATTGTTGAACCACAAATTTCTAAATCTTATTTGGATGGATTTGATCAATCCATGGAAATAATGATTTATAAACATGTGGGCTTAAGCATATAGCATCTGCGTGATTACACTCTTATTCACCCATAATTCGTTTGCTTAACTTATTCGTTGACTTTGTTCCTTTAATTCTTTAACCATGGGATGGTTATATTTGGGCTGTTCCAAAACCACCGATTGAGGAGGATATCAAGCGTCTCTGAAAGACACTATAGAAATCTTCTTCTAGTGGGACCGAGGAGTTTTCTTAGTCATGTGATTTACCTAGTAACTCTTGTCGATTAGTTTATCAATTTTAGTATCTTTCAAATCACTAACTAAACTGTGACATCAGTTAGTAGGACTAGTCTTTTAAGTTGTATGGCATTAGACGAGGATTATCTATAATGTTTGACAATACAAATTGTACTAGTTTGTGATCAATGGAATGACAATCTTTTGATTCCTAAATCTACATTGTTATATTATTATATTTCCTTGCTTTTCTATTTTAAACTCATGTAGTATAACGCAACCATTGAATGAATACTCATTATGATTTTATTTGTGTTGCACATGAATCATGCAGTCAATGAAAGCTATGACTGAAGCATGAATGCGCCAAGTTATTAGTGACTAAGTTGTTGTATCTATAACCGAATTCATGGCCAACATGAATGATGGATCAGGATTTGGAGCTGAAGCTGGAGCCAATAATGTTCGTGGTGCTGATGGAACAAATGTACCCGAAATTAGAGGCTATAACTACACTTCATTCATTAAAGTGAAAACCGTATACTCTTACGGGGACTAAAGATGATGGAGGATTGTGTCGGTTGTTGAAAAGCTGGCGTCAGTCTTTCGAATCAGTGACCCTAATTAGGAGGATAAGGTGTAGTTTGAGATCGCTACTCTCCAAGGTCGTGCATTAATTTGGTGAAATGGCAGACTTGCTTCCATAGGTATCGTTACTTATGGGACACCATGGACTAAGGTGAGGAAGCAGTTAACTAAGGAGTTTGTCCTCGAAGTATTTACAAAGTAAGGAGCAAGTGTTGTACAATCTGAAACTGAAGGGAACTAACCTTGGTAGATATACCAAGTGTTTCCACGAGTTGACTCCTTTATATCCAAGAATGGTGGAACCCAAACTGTCAAGGTTAAGCAGTATATTCATAGCTGACCAAGAATATACACGATGATGTGATTTCGCCTAAGCCATTTACAATTTGTGAAGATATCTGCATGGCTTATCAGCTCATGGGACACATAATTCAAGGCAAGGCTGATGAGGTCACTGAAGGGAAAAATAATTCCAAACTGAAATTTGTTTTGTGCATTAGAGCTTGTAAGTATATCGAAAAAGGTTGTGAATTAATCTTAGCTTAAGTAGCATAGAAGGAGTCGTAAGTAAATTAAGTAGAATTACTCTGGTCATTGTAACTATTCCAAAGTATTCTGGGAGATTTTCTAGGTTTTTCGCCTCTAAGGCAAATAGAATCCCTAATTGATCTAATTCCTGGTGCTACAACTGTGGCACGTGAGCCATTTTTATTAGCACCATCCGAGTTGAAGCAATTATTTGTGTAGTTGCGAGAACTATCTGATTGAGGTTTTATTCGACCAAGCTTGTCACTTTCTAGAACTTCTATTCTATTCGTTAAGAAGAAAGATGATTCGTTTCGTATGTGCATCGATTACCGAGAGCTGGGTAAGCTAACGATCTAAAAATCGTTACCTACTTCCAAGAATTTATGATCTATTTGATCAACTTCAAGATTCTCGTGTTTTCTCCAAGAATGATCTTTGTTTTGCTTAACATCAACTTCGCATACGCGAGGAAGATATTCATATTACGGAGTTTAGAACTCGTGATGATCATTATGAGTTTCGTGTTATGCCTTTTGGTTTGACTAATACGCCTGTTGTATTCATTGACTTAATGAATCATAGGTGTAAGCCGTATCTTGATAAATTCGTGATTGTTTTCATTGATGAATTCTAACTTGCTCGAAGAGCGAGGAAGAACATGTCGAACACTTAGGGATTATCTTGAACTTGTTAAAGAACGAAAAGATGTACCCAAAATTCTTAAAGTTTGATTTTGGCTTTGTTCTGTACAACTTCTCTGTCATCTGATTGACAAAAGTGGCGTACATGTTGATCCTGCGAAAATCGAAACCATTGAAAATTTGAATACTCCAACTATTCCAACTGAAGTACGACAATTTCTATGTTTGGCTGGTTACTACTGAAGGTTTATTGAAGGATTCTTGTTGATATAAAAAACCATTAACTAAGCTAACTAAAAAGAATGAACTGTATGTGTGGGGCGATGAGGAAGAGAAAGCTTTTCAAACCATGGAAAGAAAACTATGCAGCACGCCGATTCTCATCATTACTCGAAGGAAGTGAAGCTTTTGTTGTTTATTGTGATGCATCTCTGAAGGATTTAGAGTTCTTTGATTTGTATATGCTTGTAGGAAACCTAGGAAGAATGAGGAAACTGCACAACCCATGGCTTGAAATTGGGTGCGGTGATTTTTACTCTTTGCCTATGGAGACATTAATTGTATGGCACTAAATGTACGGTATCCACCGATAGAAAGAGCCTACAATGCATTCTGGAATAAAAAGAGGTAAATTAGCCTTTAAGTGATTACGATTGTGTTATTTGTTATCATTCGTGAGGTAGGAGAAAATTACAATGGATTCATTGGTAAGCTCTCGAAAACTCAGTCTGAATATGATTCGATTTGTGTCAATGTTGATTGACTGACTCTGCTCATTTTATTTCGATAAATAAATCAATCGTGCTAATTAAGAATCGTTTGTTAACTGCTCGTATTAGACATAGAAGTTATGATAATGTGAAACGAAAACCTTTGAAATTCGAGCTAGGTGGAAAAGTTATGCCAAGTTATCACCATGAAAAAGGTGTTATATATATTTTGGAAAACATGGGAAGATAAGTCCCCGTTAGTTTGGACCATTCGAGATGATATCGAGTGTAGGTCCGATGGCATGAAAACTTAAATTACCTCGAGAGCTACAAGGAATTCACAATACTTTTCATATGTCGAACCTAAAGAAATTTCTTTCCGATAAAGATCTTATTATCCCTCTAGATGAAGTATGAATCGACGGTAAGTTGCATTTCGTCAAAGTACTTGTTGATGTTATCGATAAGGAAGTTAGGCAACCGAAGAAAAGTCGAATTCCTATTGTCAAGTGTGATGGAACTCAAGACGAGGACCAAAATACATTTAACTCTTTGATTTCAACTAGCGATCGAGGAAGAACGAAAGTTGATCCTCGGGACGAAGATCCCAATTTGGTGGGGATGATGTGACAATCCGTCAATTTCAGGTCGATATTTTAATCTCGACTATTAAGTATTACATGTTTACTTTAATGAGAATTTTAAATTATCGGCTACCAAGAAGGTTATAGCTTGAAACTTAACGTAAGAATGACGTTTAGATGAAAACCGACAAGAAATACGTTAGGTATCGATATATTATTCTCAAATTTATCATAAGAATGATTTTATTATATTTATCTTTATTTCTCGTGCTTTACGTTTTAACGAATGACGAGAACTATTACTGATCGCGATACCGACGGATGCCCGAAAATTAACGTTTTATTATCGATTGTCTCGATATTTAATATTTTCGACGTTTTTGATTTAATTACGTTTTAAGTCGTGTCGAAACTATATTATTATCATATTTTGAGTGCGTTTTAATTTTTGAGAAGTTTTTTTACGAAACCCGAGTCCCGTAAATATTTTGAAAAGTCGACTAATAGTCATTTCCCGCTTTTTAACTTAAATGTAACATTTTAGTCCAAAACTATTCAATAATTACAACTTTTACCCACCCACCATATAAAAGCAATTTCTCACCTAATTTTACACATACATAAAATGTGTTCACCAAAAATCTTTCTCTCCTTCTTCCTTTCTTTTTTGGCCGTGAACCCCAACACCACAAAACCTCCAAATCTTTGATTTTTACCTTGAATCTTGATGATCTAAGGTAAGACCCATTCTTGTAATTTGATTGTGATCATTTTTCACTAAAAATTTCATACATGCAAGGACTTTGATTTTCCAAAATTATTTCATGATGATCAATGAATGTTTGATCCATTTTGATGTTTGTATGTTATGTTTATTATTATTATATATGGAATTTTGTTGTTGCATGTGTGATTTGTGAAGTGATTTTTTGTAAATAATGAACATGCAAGTGATCTAATGATATTAGGATGTTTATTAGTTGTTATTAAGAGTATGGTAATGGGTAAAATTGGTCAAAAGATTGTTTTGATGTGATTTTTAAAAGTATATTTTTAGGCAGTAGGTTTATTGGTATTTTCGGAAATCTTAAGTCTTAGTTAAGGATGAGATGATGTGATATTGTTGTAGAGATTTTCCTAAGCTTCGATTTGATATAAAGTAGAGCTTCAAGCTCCAAACGAGCGAGAAGTTATGATGATTTGATTATTCGTGTACCGGGAGACGAGTATCGGCACAATATGTAATTGTTGTTTGATATTTGGATCGAATCTCGGGGACTACAGAATGAGTTTTGAAAATAGTCAAGGGCTGATGTAAGTTTCTAAACTTCAGATCATGAGTCTATTTTCAAAGCGAGTGTCGGTTTTGTAAACGGAATTGTTTAGAGTAATCAAAATGGTTTTACAAGTCAAAGGCGTAAAACTGTCCGGTTTTTATAACACGAAGGTGTGTCGGGCAGAAGGTCTTTGAAGCAATATTTTTGAATGAAATTTGAACTGAGTCTTATTCATATTATATGTGAGTTTGTGACCAAGTTTTGTCGAAATCGGACAAGTCTAGATAGGATAGATTGGTGTGTACATTTGGAGTGTACATGTTGGTTGGTATTTTGGACACGTAGTTCAATGCTCGTGTGGCGTGAGTTTGAGTATTCTCTATAGGACATGGTGATTTACTCAAGTGCTTAGTCATTATATCAATGACTTAGCTACTGGTTCGAGTGAAGTAAAGTGATAAGTTGACTTGCGTTGACTTGGCGTCTTAGGACGGGTTAATGTCAAGAGTGCAAGTGTTAAAATGAATAGTGTTGAATAAAAGGATATAGTAACGTCACTTGTATTGTTAATTTTTCGGGATTGTCATGGTTTTTTAATTTTGATTTTTATATTATTTAAGTATGATTTATACTTAAGTCGATTATTGACGAACGCGCCTTATTTGGTAGGTTGCGGTTTTCGTGTTTAAACGAGCATCACTAATCGTCGGCGATCATCTCATTACCACTATTGGCTAAGGTGAGTATATAGCTTCGCTTTTTACATGTTTACTTGTTTTATAAAACCGGCGAGGGGGATAACATGCTTGTTTTATTAAAATAAAGGGTGCAACAAGAAGTTGTGGAAACCCTAGTTATTGGAAAAGTATGGGCGCAACGAGAAGTTGTGGAAACCCTACTTATTGGAAAAGCATTTATTATAAACGAAGGGTGCAACGAGAAGTGGTGGTAAAACCTCTTTGTTTTAAAATTGAACACAAGGGACCCGATTGTATGCTTAGATGAAAGTTATTACATAATCTAGTTTAGCCTTAAAAGACCCATGAATCGTGAATTGTTGATCGAAGTAACGCTAATACTATGGATAGATCTATCGGGGTGACGCCCAGTACGGTTGCGACTAGCTATCGCCTGGTGTTGTGATGCACTAGTAATGAAACATCGGATGCATTGTATAAGAGAAATATACACACTTGGCTAGGTGTGTTGGGCTGAAATAATATATGTTAACGTTCAATGTCACGAGGCTTATGCAATGACATCGATAATTATGTCCGTACAGTATAATTGTCTTTCGATGAATTATTAACCATGGAAGGTTATTTTGAATACTTATGTTCTCTTTATTTAAATTAAACTCTATAGATTCACTCGGAAAATTTTGCTGACTTTTTAGCATGTTTTATCTCAGGTCCATATGGAAGGCACTCGAGGAAGACGGTTTCATGAAGCTTGCATATTCGAAATGTTTTGGCCCGCTTTTATAAATTATATCCATTAGAAGCATTTTTATCATTACTGTGTTTTGTCAATTTTTTTGAATCATCTGGACCAAGTGTGAAATATTTATCGTTGAATAAATGAATGGATGTTATTTTTATCAAAACGACTCGTTTTGAGCCGTTTTCTGTGATTATGAGCATGAATCATGTAAGTAACACCCAATGACCCTTCCGCTGTTATGACCGAAAATTAGGGGTGTTACATAATATCAGTTTGTGCATCCGTTATTGGCGCAGGTGTTAAGCCCGCCTTGGACATTTAGTCTTTGAAGTATCGTAACTTCCTTGCCATTTCTCCGCATCTTTTAATCTATACAGCAGAAGATATTTAAACAATAATCTCCATAACTGAACCATATAGTTGAGACTTGTGACCTTAAATAGGTACGTTGCGTGTAGTATGCCCGCACTTGAAGTTTGAAGTAAAGTGTGATCTTACTCGTGATTCACGAAGTACTTAACTTTCTAGCTTGCATCACATAAAGCAATTACAAACAGAACACATTGTACTTGATGTCATTTGCTTTCTGATATGACTAAACTCAACAAAATTTTGGAACATGTCCGTTAGTCGTTAGTGGTAGCTCGCAAGTCGCTTCATAGGACAATAAGTTGCAAACTCATCGACTTATATTCCTAAATGTCATCATAATCCTTACTCAAATACAAAAATCAAACTTATCAATATACAAGTTCTAATACCCCAAAAGGCTAAAACCAAATCGCTCAATCATCACAGTCGTTTAAATACATATACCAATAGCCATAACCTACAAGTTATTTACAAACGTTGAAACTCACAATTCATACAAAACTAATACAAGACGTAATGTTTCAAAAACAGTTCCTTAGAGCTGTAGAAGTAGATCCAACGTTCCTCTAGAAGTCAAATCTTATTAAAAATCGATAACATTATTACTAACACACCAGGCCCAACTCATGACTGTAAACCTCCAAATCAACTAATTCCATGATATGAAGGTCTCACACTTATGTTGATGCTCACAGTTCACTCAATAAAAGTCCTAGGTACCGGTGGTGTTATATCACCCAACTTTTGGCCTATAACACACAACCAAGAAAACTCTCTTGTTTTGGCCATAGCGCTGCACCTATGGTGCATGCCATGATAAACGCTATGTCGCCGTCACTTAAATCCTTAAGGACATCATAAACCTAACGAAACACCAAACATGCTTCCAAACGACTCATCACATTAAAACCAAAGGCACTAGTTCTATAACCTCCTCACAGTTACTTAAAAAGTAATTATTGGCCATAAACCTACTACATCTTGTATAATGAAAACCGACACAAATCGCTTGTTTTGGCCATAGAGCTGCACAAATTCGCAAGGATCAAGAAACTTTAGCAGTGTTCAAAGAACGTTGGACAAATGAAGCAAGTTATATCCAAGGAGTCCCTGAGGTAATGAAGATGTCAGCTTTTGTGAATGGGGCTAAGTGTCCGGAACTATCCCGACGTTTCTCGGACGATAATCCAGTGACAGTGGCAGAAAATGATGCGAAGGGTAGATGATTTCATCAAATCTGAAGAGGTCTTCAGGAACACCGAGCTGTCACAGGGATAGAGCGGCAACGGAAGTTCGAAGTATGGCAGGGAGGAAAGATACATCCCTTCCGGACCGCGTGGACGCAACAGGGGACGTCAAAGGAATGATTATCGATCTAAACCCACCTTTTCCCCCCTATGTACCTCCGGTAAACCAGATCCAGGGAAGAGGGGGACCGTATCAGCGTCCCGGATTGGAATCTTTAACCAAGTTCCCTAAGGAGATCATAGCCACCGAATTGCAATTGTGTCTTCCTCCACCACCTCCAACCAAAGGCATGGTCCGACCAGAGAACATGGATAAGTATTGTGATTACCACCAAGAAAAGGGACATCTCACCAACGATTGTCACCAATTATGAAAGCAGTTGGAAGATGCCTTGGAGTCCGGCAAGTTGAATCATCTTGTGAAGGATTTACGAGGAAGGGTGAATAGGGGAAATCAAGGAAGAGGAAATGGAGATTTCAAGGGAAAAACAATAAATATGATAGAGAGCAGGTATAGCGGCATGAAGAGAAAGGAGGTGTGTATGATTGAAGTTGATTGGATGAACGCCCCCATTACTTTCCCTCCGGTTACCGACGCCGAGGCATCCGATGACCCTTTGATATTTGAAGCCGAGGTAGAGGGATATTGGGTAAAAAGGGTATTCGTGGATGAAGGTGCCACGATGCAAGTGATGTTCGAACATTGCTTCCTGAATTTGGATCCCTCGATCCGAAGGAGATTGACCCCCGATCACGCAAAGGTTCTAAGCTTCTCAGTGGAGGAAACCACACCTCTTGGAAAGATTGATTTGGAAGTAACCTTCGGATCACACGACCTTACAAGACGAACAGTGATGAGCTTCACAGTGATTAGGGTACCATCCCCTTAGAACATCATACTTAAAAGAACCAGAATAAGGGAATTAAGGGCCGTACCCTATGAAATTCCCCACCCCTAATGGAATTGCAACAATAAGAACTAAGGCACGAGCAATCTACGAGTACAGAGTCATCGAGGATGGGCAGAAGATAGAAAAAATGAAAGCAACGGCTGTAGGAAAAGAATTAGACAAGTGGCTCACCCATGAAAAGTTTAATCAGCAACAAAGGGTAGCGGGAGATATGACAGAGCAAATCTATGTTAACCCCGGATATCCGAAGCAGTTGGTCACCATCAGAAGATTGTTTACTAAGAAATGTCGATTGCAGCTCATGGACCTAAGAAATAATGCTGATGTGTTCGCGTGGGAGCCTTCAGATATGACGGGGGTGCCGAGAAGGATCATCAAACATTCGCTGAATGTCAATATAGAGGTTGCTCCGGTTGCACAAAAGAGAAGGACATTGGGGGAAGAAAAAAGCCAAGCAGTCAAAAGGGACGTGACGGAGCTGGTAAAGGCTGGCATCATACGACTGGTAAGGTACCCAACATGGATCTCCAACCCTGTCGTAGTATAGAAGCCGGATGGTGATTGGCGAATGTGCATAGATTTCAAGAACCTCAACTCCGCTTGTCCAAAGGATTACTATCCCTTGCCAGACATAGATGTAAAGATAGGGGCAGTCATGGGGTATAAATTCAAATGTTTCCTAGACGCATATAAGGGATATCAGCAAGTGCTAATGGACGAAGCAGATTAATAAGTGTGAAAACACTTATCCTTTTACCACTTAATTATAATAATAACCAAGCCAAAAAGTGTACTTTTTGTCGTAAATGTGAGAATTATGCGTGGTTTGTGTTTTTGTTGTAATTTAGGACCAAAATGTGAAAAGGGAAGAAAACACGGGCTTTCACGGGTTTTTATCGAAGAAAAAGACAAAAGACGAAGTCAAAAGATCAAGAGTGCAAAAAGAACGGAAGTCCAAGGCCTATTCTGAAGATTTATCGAAGAAAAAGTCTAAAGACGGAAGTTTAATGAAGTCGAAGAACTCAAGTCTAATTAATGAAGAAATTATAAGACAAGTTCAATTTATCCATCAACAAATCCCGAGACAAAGTCGAAAAAGTCGAAGAATTTAGAAAACGAAAAGACGTGAAGAAGAAGAAAGGAACAACACATGCTAATCTCCCTATAAATAGAATCCTTAACCTCATTTGTGAGGTGTTAGCTAAATTGACAACTTAGCTCTCCACTTTATTTCATGCACTTTCATATTGTCAATTTACATTATTGTCTTTAATTTTCAAGTCTTTAATTTCAAGTAAGTCTTTAATTTGTGTTGAATCTTTATTTTTAATCAAGTTTTTCATAATCATTCTCATTCTTCTCTTCTTGTTTTTAAAAGCTATTGTCTTGTTTGATTAATCTTAAAGTTTTCATCTTTATGCTTAATTTGATTAAAGTTATTATCTTTTTATTATTATCATTTTCGTGTGATTCATAGTCTTAGCTTATTGTGCTTTTTGCTTAATTGGTGTCTAGCTTATTTTCATTTAAGTATTTTTAAAAGTTTTATCTTTTTAAAGTTTAATCTTTTTCTTTTAGTTCAATTTATAAATTTTGCTTATTTGGCATCTTGAAAGTTTTTAAATTCGTAGCTTAATTTGTTCTTCTTATTATTGTTTTAGTTAAGTTTTTGAAAAGTGCTTATTCGGGTTTAAGCTTATTTTTACTCCATCCGAATATTGTGATCTTTCCATCACAATATCATTAGGGTTTCTACATTGTGACAACTTATTGTGACAGCTCTTTCCGATCACTTATTCCGATCGTGGATTGCGATAGCCCCTGGCATCGTACATTGCGATCGGGTATAAGGCATATTGCGACGAAACGCTACCCAATTTTCAACAGCCATATTGTGATAAGTTTTCCATATTGTGATACTTCACATTACGAAAGTCTTACATTCCGATAGATTTTGGCAGTTTTAGATATTCCGACAGTTTTTATTTTTATAACATTTCGACAGTTTTTGTTATCAATTATTCCGATAGTTTCTTTTAGATTAGATATTCCGATAGCTTTTTCTGCTATATAACATTACGATAGAATGACATGCATGCCTGCATGCTTAATCCATTTTGGCGCCAAATTGTGCTAGTAGCTTGGCTGCTTGAGCAGCTTGCCTGCTAGCTTGTTTAGTTATTAATATTGTTCCGTAATCGTTTAGTTTAATCTGAAAGTTGTTCCGATTTTAATTCTGAAAGTCACGTATTTTTAGTTGATTTTTTCATCAAATTTAGTATTATTATTTTTTCCTAAAATTTAAGTTTTATCTTTTATTTAGTGCCCGCTTTAGCTTTTACCTCGTTTAGTTTTAAAGTACCCTCTTAGTTTTATTTTCTCCTTTTTAATTAGGTTAATTTTATTTTTGAGTCGGAAGTTAATTTCTTCGTTTAGTTTTATTTTTATTAATTTTTTTGCTTTAATTTACGTTTTATTATTTATATTGTTTCCTTATTATTAGTTAATTGTTTTTAGCTTATTTTTATTACTATTCGCATTTACCTTTTACTTAGAAATAGATAACCAAACTTCCCTTTTTCTTAACCAAAAACAATTGAGCTCCACTTTGAACCGTGATCAATTCGTTAAGATACCGAGAACGAACAAAGATATAATTTTTAATATACTAAAAAAACGGTTATTAAAATGTATTTTTCAAAAAATGTATTTTATTAAACGGTTAAAATAGGAGACTAGACATACTTCAAAGAACGATTTTTCAGTTTCACAGATGAAGAGAAAACAACGTTTTACACCGATGAAGGCACATACTGCTATACAAAAATGCCTTTCGGTTTAAAGAACGCCGGAGCCAGCTATCAAAGGTTGGTGGATTCAGCATTCCGTTCACAAATTGGCACGAATTTGGAAGCATACGTAGATGATTTGATGATCAAAAGTAAAACCGAGGAAGACATGCTTTCGAATATCCAAGAAACCTTTGACAATCAGAAAAGAATTAACATGAAATAAACCCAAAGAAGTGTTCATTCGGGGTTGAGGAAGGAAAATTCCTGGGATACATGGTAACCTCAGAAGGTATAAGAGCAAACCCTAAAAAGACAAAAGCGATCACAGAAATAAGATCCCCAAAAACGTTAAAAGAAATGCAGTCTTTAAGCGGTAAGCTAGCAGCACTCAATCGCTTCTTGTCTCGGTCAGCCGAAAGGTCAATGCCATTATTTGAAACACTGAAGAATATCACCAAAGAGAATAAAGAAGAATTCCGTTGGACGGACAAGGCTGCGGAAGCCTAATGTAGAGATTTTGCATAGTCGTTGTTCGTTCACGGTATCTTCTCGAATTGATTAAGGTTTAAAGTGTGACTCAATTGTTTTTGGTTAAGAAAAATATTTTTCGTTGTTGTAAATAAAAAGTGCACAAACTTTAAAGTAAATGGCAGGTAAATAAAGTTAAAAATGATTAAAAATAAATGACGAGAAATTAAAACGTGACGAGAAATTAAAAGGCAAACTTAAAAGTAAACTAAAGGCAAACTTAAAACTATCCTAAAGGCAAGCTTAAAATAAATCTAAGGCAAGTAACTAAAAGTGCGACTAAGTAAAAAGGTGGGAAAAGTAAAGCTGAAAACTTAAAAACATAAACTTAAAATAAACTAAAAAACACCTCACTCGGAATAATTACTCGTTCGGAATGTCACCTTCACTCGGAATAATTCTTCTTCGTTCGGAATAATCAAAACAAAACACTCATTCGGAATATTCATTCATCCGGAATAAACAAATGCTATCCTTCATCCGGAATAAGGTCTTCGTTCGGAATAATCAAAACAAGTCAATTCATCCGGAATAAAACTTGATCCGGAATAAACTGCTGGTTCGGAATAAGCCTTGATCCGGAATAATTGAGAAACAGTGTTCATTCGGAAAACATGCTTGGTTCGGAATGTCTTACTCGTTCGGAATACACAACTCATCCGGAATAATGGACTGGTTCGGAATAATCAATAGAAAGACTTCATCCGGAATGTAGAGCTCATCCGGAATAATTAAGGAAAGAAGCTTGGTTCGGAATAACTTAAAACAAACGTTCATTCGGAATAAAACTCTTCATGTGGAATAATTAAACTGAAACGTTTGTTCGGAATAAAAAACAATAAAAGGCTGGTTCGGAATATTTGCTTGATTCGGAAATATCTAGGTCATCCGGAATAAAAGCATTGATTCGGAATAACCTGGGAAAACTAATTCGCGAAGAACAAGGAAGGAAAAAGGCTACGAATTTTAATCAAAACTAACCAAAATCAATCTAAAGATTAAACCAAAATAACCACAAATGATTAACTAACAATAACCAATTAATCCAAATCAATAAAACTAACAATAATAACCAAAATAATCAAAACCCACTTAATCAAATCAATAAAAACTCAAGAACATGAACATAAACATAAGATTAAATCAACACAAGAAAGGTAGATGAGAGATTAACAATTAAAGTAAAGATTCAATAGACATAAAAGTAAAACTTACTTGAATTAAAGGAATTAAAGTGCAAGACAATTAATTAAAATGACATGAAAGATAAAGTTGCAAGAAAATAAAAATGGTGGAAGAGCTAATTTGTCAAGTTAGCCAACAACAATAAAAATGAATCTAATCTCCTATTTATAGTGGAGGAGGAGAGGGAGTAGGAGGAAGCTTCCTCCTCTCTTTCTTCTTTCTTTCTTTCTTGTTTAGTCCTCAGTCTTCTTAATTCTTCGACTTTTTCGACTTTTGTCTCGGGATTAATTAAACTCGTCTTGTAATTTCTTCATAAATTAGACTTGAGTTCTTCGGCTTTATTAAACTTCCGTCTATAGACTTTTTCTTCGATAAATCTTCAGAATAGGCCTTGGACTTCCGTTCTTTTTGCACTCTTGATTTATTGACTTCGTCTTTTGTCTTTTTCTTCGATAAAAGCCCGTGAAAGCCCGTGTTTTATTCCTTTTTTACATTTTGATCCTAAAATCACAACAAAAACACAAACCACGTATAATTCCGATATTTATGACATAAAATACACGTTATGGTCTTGTTTTCATTATAATTAAGTGGTAAAAGGATGGGTGTTTTCACACCTATCAAAGCCTTTCAGCAACTCAAGAAGGCAACCCTAGACCTTCCATTGTTAACCTCTCCCGTCAAAGGAGAAGTTATGTATGTATATCTTGCCGTGTCCAAAGAGGCAGTCAGCGGTGTGCTCTTAGCGAAACGAAACGGGATGCAAATGCCGGTGAGATATGTGAGCCAGACGCTACATAACACTGAGAAAAGATATGCTCCATTGGAAAGATTGGTGCTTGGATTGTTACATTTGTCACGAAGATTGAGGAGATATTTTGAAGCTCACGACATCCATGTCATAACGGACCAACCTTTGAAACAAATACTAAGCAAATCCGAAGCCTCAGGAAGATTGGCAAAATACGCAGTGGAATTGGGAACATATGAAATTTTTTATGTCTCTCAAAATTCTATCAAGGGTCAGGTATTAGTGGACTTCCTGAATGAAGCTCCTTTGGATCAACAAGATGCCGCAACGATTTATGAAATATCCGAAGAAGAGGAACCGGAGGCTCAATGGATACTATTCACAGATGGAGCAACCAATAGTAAAGGAGCCAGCGCCGGGCTGGTGCTAATCAATCCGGAAGGAGTGGAGTTTACATATGCCTTAAGGTTTAACTTAAATTGCTCAAATAATGAAGCCGAATACGAGCCACTTTTGTCTGGACTCCGGTTAGCCGAAAAGATGGGGGTAAAGAAGTTACAAGCCAAAGTAGACTCGAAGCTGGTAGCTTGCCAAATCAAAGGAGAATTTGAAGCAAGCGATGATAGGATGTCTAAGTATCTGGCCAAGGTCAAAGAACGCTTCCCCACCTTCACAGAGTTCAACATCGAACACATCCTCCGGAACAAGAACCAAAAGGCCGATGTTCTAAGTAAGCTCGCCTCGGTTGCATTCAACCACCTTACTAAGGAAGTATTGGTAGAAGCTTTGGACGCAAGGTCTATCGACGTGCAAGAAGTCAATGATATAGTGGAAGAGGAAGAGGAATGTTGGATGACGCCCATTAAAAGATGTTTGGAAGAAGGAGTATGGCCACAAGACCCAGAAAAAGCCAGAAATCTGAGAATGAAGATCCCACAATACACCATGGAGAATGGAGTTTTGTTCAAAAAGTCATATTTATCTCCGATGTTGAGGTGTGTTGGCCCATTGCAAGCAAATTATATCATCCAAGAGGTTCACGAAGGAGCCTGCGGAATGCATGCCGGATCAAGCTCGGTTGTCGCAAAGATAATGAGACAAGGATACTTCTGGCCCATAATGCATCAAGATGCATGGGACGAGATCTCCAAATGTGATTCATGTAAGATATACGGTCCCATACCAAGGCTCCCCAAGACAAATTTGACTTCGATAACGGCACCATGGCCTTTCTACCAGTGGGGGATGGATATCTAGGGACCAATCAGTGGAAACTCCGGTAACATCAAGTTTGTAATTGTAGCAATCGACTATTTCACCAAGTGGATTGAAGCCAAACCGGTGGCCAAAATAACTGGAAAAGAAGTTAAAAAATTCGCTTGGGAAAATATCGTTTGCAGGTTTGGATTGCCGGGGGTGATAGTAACTGATAATGGCAAGCAGTTAATAGATGGGTCATTTGGGAAATGGTGTGACAAATGGCATGTGAAGCAAATGACCACCGCAGTAGCACATCCGCAGGCCAACGGTTTAGTTAAGAGAGCAAACAAATCGCTGATGCATGGTTTGAAGGCCAGATTGGGAAGAAGAATGACCGGATGGGTTGATGAGCTACCCCACGTGCTATGGGCACATCGGACAATGCTCAAGACCAGTAACGGAGAGACTCCTTTCAGCCTCACTTATGGGAGTGAGGCTGTGATTCCCGCATAAATAGGCATCCTGTCAGCAAGAACGCTGTTGTTTAACGAGAACGCAAAAGAAGAAGAGTTGCGGTTGAATCTAGAACTACTCCAGGAAAGAAGAGAGGCTGCGGCCATACAAGAGGCAAAATACAAGAAGAAGGTCGAACAATATTATAACAAGCGAGTCAGACCATGCTCTTTCAAAGTGGGAGACTTCGTCTTCCACCCAACATGGCTAACAGGCAGGAAAAGATTGGGAAACTCGGCCCTAACTGGGAAGGACCCTACAGAGTGGTGGAAACTTACCAAACCGGATCATACAAGTTGGAGACCCTAGATGGGAAGGAGATACCGCGTACTTGGCACACGACCAACTTACAGAAGTGCTATATGTAATATGAACAATGTACTAAGTATTTGTTAATGAATGAAAGTTTTTCTTCTCTAAACATAATTAATTGCAGTAGTTATAAACCTCGGCTTAGCTAACCGAAGGGTATATAAATACGCGTTAAAAATGTAGGACGCGCCTCGGGAGGTAGTCCGGAGACAAATCAAAAGCGGTCCTGTACCGATGTTTCCCAAGTAAACAAAAACTTGTATAAGTATAGGACGCGCCTCAAGGATAGGCCGGAGACAAATTAAAAGCGGCTCGGTGCCGATGTCTTCCGAAACAATAAGAAAAATATACAAGTGTAAAAACACATGTACGGGACGCGCCCCATGGATAGTCTGGAGACAAATTAAAAGCGGCCTGGTGCCGATGTCTCCCATGAATAATCTAAGAACACTCGTGTTAAAAACACAAGTGTGGGACGCACCCCAAGGGCAGTCCGGAGGCAAATCAAGGGCAACGTGAAGCTAATGTCTCTCGTCAAAACACATATTGATACACATAGTATAAAGCATAAAACGCAATGGATGAAGCAAAAGGCACGCATATTATAAATAAATTAACAAAAAAAGTTGCAGGTGAAACTTGTCCATAAATACTACAAAACATAGGTAAAAGAGATAAGTGTTTCACAGGAAGCGGTTACAAAATACACCTGCATACCGGGCCTTCATTCCTTCGGCTGCTCATTATCGACCTGAGAGTCTTGATCTTCCTGAGTAGGATCTAAGGTGGAGGCAGCATTGACAGAAGCAGAGGGGTCTCCGGAGGAAGGCACGTGGGAATTTTCAGCTGGAGTAAGCTGCATGATATCCACCACCGGAAGCCTATTGGCAGTAGACACCTTATGGATACAGGGATACTCGGCCGAGAACAGGGTAGTGAAATCTTCTTTCCAAGTTTTTGCAGCCTCCACATCCAGATTATCTGCCGTAGAAACAGCCTTTGCGACCTTCTCAGGTGTACGTTTGAACTCCACAGCTTTCATAAATCCACCATTGAATACGACATTGGCCTTCAAAGACAAAGACATGCGGTACTCAAAGCTGGCAAAGAGTTTACGAACAAGGATTGGAAGACCATCTCTTACAAGGACCTGTTTATCCACTTCGGCTTGGGCAAGAAGGGAAGTTAAATGGAGGTTATTATCTTCCAACTCCTTGATCCTATCGAAGTCCTTAATGTGAGTTTGGGTGCTCTCGGCATGAAATCTCTCCAGCTCCACGACCCTTTTGTCTTTGGACTCCAGCAAGTTTCAGAGGTCTTGAACATCTTTCTGCAGCTTCTCAATCATACCGAGATGTTTTAGCTCTCGGCTCAAACACCCATTATAATTGTCTTCCAACTTCTTGTGAGCAAGAGCCATTTGATCCAACATGGTCTTCCCAGATGCAAAGTGACCCTGAATGCCTTGTTGAGCAGAAGATAAACGATGGTGCTCACATCTCAAAGCCTCATACCTTTTCATCAACTCAGAGAGAGTAAGTTTACTTCTGGCCAAAGCTTGGTAGGAGTGACTTAGCACGTCATAATTCGAAAACAATGAAAGCTCAGTTTGCTCTTCCGGGGTAGCCAAGTGGAATAACAACTCACGGGACGAACAATGGGAGTCAATACGAACATACTCGTCTAACCTCCACGGAGGGACAAACCGACGAGATGGTCCTCCTTCCTGAAAGGTAGGTCCGGAACCTCCTAAAAAGAATACAAGAGACTGAGTAAATAAAGATAGGAGGGAAGAGAAAGAAAAAGGGAAAACAAGAATAAAAAAAAGGGGGAAAATAAAAGTAAGAATACCTGTGGCATCATCAGTGTGAGGGTTTTCATTAGCAGGAGAAGATTGATCACTAAGATTGATGTGCAGAGGGGTCTTCGGCTTGCTACCACTAGCCTTGCTAAGCTTTCCTTGAGTTGGAGAAGGATGTGAATGATTAAGAGGAGAGGTAGAATGCACCTCAGTATCCTCAGTCCTTGATGATCCGTCCCCTTTCACAGTCTTCCTTTTGGTTCTACGACCCGAAGCCTCACCACCTTGCGGCCTCTTCTTAGCATTCACAACAGCATTCTTACCCTCGCTACGAAGACGAGCAGCCAAGATCTTGGGATCCGGAATAGTCACAGCTACCAGTTGAGGGTTTAGAGCAGGAATTTTGGCACCAACGGGAAAGGGATGCGTAACTTGAGGAGGGGGATTCGGCGTTGTGGCATTCTCACCCCAGCCAACTTTGGCGTTATCAAAGGAATGGAGCTTTAGGAACTCGTCCATGTTAATTTCTGCATGAAAGAAAAACAATAGTGGTTAGAGCGAGCAAAAATAGCCCGCAGAAACAAGATAAACAAAAAGTCATATATAAGTACCATTTTTATCAAGATCAACAACAATACGACGGATGGGAGGGTTCTCATAAGGATACCACAAACCAGAAAGGAACAACAGATGCCTGTGAGGAGGACGGAGGGCTATAGGATTATCCACAAGCAACTTAGCATGATTTTCATTGAAATGAGTAGGGAAATCATCGTGAACATCTGTGTCTCTGTCTCTCCAGGGCATAGCATGGGGAATGACCCTTCTATCAATTAAAAACCACTTCTTCCATCCCTTCAAGCTAGAAGTTTTCTCTCTCAAACATTTACCATATTTGGCGGGCCAGCGACTCTCGAAAGAAAACCAGTGCCCTTGTTTGCACAACCTATAAAAGACCCGGAAAAGATTGACGGTGGTAGGTATGCTTAGGCTGCGGCACCGTATCTCGAACATAACCACACTATTAACACTCATCGGTATCGACTGAGAAATATGTACACGGAAGTACCGGATGATGGCCAGGAAAAAGCTAGAAAAGGGGATCCGCTGTCCTCCATGTTTAAGATATTCCTCATAAATGCCAATAAACCGTTCTGGAAGTCGATCCATGGTCAATAAGGGATCCGGTAATTGAAGGAGAAGTTCATCAGGGATACGTTATTTCCTAATGATAAGTTTAAGATTATCCCTGGTCAATGTAGAAACCCTAATGTGCATATCGCATTTCGGATCACGAAAGGTGACGTCGTCCTCCTCATCAGAACCACAAACAGACATGACACGAACAAACAAGAAAAGAGTCTAGAAAAAATCAGAAGGGGAAACGGAGCGCACACCTATAGAACGAAACGTCTGCCAAGATGAAGAAACACAACAATGGAGAAAAGAAGAAAAGAAAGTGAAATGAAAGTGAGAGAAAAAGGAGGTATTTATAGCAAAGAAGGGGACAATGAAGTGACGTTTCAAAATTTCCAAAGTTTAATTTTCACCATAAAAGGCAAATGGGCACACGTGGCATAGCATGGAAAACGACAGCGCAGAGGGAAGCGTTCCAAGTGGATGCCAGAAAGATTAGAGTAGGACAAAGGCCATTAAGGAGCAATTAATGACAAGAACTGCATTTGTTAAACTAACGATGAGGACAAATGACAAAACGACAAACATAATCAAGTATCACGCCGCTAGCCGAGACTAACACCGTAATACTAAGGGGGACATGTTCGCGTATGTCTCCGGCCAAGGGCCTCCGGACTTCACGCTGGGTTCTGGATATGCGCCGCGGGGTCGACAATTAAAGCACTGACAAGGGCGGCTAGCATTTAATGCCACAAACCTGGGAGAAAGGGAAAAGCAAAAGTGGTTTAATGTATTAACCAGCATACATGTACCAACCCAGCGGGTAAAGAGCTCCACCGCCGCCTGGGGAACAAATCTCTTGATTTGTGGAAAAGATCTTGCCTTGGACTTGGAGCCTAATCTAGTGATGTGACTAGACATCCAAGTACACTTGGTGGAGTAGTATAAATACTCCCCATATTTAATACACATGCAATGAATTTAGTATACATATTCACCATTGTTACTCTTAAATACTCCTAGTTCACTCCGGTATTCCACACCGGACACCATCCAAGAGAAAGTTACTTACTTTCACACCGGAGCTTGGTCTCAGGGTCACACCTGGGGCGAGGCTAACGTGTGTTGCTTTGTGTTCATAGGTTTCTCATCAAGACTCAAGTAACGCGATCATTGTCACCGAAGCGGATTCACTCGGGGCAAGCTATCCGGGAAATTTTGTTTCAACAACCAGTCAATTGATTTTTTACCGACCATGTGATATGTAATTAAGTAAGTGCAGTTTTAGTTAGGCATAGCCTTTGGGTCATTCCATCTAAGCATTTCTAGTTATGTTTCTGATTTTGTCATTTTTATAAGTTTTAGCCAAGTACATAAGAAGATAGTATTGGCCGGATAGTCTGGAAACAAGCATCTTCCATGCATTTTCACATGACCAATGCAAAGATAAAGGCAAGTTTTTGCCTTGTCGATATATATGAAACATAAAAGTTTCTATATTTCACCTAGTTGCCCATTGGTAAGGTGCTGGACTGATATAATTTATTGATAGTTAACCATAAATCTAGACCTTTGTTCCAAGTGGGACAAGGCTCTTAACTGTGGGGTGAGGAACACGTTATACAGACAAATCCTTCAGTATTTTGTCAAGGAAATTACTATGATCGTATTATTTTTGCAACCCTTTTTCTATGCTTTGGCTTACAACAGAAACTTTCAAGTTTTCAGTATAAGTATATATAAAACACTATGACGCACAGCTCGAAAATGCAATAAGAGCTCAAGTTGACGCCTTGGAAGTTCGAGTTCATTAAATTGCACAATTTGTCTAATATAATGCCCAAGCTTAAAATCGAATTTGATAATGAGCTCGAACCAAACGTAGTGATGTTTCCCAATAAGATTGAAGCCTGTAATTTAGACTAATAACTAATGTTAACTAAATTGTACTAAAGACCTAAACAAACTAGTATAAAGTAGAAATAAATGCACGCTAGAAAGAAAAAAAGCAAAATAGTGTTTTTTTGAGTTTGTCCCACATCGACCAGAAGAACAAGTTAGAACTACTTTAAAAAGAGGCCAAGGTCAGTAAGGTCCGATAAAATTGGAACGATACAGAGAAGATTAGCATGGCCCCTGCGCAAGGATGACACGCACAAATTGAGAAATGGTCCAAATTTTTTTCTCAACCGTTTTCGTGCTCCACCAGAACTTATAGCTTATGAAATAAGCTATCACAAACACCCAGTAATCTGTTTATCTCTTCACATCAGCTTATAAGCTTATCCACTTGAGCTTCATAAGCTTATAAGCCATTACAATGAGCTCATGGGCTTATTATATTTTCAATAAGCCCATGAAATAAGCTATCACAAACACCAGTAACCTGTTTCTCATAGGCTCTTCACATCAGCTTATATGGGGTACGCATTTCTTCAGCTTCAATTATGAGCTTATATAACTTTTGCTTATAATTCATAAGCTCGTCTTTTTTGGCTATTCTCAACTTATTTTCTGCTTTATGAACTTATTTTTCATCTTATGTCATAATAACCACATAAGCCAAAAAGTAGGCTTATATCATCGATAAGTACTAGTGTACAGACCAAAACCTTAAATCTTCGTTGATTTCACACCAGATGACGAAGCAACAAACTAAACCTTTGTGTCTGTATCTGTGGCATGATTCATTTTTCGCCGTGTAAATGTTGAATCCAAACGTAATCAGATATATACTTGATCTTTCCATCATATTGTGTGCCTCACTATTAAAACTAACCATAAGCCTCTACACATGAGACTTTAGATATCAGATTTTTTTGAACGGCAAATATATTCAAACATAATCTAAGGACACAGGGAACATGATTACAAGCACGACTAAAACAAAACCTCAAAAGCCTTGTGGCTTGAAAACTGAAGACCAAAATGTCTAACAAATTGAGTACCGATAAGCATTTTTGTTCTTTGTTAGAACTAATATTAATATTGTTGAACATAAACATCTGACAGTTTGGCCGAGTGGTCTAAGGCGACAGATTTAGGCTCTTGTCCGAAAGGGCGTGGGTTCAAATCCCGCAGCTGTCAATTACATTTTTATTTTTTTGGATACCTAAAACGACAGTTAATTTGCGTCCTTAGTACGAGTACCTTGGTGAGTCTATTAGATTATTGCTAGGCAATATTGTTCTGACTTTGACACTTTGTCGTAGAGCCTCCTGAATGTCCTCGACCAACACAATCCCGCTACTCTCTTTTATTTTTCCTTTTGAAATCACAATTTTAGCAGCAGATGTAGCTTCGAAAGTTTTTTTAATTCATTTTATTATCCTCAATATTGTTTGAAAAAAATACCTTTGGTAGGTTTTCTAATACGTCTAAGGGGGTAAAGGGAAGCAGCGTGTACATTCCGGATGCGCGATTTAATACAATGGTTGATAAAGTTTTGCTATGTGAAATCTCCAAAGGGTGAATTATGGCCTATATTTATGTTGCAGACATGACACGTATGGGACTATTGAATTACAAGAAACATGATAGGATTATGAAATCTGTATATGTTTATTAAGAGGGTCCAATGATTAAATTTTTTTATCGGTCCATAAAGATTTTATGATGACCACTCGAGCATTTATCGTGTTACAAGCTCAATCAATCACAAAGACACCCACATTTAACCCACTATCTTCGTTCATCTTTTTTGCAGGTTTTAGTGGCAGAGATTGAACACTTTTAGTGAGGTACCAAATAGATAGATACTATGAAGGGAAGTCGTTTCTACAAGTGACTGTATAGAAAAGCCACTCCAAGAATAAATCTAACTTATTTCAGTCATTATAAACCGTCTGAACCAAGAACAAGTACTCACTAGATCTTCTTTTGCAAACCAAACTACCAATCAAACCATTGTTTGCATTTTTTTGTTTCTCGTTCTAGTTACACCGAAAATAAATATGTTTTTTTGTTACTAAAAAATGCTAGGCTCGTTGCTCGTGTATCATATGGATTATGGAGTCATGAGGTATATGTTGTTAACCAATGGCAGAACTTGGCTAATTTACAAACCCAAAAAGAAATCTACCGCCTTAACCGGATGTGTATTGTAACAGTTAATCTTGAAAGTTGTTCCAGTCAAGGAAGAAGCCAAACCATCTCTCCTTCGAAACAATGTGGACTCATGATTTTTAATGGGATGTTGCACAAAAAAATATTAAGTTAACTAAATTTACACAGTAACAAATTAAGCCACCAAAATTTTTGGGGCTGCACAACTAAAAAAAAACAGCAAGCTTATGAGGAAGTTCATATCTATTTAAAAGTAAGCTTCATGTAGATTGTAAACATGAAAACTACAACAAGTAGGGATCGGAACTTTAATAGAAGTCCAATTAATATTAAAACACACGGTTTGGTAACACACCGAGTCTCATGAAAAGGTGTTGCCACATAAATATAACACGGAACCGCATTTTACCCAAACACACACAAAACACAATGTTGATGGAGCAACGCTGAACCCATATCACAATGTTGACAGGTTGTTATTTGTTTTCTAGAAAACAACAACAACCGTGCGTAAAGGGACTGCTTCCAGAAAGACCTCCCCGGCAATAGAAAAGTTCAAAATAAGGGCCCAACCGGGTTCGAACCGGTGACCTATTGATCTGCAGTCAATTGCTCTACCACTGAGCTATGGACCCTATTTGTTTTCTAGCTGTTATGTGTAATTGTGTCATAAGAACTTTTTGGTCTGACTTGAGATTTATACTTCTATTATGTGCAGTACGTAAGTTAAGAAATCAGACAAAGAAACCAACTGTGCAAGAAACAATGAATATGATCTAGAACATAACCATTAGGTCTCGTTTAGTGTACCGTGTCTCTCGGTATAACAGGAACCAGACTTCATATATTTTCTTTCGAATGGTACCACAAGCATTTGTGTAAAACCAGTTGAATATAACAGATCGCACAAACAGCTTAACATCTGAAACTACACTCCCTTAATCATTGCACGCACACTGATGCGGGATAAGTAGAACACATCACATGAATATTAAGTTCTAATAAAGTGTATTTGAATACACCATATAAGGCAAGCACTCTTATATTTCTGCCCTTTCTTGACTGTTGAAACTGTGACTGCTGGAAATTATTGGAACGACCATGTCTGCAACCCCAGCCACCATTATGACCACCACCACGAGATTCATTGTATCCTGCCACTTCCACGATAAGAGCTATCATTACGCTGTGGTGACGGGTTGGGAGAGTTAGAGCCGGACGTGGTGTTGTGTTGGTCTTTGGGATTTGGTATGTTAGAGGGAGTAACGGCAACAACGGCTGTTCCGGAATCAATGGAAGCACTACTTTTTTGTTTTTGCGAGTCTCATCAAGAACTAACCTAAAATGAGCCATCAAATGGCGGGAGTGGATCACTTTGTTGTATGAAACTTGCAACTTATCAAAGCTTTCATTGTGACTGCTATGAGTTGTAAATAAGACGACGGTTATTGACTTATTGGAGACAGAAGCTCCAACATTAGTGAGTTGATCCGAGAAAGTATCTTAAGTTCTTGACAGTAGGTTGAAAGAGAAAAAAAGTGGTAAAGATGTGTATTGGTGAACTAGTGTTCTAAATAAACAGCCTTAGTGTCTGGAATCAAGAATTGTATGCATCAGGAGGTCAATGGATATGGTGCCAGATTCACTGAAACACAATGGCATCCAAAGTTGACCATGTTTCAAAGTATAGAAGTTTGAGACTCGTTTTAGGCAGAGGCCGCGCGAACGCAGGCCCCCACATCAACAAATTATGGCGTAGGTTCAACCACTTGAGCCGACCTTAGGTGGGCACCCCTCCAAAGTGCAATGGAGGTCACCAACCTAGGCCATGGACCTTCTTGATCATCCATTGACCCTGTCCAGGTAAGTACCTTCCTCAATAGCCTCTTTCCCTTTTTATATTACCCCACTCCCTATTGACTCACTAGTGAATTGGTTATATACAGTATCTGTATTTATGTACCATATACATCTCGACCACTCGAGTGTTCATTAATAACCTATTGGTCTTCATCTTCAAGGGAGCGCTTCTTTGCACTTAAGTTTTGTTTAAGGCTTTCTGGTAAAGAAGGCGTTCTTCCTCTTCTGAACAAAACAGCAAGCGCCCTCATCTTTTGGCACAGATCATATTCCATGTAAACATTCATGTTAGCAAGCATTTGTTTATACTTTTAAGGAATAAACGCAGACACATATCCTAACATCTGAAAAGTCTATGTATACTCGTAGCTGTTGCAGCATACATATTCAATTAATAAGGTATTAAGGTATGTTATTAGATTAGAGGCTGCAGAATGAGCAACCAGAATTGGGTTCAAGGAAAAGCGTAAATTTAAGCATTTGATGAAATGGGTCGAGTCAAGTTAAACATGAAAACAGCTATCCGTATGTGACTGTTTTGCCTTTCAGAAATGGATCAAAATTCTCACCCTTATTGTTTGGTAACTTATGAACTGGAATCAACTAAAATGGAGAAGTGGGTACCTTCGCTATCCGTATGTGACTGTTTTGCCTTTCAGAAAATTGAAAGTCTGATGCTCCCACAAGCTGGAAGAGTATGACACTATTAACTGCCTTAGCATGATACTTTTACGGCTCGCGATAAGAAAGAGAGAGGTCTTTTCTTTTATTCGGTTTAAATAAATATTAGGGGAATGTTCAACAACAATTTCTGTTGTAGCACAAATCAATCAAATGATACGATTCGGCTCCTACTCTGGCTAGGAGTCCCAGGTTCGAGTCCTGTTAAACTTTTTTTTTAATACAAAACCTGTTAAAGTAATAAAAAGAAATGGCCCATGCAGGTCTCGAATCTGCGACCTTCGCGTTATTAGCACGACACTCTAACCAGCTGAGCTAATAGAACTACTTGTTTTGACTTTTTGTTTTCTGTCTTATTGAAATTAAGCTAAAAAATGAGCTTATGAAATATAAGCCAAAATCTTATTAGCCCATATATTTAGCAATGATATATTTAGCAAATCAATTAGCTGTATCATTGCAATTATCATTTATGTGTGATGAGCTGTGATATTTATATGTAATCTTTGAAGAGAAATAAAAAACACAGAAAACTATTCTACCATTCAATATTCTAACAGTTGGAGCATATTGTTTTGAAAGTAATACGTTACGGAAATCTTATGCATTGCCTAAAAAATTACACAGTTCTTCTTTTCTCGATTATTTAGACCTTAAAAGAGCTTGCACCACCACATTTAAACTTAATACTACTACTAAACACGCAAAATTTATCATGATCAAACCATACACTATGATTTTGGCACAGGGCCCCCAAATGCCAATTACCACGGGACGACTCGTCATTTATGTACTTCTTGTCTCCATTCATAAGTTGCTACAGTCTCCACGACTAACTCCACAAATAAGCATTGATTTGAACAACCTTTGATTAAAACACAATGAGATAGTGGAAGTGGTGTTTTTAATTGAAAATCTTATCCCAAGTCCACCTACAAACAATGTTAACCATGAAGCAATTTTAGAGTTGTTTCAGTCTTGTACCCTTTGTTGTGTGATGTATACCTCCACGTGCAAATGAGAACCCATTGTTATCAATCCTACTTTAGTGTTACGGATCACACAGTGTCTGCATGATACTTGTGACTTACTCAAAATCCGTGAGAATTATGAGTGGGGTTTTGTTTGAACTACGACCGCGGAGTCTTGTCTTTGTAAGTCATCTGATCCTTTATAAATTCTTCAAATGAATGATTTTTTTGCTACATCTGCGGTAAGTATATATAAAACACTATCACGCACAGCTCGAAAATGAAATAAGAGCTCAAGTTGACGCCTTGGAAGTTCGAGTTCATTATAATGCACAATTTGTCTAATATAATGCCCAAACTTAAAATCGAATTTGATAATGAGCTCGAACCAAATGTATTAATTGAAAGTTTATGGACTTAAAATTAATAGTCGTGAGATAGGATCGAACTCGGGATCACGGGATTGCACACATAACGTAAAGAGTTAATTTATTTATTAAATATATTTTATATATATTTATTAAATCAAACCTAAACTTAACTAACGATCGTTGATAAATAAAAGTTAAGTTATAACGACCGTTATAGAATTAAATAGAAGCTAAAAGAAGGAAAACGGAAAAGTTCCGGAAGCCCTAGTTGGGCCTTAATGGGGCGTCGGCCTAAGGGTGAAAAAGGAAGGGGGAAAAGATTTTCTTTCCTAATTGGTGTTTTACTTGGAGATCAAGTTTTGTCTAGCCTATATAAACACCTAAAGCCTTCATAATTTTTCACCCATCCCTCTCCCTTTTCTTCTCTTGATCGCCGGCCACACCCTCACCAATTAGGTTTCGGTTGGTTTTCGATTTAGCTTAATATCTAGTCCTAATCCCTCTCTAGGGTTATTGGGTAGATAATCCATAAGCGTTGAAGCTCGGTTTGTTCGTGCTAGACTCACGGTTAACTCGTTGTATTACGTGTGTACAAGAGCGTGATATAATCTTCCTTTAGATTATATTCTTGGTGGTGTTCGTGATAAACCCTAGTTGCCGTTCGTTCCGTCGTCTTGTGGATCTTGCTAGGATAAAGGTATGTAACCCTAATCTTGATTAATATAATTGTGTTAAATTAATGATCTTGTTTATCGCTTCCGCTATGCGTTCTTTGATCCATATTAGGGTTTTAAATAATTGTTATGAACTATATAAATCAACAGTGGCATCGAGAGCCGTTTTAACATGATTATAATTATCAAGATCTAAAGTTTTTTTAACTAATAATGATTTGTGTTAAAAATTACATGTTGTTTTTTAGGTTTTATGAAAAATTAGGGTTTTGTTTTTTATTGTTATTAAAATCGACTTATGTCGAATTTTTTATAAAAAAAAAAAAAAAAAAAAAAATTTTGTAAACCCTAAAGTTACATGGTAATTGACTTTAGATGTTTTGCATGAATTAATTGTTATGTCATGTGTGGTTACGATCCGTAGTTTTTTAATTGTTAAGAGAATGTGGGAGATCCGTAATAAACATGCATGTTTCTTACGGATCATATAATTTTGATTGCTATTTGCTTTATTTGATTCAAAGTTTTAAAATTAGGGAAGACTTTTATGTTTATAAAAACCCTAGATTTGATGTTCTTTGAATAAATTGGTTTGCATGTGGTTTTTTGATTTAGTTTTTTTTGTACTACTTGTTTTCATACGTTTTTTTTAATTGTATGTTGTAAACAAGGGTAATTTTTTCCAAGAAAAATAATATGGACTAAATCTTATCAAAATTAATGAATTGTTTTGGGATGTAAAATTCATATGATTTGCGTTGATTAGAATTGCAATAGCAACTTAACGGCCTACTCAATTTTGGCAAACTATAAAGTGGGTATAACGCACCGCTGGCTCAGTACCCGGTTAAGGAAGGAGGTGCTATGCTTTTACGCTGACCAAATTCCCGGCTCGCCTGTGCGTCAAAATTGGAATTACCTACGGTTGTTATTGGTACAATTCTTTAAGGTTGATTTAACTACATTAATTCACATCCGAAACACAATGAATAAAGTTATTGCTTTGTGCTATAACTAACGTTCTAGAAAAAGTATGGTGTAAATTTAGTTGTGTATAAAATCTTTAATTGGTTTAACCAATACCTCAACTTGCAAGTATATGATGAACTTTTAGTCTCACCAAAAAGTTTACTAAACGTTTTATTAAACTTATGTTATGGAGATGTATGCATGCTTCTCCGTACATGATTTTGACACCAAAATCTATACCCTAAATTTAAGTCATATGCCCTCTAATTGACGAACACTTGAAGTTACAATTGTCGTCATATAAGATATCGGACGATGTTGTAATGGAGAGAAAACTTCATGACTGAATAAGATTGCACATGAAGGTTTTACGTTCTTTAGATTAGTCGACTTAATTGAGTTACTCAGTGAGAACTGGAAACTTAAGGCATAAAGTAGGGATAAAACATGTTTACAATGCAAATGATTTTGGCAATGTAAATCCCTAACATATCTAGAAATTGCAATTTGATTTAGGCAATTATTGTTCGACAAGTTACTATGTTGAATACATTTGTCACTAGCAGATCAACTGATGTGATGAATCTATGTCAATATGGGTTCTAGTTTTTTCAAGGAAAATACTATGGTTTTATTACCGGGGTAATTTTATTTTCTTGAATGGTATTATCGAAAATACTAATGTTTGAACTTATTTCTGTAGAAATGGCTCAACCCGAAAGCAATCTGACAATAAGCTCGGCGTTCAAAGCTTTCTTTGAACGGCCTGAACTTACTGGCCCGAATTTCAATGACTGGTACCGCTCACTAAGAATTGTTCTGAGAGCAGCGGGTACTATCAATATCTTGGAAACTCCTTTTCCGGAGGATCTTGCTGAAGATGCATCTGATGCGGAAAGGCTTCAACACGCTGCTAACGTTAAGAAGCACCATGAGGTGGCTGCTGTAATGTTAGGGAGAATGGCTCCATCACTTCAAAGGAAGTATGAGCTATTTCCTCCTAAGCAAATGCTTGATGAACTCAAGGCAGTGTATGAAACGCCACAAGCTGTAGAGATCTATGATCTGGTTGATGCTCTACATAGCTGCAAGCAAGCTCCTGGAAAGTCCGTAAGTGCACATTACATGGAGATGAGGGGTTATATGGAACAACTCATCGCACTAGGACAATCCTTCGATCATAATATGGCTATTAACTTGATCAATAGGTCCCTTAATAAGGACTTTGGTGATTTCGTTCGTAACTATAATATGCATTGCACGGGGAAGACAGTGAATGATTTGCATGCAATGCTCATTGACTTTGAAAAGGGTTTGAAAGATAAGGCATCCACTGCTACGCCTCAAGTACTTTATGTACAAAAGGGTAGAGTGTCTAAACCTAAACCGAAAGGGAATAAGAAGCAGAAAGGCAAAGGCAAGGCTGATAAGAGCAAGCAAGTTGCGACTACATCTAACCGAAGCAGAACTTTGCTAAGAAATCTCAGAAAGATGAGACTTGCCACTACTGCAAGATGACTGGACACTGGAAGAGGAATTGCTCTCTCTATCTCCATGAAATGGCAGAACATAAGAAGAAGGCTGAGCAAGTTGCTGCAGCACCATCTTCAGGTAACTTATTTATGATAGAGTTATTTAATCTTTCATACAAACCAAACTCCTGGGTATATGATACGGGATGTGGTATTAACATTTGTAATACCCTGCAGGGATTTGAGTTGAAGAGGATACTATCCTATGGGGAACAATTTCTGCAAGTGGGCAATGGCGCACAAGCAGCGGTTAAAGCTATAGGAATATTTAAATTAGTTTTACCTTCGGGTTTAGTACTGTCTTTAAATAATTGTCATTATGCACCTACAATTGTTAGGGGTGTTATTTCCTTTTCTTGTATGTTGAATCTTGGATTTACTCACACGATTGATAATAATAGAATTTCTGTTTTCAAAGATGGTCTATTCTATTTTGATGCAATTTCTGTGAATGGTATTTTTGAAATTAACATGCATGATAAAAATTCCAAGAGGAAAAATAATTCTGTTTTTAGCATGAATAAGAAGAGTAAGTTAGACAAGAACTCTTCTTATCTTTGGCATTGTAGGCTTGCCCATATTGGGAAGACTCACATACAAAAGTTGCAACGTGATGGGCTTTTGGAAAGTATAATTGATGAATCATTTGATAAATGTGAATCTTGTATCTCTGGAAAGATGACCAAGAAACCTTTTAATAGCAATATTGAAAGGGCTACTGAACTACTTGGTTTAATACATACTGATGTGTGTGGACCACTTAGACATGTGTCAAGGAAAGGTGCTAGCTACTTCTTGACGTTTACGGATGATTATAGCCGTTATGGTTATGTTTATTTACTTAAGCATAAACATGAGGTATTTGAAACATTCAAAACGTTTAAAGCAGAAGTAGAGTTACAACTGGGAAAGAAGATTAAAGCTCTTCGTTCTGACCGTGGTGGTGAATATTTAAGTCAAGAGTTTAAAGATTATTTAAGTGAGAATGGAATTGTTCAGAAACTTACTTCTCCATATACTCCACAACAAAATGGTGTATCCGAAAGGAGAAATCGTACATTATTGGATATGGTACAATCTATGTTTAATCTTACAACTTTACCATTATCTTTTTGGGATTATGCTCTTGAATCTGCTGTTCGTATTCTAAATATGGTTCCCACAAAGAAGGTTTATAAGACACCATATGAACTATGGCATGGCAAGAAGCCATATTTGTCTTATTTGAAAGTCTGGGGTTGTGAGGCGTATGTGAAACGTGACTCTGGAGATAAACTCCAACAACGCTCAGTTAAATGTATCTTTGTAGGTTACCCTAAGGAAACTATGGGTTACTACTTTTATTATCCGGCTGAGAACAAAATAGTTGTGGCTCGGTAAGGAGACTTCCTTGAAAATGATCTTGTAAATCAAGAATTCAGTGGGAGAAATTATGATCTTGAAGAAATTCAAGAAGATACATTGCCTTCTGAAAATACTAGCGAAGAAATTCCTGAAGAACCAGAAAGTCTGAGTGTTCCACCGGAATTAATTCCTCCACGTAGGTCTCAAAGGACTATACGTGCGCCGGACAAACTATGTCTTTACATAGAGGATGATGAGGAGGAAGTAGGGGATCTTGGTGAACCTGCTAACTATCGATCCGCAATGTCTGATCCAGAAAAGTCAAAATGGATAGTTGCGATGAATGAGGAAATGAAATCCATGGAAATCAATGATGTTTGGATTCTTGTAGACGCGCCTAAAAATGCTAAAGTAGTGAAAAATAGGTGGATCTATAAGAAGAAAACTGACATGGATGGTGATGTACAATCCTATAAAGCACGTTTAGTGGCTAAAGGTTTTACTCAAACTTTTGGCATAGACTACGAGGAGACATTTTCTCCTGTAGCAGACTTACGAGCTATTAGGATTCTCATAGCTATAGCAGCATACTATGACTATGAGATATGGCAAATGGATGTTAAAACTGCCTTCTTGAACGGTCGCTTAGATGAAGACATCTATATGCAACAACCGGAAGGGTATGTTGATCCTAAATATCCAAAGCGCGTGTGCAAACTTCAAAGATCTATTTATGGTTTGAAGCAAGCATCACGTCAATGGAACAAGCGATTTGATGAAGAAATCAAAAAGTTCGGATTTATTCAAAATCGTGATGAGCCATGTGTATACCGCAAAGCTAGTGGGAGTAATGTAGTGTTCCTAATTCTTTATGTCGATGACATATTAATCATGGGAAGTAACATTCCAAGACTTAAGGAAGTTAAGGATTATCTTGGTAAATGTTTTTCTATGAAAGATTTGGGAGATGCTGCATATATTCTGGGAATTAAAATCTATCGAGATAGGAGTAGACGGTTAATTGGTCTTAGTCAAGATGCTTATATTGATAAGATATTGAAGAAATACAACATGCATAACTCTAAGAAAGGTTTCTTACCGATGGAGGTTAAGCATGAGTTAAGTCATGAGAAAGATGCATCATCACCTGAAGAGGTGGCTTACATGAAGAAGGTGCCTTATGCTTCGGCAGTAGGATCTATTATGTATGTTGTAAGATGTACAAGGCCTGATGTGGCGTTTGCTCAGAACTTGGTCAGTAGATACCAACAGAATCCAGGAAAGTTCCACTGGACTGCTGTTAAACATATTCTATAGTATTTGAGGAGTACGAAAGATATGTTTTTGGTATTCGGGGGTAAACCAGACACAGAACTGAATGTAACAGGGTTCTGTGATGCGTCCTGGCAATGTGATAAAGACGATACGAAGTCTCAGACGGGTTACGTGTTTGTCATCAATGGAGGAGTAGTTGACTGGAAGAGCAGTAAGCAGAAAACCATTGCTATGCATGCGACTCAATCTGAGTACATGGCCGCTTCAGAAGCCGCAATGGAAGCTGTTTGGATTAGGAAGTTTATTGGAGATCTTGGAGTGATGCCTTCAATTAAAGAACCTATTGATATATATTGCGACAATTCTGCGGCAATAATATTCGCCAATGACCCTGGAGTCATGAAGGGCGCCAGACACTTTAAACGTAGATATCACTACGTTCGAGAACAAGTGGAAGCTCAAGAAATAAAATTGATAAAAGTTCACACAGATGATAACGTAGCTGATCCTTTTACTAAGGCTTTATCTAGGCCAAAGGTAGTTAAGCATGCCAAGGCAATTGGGCTGCAACTAGCTAGCTAATTCATGCAATAAATCTGTTGATTAGTATTTGGATAAAGGATGTAAGACATTATTAAATTGATGAAATAAAGATTGGGTTTCGTTTATTTTTCTGTTATTTAATTTTGTATCCTATTTTACATGTTTTAATCCGTGAGCATTTTGATGTTTCTAAATGTCCGTTGTCGATTAATAATATGGGAGTATTATTAAACTAAGACGATTCAAAATGTTGACAGAGTATACTTGAAAGTATATTGGTCAATTTTGGATGATATTTGATGGATCAAATATTGGACTTATCCCAACTATGTGATTTTACTTTATGGATCTTTGTCATTAAGTAAATCATAAATAGTTATCCTTAGACCTGATATACCAGAAAACTGCATTGAATGTAGTGCATTTCTGTAAGGTAACCTAACGCTAAACGTAACTGGTAGTCATAAGGGTTATTTTCAGAAGTGTTGCGAAGTTCATGTGTTTTGCTTGTAGTCGAAATGGGATTTGTTTCCTTCAAATTTTATTTGAAGTATAAATACAACTGGGCCCCTCGGGGGAGTAGTAAGATGTTTGTGTGGCCACACCCAAATGTGTTTTGGTAATCTTGCTATATCCGTAAACGAGAAACAGAATAGTTAATGAAGGAATGACTTAGATCCATATCCTTATTAACGATGTATTTGAAATGAAAGGATAATAATAATGATGTAATCATTAAAAGGTTCTTGTCCAGGAGACCTTACCCGGTTTGTACTAGTGACATTGCTAGTGTAACTAGACGCTAGTCAATGTGATCACGATATTAGAATTTTGTCCAAGTGGGAGCTGAAAGTTTATGGACTTAAAATTAATAGTCGTGAGATAGGATCGAACTCGGGATTGCACACATAATGTAAAGAGTTAATTTATTTATTAAATATATTTTATATATATTTATTAAATCAAACCTAAACTTAACTAACGATCGTTGATAAATAAAAGTTAAGTTATAACGACCGTTATGGAATTAAATAGAAGCTAAAAGAAGGAAAACGGAAAAGTTCCGGAAGCCCTAGTTGGGCCTTAATGGGGCGTCGGCCTAAGGGTGAAAAAGGAAGGGGGAAAAGATTTTCTTTCCTAATTGGTGTTTTACTTGGAGATCAAGTTTTGTCTAGCCTATATAAACACCTAAAGCCTTCATAATTTTTCACCCATCCCTCTCCCTTTTCTTCTCTTGATCGCCGGCCACACCCTCACCAATTAGGGTTTCGGTTGGTTTTCGATTTAGCTTAATATCTAGTCCTAATCCCTCTCTAGGGTTATTGGGTTGATAATCCATAAGCGTTGAAGCTCGGTTTGTTCGTGCTAGACTCACGGTTAACTCGTTGTATTACGTGTGTACAAGAGCGTGATATAATCTTCCTTTAGATTATATTCTTGGTGGTGTTCGTGATAAACCCTAGTTGCCGTTCGTTCCGTCGTCTTGTGGATCTTGCTAGGATAAAGGTATGTAACCCTAATCTTGATTAATATAATTGTGTTAAATTAATGATCTTGTTAATCGCTTCCGCTATGCGTTCTTTGATCCATATTAGGGTTTTAAATAATTGTTATGAACTATATAAATCAACATTAATGTTTCCCAATAAGATTGAAGCCTAATAATTTAGACTAATAACTAATGTTAACCAAATTGTACTAAGGCCTAAACAAACTAGCATAAAGGAGAAATAAATGCACGCTAGAAAAAAAGCAAACACTAAAAAATTTGTGACAATTCCTTACTTCGCAAGAGTAAGCAAAAGATAAGAAAAGAGTCACCAAAAGCTATTTCAGAAACTCCTACTCATAACAAAAGAGTAAGTAATCGGGGGGGGCTAAATGTCTATACTTACTCATAATTAAGAGTAAGTAATGAGCAACCAGAATCGGGTTCAAGGAAAAGTGTAAATTTAAGCATTTGATGAAATAGGTCGAGTCAAGTAATGGCCACACCAACCTCCTGAAAAGGGAGGGCTTTACCAGGTTTGAGTCTGTGTGGCGGTGAGCTCAAACCCGTGGATTTGTCGGCCAATGAGTCGGAAATCACGGTTACCAAAAAAAAAAGTTAAACATGAAAACAACTTTTTCCCGATTTTATAAACAGTTGATACATTATAATTATAGAAATTTTATTACTAATCTGGTTCGGGAGCAGATTAAAATACAAATAACTCAACAAGCTCAGCTAAGTTATAAGCTCTTCCGATTTTTTTAACTGAACATTGGTTGGAGTTCTTCCTTAGGAATAAGCTCTCCAAAAATAGGCGTATGCCAATTTATACAACAAGCACACGGTATTCTTTAGTAAGGCCATCCACAATGTGTATACGTGTCATCCGTATAATTATGACATGCTGTCATGCGTACAAGTGTATAATACCCATTGTGAGAGTCGTTCGTTAAAATAGAGTTCTTCTCTGTGCAATAGTATTTTGAATTTGAGATGTGGGCCTTTGTAATAATTATATTTATTAAGAGCACAGGGAATCCATAAGCCATGGCACAAAAAGTGCTGCCACGTCACCTTTTTTCTCACGGTACCAGTTTTTCCCACGGCACTAGTTTTCACTGGTAACCCTGAGCCGTGGGAAAACTGGTGTCGTGGGAATTTTTTTTTATAAACAATACTAATAAATATTTTAAAACTAAATTAAAATTCATACTCGTGTTGAAAGAAAGTAATGATCGTATGTATCGATTCCGTCGAAATCGTTAGCATTATTTGGATCTATTTTTTTTTTGAGAAATGAGAGTTAGAAATATATATGAAAGTGTGTGTGAAGTTTGGTAATATAAAGGGTATTTATAGGTTTTTTAAAAGGGTAAAAATGGAATTTAAGGGTTTTTTTAAAATTCACTCCCCAAACAGCTCCCCAAACAGATAAAAAACAAAAAAAAATAAAAGTCTCCACCGCGAGTGCTGGTGGGCATGGCGCAGGAGCCATGGGCGCAGCACCATGGAGCCCTGCGCCGTGGGTTTTTGCTGCGTTATAGCCATGGCGCCTAGCCATCACCCAGGACTCCTGCTCTAAATAATGAAAACATCTCCAATTACTTCACATTTCATGTACTTTGATTATTTAGTGGGTAAGAAAAAATTGTAAATAATTAAATATAGTACATGTATGTATCAGTCAATGTAAGTTTATAAGTTTTATACATTGTAGAAAATTTATGTAGTAAGGTGCAATGAGTAGGTGTCAATGTATTGAACTCAAAAAAATATCATGCATTGAGGATGCCCTAAAAGTCCAAAGAATAGTTCGCTTTGTGCTCATTGCTTGGTCGCGTGACTTGCCCATGCTCAGCTTGTTCCTTATATACAACCTTCCTCAATCTCAACCTCCACTACTCAAGGGATGTGGGATAAACCCCAACACCCACCTGTCAGTATATGGAAACTGTCAAAACAGATCTCCAAAACACATTCGCCAAACACAAACCTCGGACATCAGTTACTTAGTCATCAATGATCCAACCAACAACCTCAATCAATCAATCAATCATGAAAGACATCAATGTACTTCTAA
The DNA here is from genome assembly GCA_025667525.1 of Glebionis coronaria. Taxonomy (NCBI): domain Eukaryota; kingdom Viridiplantae; phylum Streptophyta; class Magnoliopsida; order Asterales; family Asteraceae; genus Glebionis; species Glebionis coronaria. Next base: position 614,599,359 of record CM046874.1, on the reverse strand, counting down.
CATACCCAATGTCCTCATAAGAGGAAGGTTTTTAGACTCCTCATTAAGTGAGTGATGCATATCATAAAGTATACTAGTTCCAGGCATACGGGTAGCAAAGGAACCATGATTCCCTAATCATAGTTAAAGACTAAACATACTAACATTTGTTAAAGTTAGGTAATAATAATGAGTGAATGTGTTGTAAGTTCATTAAAAGTTAAAACTACCACTTTACAAAACAGTCTGCAATTTAACATAAAATCGATCTAACTGCTAGCACAAGCAAGTATGTGAAGAGCAGATGAAGATCATTGTTTGACCAACCTACATTACACCTATAATTACTTTGAACTTAGATGCTCAACACCAGGGGCGGAGCCACATAGGTGCCGGGTGTGGCACGGGCTACACCCGTTTCGAGGTCACGAAGTGCAAAAAGTCATCAAAAATGTTGTTTTTATGGTTTGTGCAACCCCCAAAACAATTTGTGCTACTATAATTCTTAAGGCATAAACTTAGAGTTGATGAGTGAAATGCACTTTTCATACCTGTGGTATCTCCAGATTACATATATAGTAACTGGTCTTTCGAAACTGCAGGCGGCCTACCTGGTCTTCCATTAAGTGTTCACTTTGCTACTTTGACCGTAACGAACGTTATCCTTTGACCGTTATGTTTCGTTGCTACAGGGCTACATTTGTCTATTTCCTTTTTTTTTACCCATCATCCCTTCCAACATCACCACTACCACCTGCACAATCATCACCTCCGCCGCCACCATCACCCCACCACCTTCGTCGCCACCATCACCCCCCATTTCTTCCATTTGTTTCTTTTTTACAGCTTTGATTTATTCATGCATTCTGAATATTGAATTAATCCCAAATATTCCAAAAATCGATTTATTCCATTTGTTTCTTTTTTCCCCAAATGACTGAATGACTGAATCCATAAAATAACTTCTAAAAGATAATTAAAGATAGATCCCAGGTGTAACCCTCAGACTTTTGATGGTCGATTGTAGTACTTGGATTTCTCTTCAACAGTCTGGAAACGGCCATGGCCATTCTTGGCAGATGTATCAACGAACTTCATATTGATATTCTCCAAAGCAAGCCTGGATGTCTGGGCCAACAACGACTGCCTCAAGGTAACCACGCGTTTCTTTGGTCCCACACAGCATCCCTTGATCATCAGATAATCATCTTTCACAACACCATAGTGTGGGAATCCTCCCATTGGGGTTATCTCCTTCTCAGTCCTACACGAAAAGTAAATCAACCTTTAGAATGCAATTATAATTTAAAAAACAAAAAACAAATCTCTGAATAAATCAAAGCTGTAAAAAAGAAACAAATGGAAGAAATGGGGGGTGATGGTGGCGACGGAGGTGGTGGGGTGATGGTGGCGGCGGAGGTGATGATTGTGCAGGTGGTAGTGGTGATGTTGGAAGGGATGATGGGTAAAAAAAAGGAAATAGACAAATGTAGCCCTGTAGCAACGAAACATAACGGTCAAAGGATAACGTTCGTTACGGTCAAAGTAACAAAGTGAACACTTAATGGAAGACCAGGTAGGCCGCCTGCAGTTTCGAAAGACCAGTTACTATATATGTAATCTGGACATACCACAGGTATGAAAAGTGCATTTCACTCCATAAACTTAATTAGCCTAAAAAAAATTTGTGCCACACCCTATTCAAAATCCTGGCTCCGCCCCTGCTCAACACGCAGGCAATAATGGAGCTGGAACTAGGCTTTTTCTAAAGATTTATAAAATTTACGTATTTGACCAATTAGACACATATAAATGGATCAAAATTCTCACCCTTATTGTTTGGTAACTTATGAACTGGAATCAACGAAGATGGAGAAGTGGGTACCTTCGCTATCCGTATCTGACTATATTGCCTTTCAGAAAACTGAAAGTCTGATGCTCCCACAAGCTGGAAGAGTATGACACTATTAACTGCCTTGGCATGATACTTTACGGCTCGAGATAAGAAAGAGCGAGGTCTTTTCTTTTATTCGGTTTAAATAAATATTAGGTATATTACAACGACAATTTCTGCTGTAGCACAAATCAATCAAATGATATGATTCGGCTCCTACTCTAGCTCGGAGTCCTAGGTTCGAGTCCTGGCAGAAGACACTACTTTTTATTTTATTTTTTTTTATTACAAAACCTGTTAAAGTAATAAAAAGAAATGGCCCATGCAGGTCTCGAACCTGCGACCTTCGCGTTTTTAGCACGACGCTCTAACTAGCTGAGCTAATAGTTTTAAATGTTTTGACTTTTTGTTTTCTGGCTTATGGAAATTAAGCTAAAAAATGAGCTTATGAAATATAAGCCAAAATCTTAGAAGCTCATCAATTGTTTGAACAAACACCCCCATTGAAAATCTGATAATCCCATAAGGCCATAAGCTTATTATAATGGCTTAAAAGCTTACTAACCTTGAGCTTATAACATATATAATAATAAGCTAGAACAAACAATATCCAAACTGACTGCTGTCCAAAAAGCTTATACCAAGCTGTCCAATAAAGAAAGTTCGGATCATAGTAATTTGGACCATTTTTTTATTTGTACTTGTCATTCTTGGATAGCTGTATATTAAGTTCTTCTGAGCGATGTGGGATGGGTGATTTTACAATAATCAGTCAATTTGAATATATTATAAATTATCCTATTATGTGTACCATTACGATATATGTTTGATACTTTTTCCAAAGACATCTACCAAAATGTGTCAAGCGTCACTCATAATCATAGTACATAGTATTATGGCCAATGCTGATACATTCTCGAATGATTATATAGGACAACGTCGTTTGTATATTCTTTTCTCCAAAAATGTATATCGATGTGACCAAAATTCGCATGAGCTTCAGGAACTAATGATGTTATACTTATACCTGAGTTCATGAAGAACCATATGTACTTATCTATTATTGAGCCATTGTCCATAGTCCATATAACCGAAGTACACATATGTGTGTCATTGTATGTATTAAAGCAAAAACCCGGAATTACAAACTAGGTGGCAGCTGCAAATGCTATTGTGATGTTTCAATACTTTTCTATACTGACTTTGTTAAAAGTTAGGAACACGCTACTTCAATCCATTAAAAGAACTAGGAGAATCGAAGGCTTAAAGCAAAGAACTATGCAATTAGAAAACCAAGAAAATTGCCTTTTCAAAGAACACCAGACAATTTCCACAACCTCAACATTTGTAGTTAGTTGTGATATCTATGTACAGGTCTACAAAGACATTAAGCTGTAGCTTCATATACAAAAAAACGTTCCTGCAAGTACTTTTTTGTCGTTATTCTGTGTGGCCATTTTCTAACTAAAAAGCAGTTGATCAATAATTGGCTATACCAAAATCTGTGCAAACACTCTATGACGACGGCAAGCTCGGATGTAGGCTAACATCATTTGGTCTATCAAGTGGAAGATTTTCCAACTGTACATTCTCGTACTTATAGTTCAACATATTTACTTTTTCTTCACTCTGAAGTTCCTTTAGACTCGTTTTACTGTAGAAGATTTTCCAACTGTACATTCTTGTTGCCTATGCTGGCTAGAATTTAGTTGTCTTTAATTCAAAATGGAAGAGATCTTGGGCAGATTTCCTAGTAGTGTATATATTCATGTTTCTGATGTAAATATCTAACCAGGATTCATTCCAAATACGATGTATACTGTTATCATTTGGTAACGTTTATGGTTGCATTTCGTTTGTTGTAATGATATATTGTGACCTGTCTCATGAAATTGAACAAGTACATTTGTTTCTAGCTTTTCTGTTTACAGTTTTTGGCATCATTGTCCTGTTAATGTAATCAATCACTTTAAACTGTTAAAATAGTATAAGACAAATTACTAATATGACAACTTTATATTTGCCAGTTAGCCATGAATGTACCTTAGTTCAGGGCTGCTTATTGGCTTTGTATTTAAGTTATTATGTTTTGACATATTCCCGTTAGAGAAAGTTGGAGGTTTAGAGTGATTATATTGCCAAAGTGGATCAGGTTCAGATGAGTCGCTAGCTAGTGACGGCATCAAGTTCATCAAGATCATTCAATATGTGAGAAGAATCGAGTCAAAGCAACCCGACTAGTTTATCAACCTGTACGAAAAATGACATCTTGTGGCCCAAAACCATTCCGAATCACCCTGTCCATATTGTGACTTCTAATTGTAAGTGCTATGCAGGCTTTAATGACTCGTTACAATAGTGTTCATATTTCCAAGAAAATATTTGGACATGAGAGGACCTGGTTGCGGGTCATAACCAAGTCTTTGCAGAATTGCAGCCACCAAGGTTTTTCTTTTGATCGTAAGGACGGTTGCTGCTGGTATATGATGTAATAATATACCAGCCAAGACTTTGCAGCCACGCCTGTAATGTTACATGGTACAATGGCCTGTTGTCCAAGATCTTTTTTAATGATAAGGTAGAGTTATAAACAAAAAATAATTCAAGATACAGCTTGAGGTTGCAAATTGGTTTTCTATATGATAAACACTTCAGTACATACATTTGGCAATATCATTAAAGGTGTTTCGACGAAAAGGTTAGAAAGATTTTCCAAATATTATACCAATATCATTGATAAACACTTGAGTACATATATTTGGCAAGTTAATCTATTATCATAAATTGAACTACACTAAACAAAATCTGAGAATTTATGTCCTTAATCAATTAGCAACACTATTAATGCCATCAGGTGGTCCCGCCACAACTGCAAGAGCAAAGCACAGTTTCTGCTCTTTACGGAACGACCACAATTGAATCTTTGAATATTCCTTCAGATACTCCTCGTTCTCTCTCACAAATCTGTACCAGTTGGTCTTAAACACAAGATTATTGTTGTTATTATTATTCATATTCCAAATCGTCAACTTCATTGGTTCTTTATACATCTGTAGCGTTGGCCCAACTAGTCGAACCTCCATCTCCTCTTCATTCGCGAGTCTTAACTTCTCTTCAGTCGTCAAGAAATCTTCAGTATGGAGCTGCTTTAAGGGCAAGTTCAACCTGTTTTGGTCATGTTTCAAATCACTCAAATACAACACTTTCTGGATAACCAACTTCAAATCTGAACCATTCATCTCATCACCCTTTATAAACTTTTGCAACCTCTCTGTAACCTCATTCGTCACCACTGGTCCAGACTTAATCTTAAGTGTTATTTTTCTCTTCTTCTTTTCTGGTTCTGTAGGTTCCGTGGCTAATGCGTCACAGCAAACAATCTGGAACTGCTCGTTCGCGTCCACCTGTCTACTTGTTCTCTTCTTCTTATTGGTATTTTTTGGTGGATCTTGTGGTGGACAGAAACTTATGGGCATAGCAGAATAGTTGATGTACAAAGATTCGGTGACGGGAGCATTATCGCTGGGATGCAAGTATAAGGAGAAAGACTTGGCGGCGTTCACGAGTTCTTCATGTACACTTAGCCTGCAACTCTCAAGCAATCTTGAATGATCGATGAATGAAGCTTTCACACCGAGTGACAAATCTGTAAACCTATTGGAAGTTGACGTGACGGGACGACAATCTCCAGGAAATGGATTGAGAAATTGAATAAGTTGGGGTGGGCGATTGGATTGTATAAAAGCCATTGTAATTAAACTCTAAAACTTGATCGATGAAAGATGATATGAAGTTGAATATGCGCTTATAACCCTTTTTATACTTTGGTATGACGGTGGGTGGTTAATTGTGTTTCCATATTAAGACTCTGGTTAACTAAGCATGCATTCCTTAATTCATTACTTGTCCTACACGTTTAATAATTCTACCCATAACAAATATTACCATACACAAAACTATGATTTTATGCATAAGTCATTAGTTTTTATATTTTCATAATTATAGAAACTCATTGAAATTGTATGTCCTTTAATCTTTTTTATAAATTTAATTTAATTAAAATATAAAAATATATAAATTATTATGTTAATTAGACTAATACCACAAGTAATTAAGCGTGTCAAAAAATCCGACACCTTTTTTCCAATTCCCCGTTAATTCTTTTCTTTCTGAAAAAGGACTTATTTTTTAAGGCAACAGGACAACGGAAGCAGAATTTGACACTTGGCAAATACTGTCAGTATATGTCTATATGTCGGGTATTAATAGGGTTTTGTACTTTTGGGCAAGCTTAAGAATTTAGGCAATTGGTATTTTGGGCATGTGGTTTTTTCGTCATTTGCCCACTGACATAGGGTACACTCCACTTTTGGGCAACTACATAATTTAGGGCAATTCAAAGTTCTTAATAGGACAACAAAACAAATTTTTCGTAATTTTACAAGCTATTTAGCCCCACTTCAAACTAAAAAAAAGCACGTTTTCTTTCATCATCTCCAAACTTTTTCTTTCATCTACTCCATCCTCTTTTCTTCTTCCTATGTATAATTCTGGTACAACCAAATTTATCTAAAAATCCGTCGCTTAAACATTGATCCATCTTAATCAATCTTAGGTCATAAATCATCTATATCTGCCTTCCTATCTGTGCTATTCCCCGATGGTTGTGATGGGCGATCATTTACTCTTAAGGTGCTTTGGCTAGTTCCACTTCATTATAATTTGAAAAAATAAGCCATAGTTACTCAAGATATATTGATGTCATGTATTCGTCAGCCGCTCAATAACTTTTTTTACTATAGGCTGAAACTGCAGAGGATTTAAATGATTGGAAGACTGCATTGGAGGAAGCTTTGGAAAATGCACCTTCTGCAGGCACGGGAATGGGACAAACTGGGATATCTAAAAACGACAAGGGTAAGAATGCTGATGGTTCTCATGAACAATGTAAGTTTAACAAAATGTTTAAAAATGTACATGTATGTAAGGGATTATGTAAGTAGCTTCGTTTTTCAAAACTGAAGGCATGAACACTAATCTATTTCTTTCGCTGGTTTGTTTTATTCCAACAGCAAAAGATCGTGCTTCGTAAAAATCTATGGTCCTTGGTTGACCAGTCAAAATCTAATCCCTTAGATACATAGAAGAATATGGTAGGACTATGGCGAGTCTTCGTTCAATGAATTTAATGAAATATAATATTTACATACTTCTATGAAAAAATATTCTACCCTCATCAAGTTTACCACTAAACTCAACATGATATCTTAAAGAAAATTACGTGATTTAAGATTTTGTATTGTCACTGATTAAACAACAAGTTATGTGCCAGGAATTAAGGTTGAAGGAATATTGCGGCAGGCTGCTTTTGGTGTACAGGAAAAAAGGAGTTCACAGAAGTTGAGGATGGACATGTTATCGGAGACTGTATCAAGGTACATTGCAGTATGTACTTTTGTTCTTCAGGAGTTGTCATCGTCTCCAGTTCCAGCATCTTGCTGCAAAGCTTTGCTACAAGCATATCATACGTCTTTTATAGTGAATGAACTTGATGGTATCAGTATTTAGAAATAAATTATTATAAAGTGCTAGTGCATTGTAACTAAACTACTCACCATATTATCAGCAGGAACTGATCGGGGCTCAAGAGTCAATAATATGCGTGCAGCTATATGTGACAGTTTTCCTGAACCAAACCGCCGTGTTTGATTTTAGCTTATTTGATTTTTCCCAGCTTTATCTAACATTTAGGATTTTTTGAGTTGTGGTTTGTAAAATATTTTTCATTGTTTGTTGGTTGTGGTTTGTAAAATATTTTCGAAAATGGATTTTGAAAAGATTGTTTGTTGCCAAGAGATGCAAACATTTGAACTAATGTTTCAACAATCGTGGTGACACATAGAAACTAAAACATTATAAAACGTCATAAACATAAAATACCAATACAAAAGCAAATATCCATGAAACACATTATAAAACGTCAAAACATAGAAACTGCTAAGCAAATATAAACCAAAACCAACCGTAGTGGGTTAGTGATTCTTAAAAATAAAACCTAATCATAATAAAAGTAGTAAACATATGTTACTACCGGTTAAAGACTAAATCAAGAATAAACAACCTTAGGTGCAGTCCTAAGGCTGTAACATCTGCCTATGAGTAATGGTGTGACCAACGTCTCAACATAGGCACATGTGTCTTGGGCGAACTCCTCTATAATCTGATAAGTCATGTCTATAGTGTTATACAAAATAACATGAACACCAAAATGAAGGAGAATTCGCCCGTCTTCTGTTATAAATATTGGGCACGAGTATTGTGTCCAACCTTGAATGAAATCAATTCTAGGATCAAGTTCGTGGTCGGGGTAGCGAATAGAATACAATCTGTTCCAAGTTTGATTAAGAAGAGTGATTGTTAGTATCCATACATCACAACTACGATCATTTACCAAGTTAGCAAGCATGCATAGGCCTTGTGTTAGTACACCCAAGCCAAATGATTTAATTCTTGCTCCAAAATTAGAAACAACAACCTCGTGAAATGTTTCAATTCGCAGATCGATTGAAACAATGGAACATGTGAATTTGCCCATCCATACCCAAATCGGATCCTTCCAATACAAGCGTCCTTTAAAATACAAACCGTTCCCAATAATAGACCCTTGATGTGGAAGAACTCCGACGGTTTTCCAATTGTCGTTATCCAACGAGAAAATCTTAACCTTGTACATTCTATGCTTACAAATTGCCACCAACTTATAATCTCCATCAACAATTCTCCCAAATCCGTACTCAGCTCGATATGGATGCTCCATTTCACGACTCATGTCAATCGTTAAGTTTCTACGAGTTGATGGGTTGTAAAATGACACCCCATCACTCAAGCTCACACAAATCAGTCCATTGCAAGACCTCAATACACGCCTGAATGGGGGTTACGATACGGATGACCATCGCCCAAAAACAATTCTAACGAGATATTTAACGCCTCATCATTTAGGAGCCGAGTCGATATTTCCAAACAATTTTTAAATACGATTCGTCTGAACCTTGTTGCCTCGGAATGGCGTCGAATGAATACGAATGGGTAATGACATTGTACCATGCATTGCAAATAGTTTTGGAAATCAAAAAAGTGGAAACAGGTAAATGAAGGAACATAATCATCAACAAATCAAAGCTTACATCTTCAAACGTAGCAGGCATCATTTGAGAGTGAAATTATGGTTTTGTTAGATAGACAAAATTGTTTATGCAAAAGATTATGAAACTTGGAACGTGAATTTAAGTTAAAACTTGGGTGAGAGTGTGTTAGTGGGAAGTTATAGTATATCGTGGAGAATGTAGGAAGTTACCACGTTATTAAAAAAACTGTTCATTTTAAAAACCGTTTAGTGTCAGTGGGGTAATAATGAAAAACAGTTATTGGTGGTTAACCATATCAAATGAAACAAGGGAGTCACTAAATACGGAAATCGACAGGGGTACATCAATTCAGATTGTAAAAACCAAACCAAATAGTACTTATGACAAATTACGTGATAAACTACCTTAACTTCAAGAGGCCGAACCGTTCCTTTTTGAAGGTCAACATCCTTAAACTCAAATTTTCTTTGCCATCACTTGTTCTTTCTGAAAGTCAGCTGCGTCATTGTTGTCTACATCCATGTCATCGAGAGAAATATCAACCGTGTCTTCTTCATCGTTCAAACATCCATGAATTCATCTATAAATTCAACATCATGTAATCAAGATGAATAAAATATAAATGGAACACATATGAATACCATTGACTATGGAACAAATCTGTAAAGTTCAACACATACATCGTTGACAGAAGGGCTGGATGGTTCATTTAAGTTTGTTGATGTTGTTCCAGAAAACTTAACATCAGGAATGGAATCTATTACCGGGTTTTCGTCCTTATTTATTAAGGCCTTGATTAATATGCCCATAGATCTAGGGAAATGGATATACACATATACTTGAGATCTTTCGTCTAACATCTTTCCTGATAATAACTCTGATGTGAATGTTAGAGAACGGTAGTCTTTGCTAGTCGAGTAATTCATTGTTGTGGCCAGCCATGGTGGTTGCAGTCATCTTTGCTAGTTCTTCTATGACACTGTATGGTGAGATGCCTGTAAGAAGTAAGCTTCACTTCCTTTTTTGTCGTATCGAATAGATGAAAGATAATGTGGTTAGTGCGTTTAAGTTCTAGTTAACGTACCTTTTGCAATCCACAGACGCCAAATTTGTAGTTGAATTTCTTGAGTTACTATACTCGACATTGCATTTCTCTACTCGACATTGTTTATGACACATTTTACAATCTTCTTCCTCACACAGTTTCTTTTGCCTACAAAGATTAGGCGTTTCATATTGTATAAGAAAATATGGTATCACAGTAGAAGGTTTGGCTACTTTAGCCCCTTGAGTTAACTTAAGATCATAAATAGTTTGCTTCTATCTAAATACTTAAAGACAGGAAATTATCTACTATATTGCAAAACTGAATAAGCATTTATAATTAGAAATTGTAAATAGCTTATTCTCGTACACACTTGTTATGTAATCATATGTGACTTGCTTATCTATTATACCAATTTGGTGGGGATGATGTGACAATCTGTCAATTTCAGGTCGATATTTTAATCTCAACTATTAAGTATTACGTGTTTACTTTAATGAGAATTTTAAATTATCGGCTAACCAAGAAGGTTATAGCTTGAAACTTAACGTAAGAATGTCGTTTAGATGAAAACCGACAAGAAATACGTTAGGTATCGATATATTATTCTCAAATTTATCATAAGAATGATTTTATTATATTTATCTTTATTTCACATGCTTTACGTTTTAACGAATGACGAGAACTATTAGTGATCGCGATACCGACGGATGCCCGAAAATTTACGTTTCAATATCGATTGTCTCGATATTTAATATTTTCGACGTTTTCGATTTAATTACGTTTTAAGTCGTGCCGAAACTATATTATTATCATATTTTGAGTGCATTTTAATTTTTGAGAAGTATTTTTACGAAACCCGAGTCCCGTAAATATTTTGAAAAGTCGACTATAGTCATTTCCCGCTTTTTAACTTAAATGTTACATTTTAGTCCAAAACTATTTAATAATTACAACTTTTACCCACCCACCATATAAAAGCAATTTCTCACCTAATTTTACACAAACATAAAATGTGTTCACCAAAAATCTTTCTCTCATTCTTCCTTTCTTTTTTGGCCGTGAACCCCAACACCATAAAACCTCCAAATCTTTGATTTTTACCTTGAATCTTGATGATATAAGGTAAGACCCATTCTTGTAATTTGATTGTGATCATTTTGCACTAAAAATTTCATACATGTAAGGACTTTGATTTTCCAAAATTATTTCATGATGATCAATGCATGTTTGATCCATTTTGATGTTTGTATGTTATGTTTATTATTATTATATATGGAATTTTGTTGTTGCATGTGTGATTTGTGAAGTGGGTTTTTTTAAATAATGAACATGCAAGTGATCTAATGATATTAGGATGTTTATTAGTTGTTATTAAGAGTATGGTAATGGGTAAAATTGGTCAAAAGATTGTTTTGATGTGATTTTTAAAAGTATATTTTTAGGCAGTAGGTTTAGAGGTATTTTTGGAAATCTTAAGTCTTAGTTAAGGATGAGATGATGTGATATTGTTGTAGAGATTTTCCAAAGCTTCGATTTGATATGAAATAGAGCTTCTAGCTCCAAACGAGCGAGAAGATATGATGATTTGATTATTCGTGTACCAAGAGACGAGTATCGGCACAATATGTAATTGTTGTCAGTATTTGGATCGAATCTCGGGGAGCATAGAATGCCTTTTGAAAATAGTCAAGGGCTGATGTAAGTTGCTAAACTTAAGGTCAGGAGTCTATTTTCAAACGCGAGTGTCGGTTTTGTAAACGGAATTGTTTAGAGTAATCAAAATGGTTTTACAAGTCAAAGGCGTAAAACTGTCCGGTTTTTATAACACGAAGGTGTGTCGGGCAGAAGGTCTTAGAAGTAATATTTATGAATGAAATTTGAACTGAGTCTTATTCATATTATATGTGAGTTTGTGACCAAGTTTCGTCGAAATCGGACAAGTCTAGACAGGATAGATTGGTGTGTACATTTGGAGTGTACATGCTGATTGGTATTTTGGACACGTAGTTCAATGCTCGTGTGGCGTGAGTTTGAGTATTCGCTATAGGACATGGTGATTTACTCAAGTGCTTAGTCATTGTATCAATGACTTAGCTACTGGTCCGAGTGAAGTAAAGTGATAAGTTGACTTGCGTTGACTTGGCGTCTTAGGACGGGTTAATGTCAAGAGTGCAAGTGTTAAAATGAATAGTGTTGAATAAATGGATATAGTAACATCACTTGTATTGTTAATTTTTCGGGATTGTCATGGTTTTGTAATTTTGATTTTTATATTATTTAAGTATGATTTATACTTAAGTCGATTATTAACGAACGCGCCTTATTTGGTAGGTTGCGATTTTCATGTTTAAACGGACATCACTAATCGTCGGCGATCATCTCATTACCACTATTGGCTAAGGTGAGTCTATAGCCTCGCTTTTAACATGTTTACTTGTTTTATAAAACCCGCGAGGGGGATAACATGCTTGTTTTATTAAAATAAAGGGTGCAACGAGAAGTTATGGAAACCCTAGTTATTGGAAAAGTATGGGCGCAACGAGAAGTTGTGGAAACCCTACTTATTGGAAAAGCATTTATTATAAACGAAGGGTGCAACGAGAAGTTGTGGTAAACCCTATTTGTTTTAAAATTGAACACAAGGGACCCGATTGTATGCTTAGATGAAAGTTATTACATAAGCTAGTTTGGCCTTAAAAGACCCATGAATCGTGAATTGTTAATCGAAGTAACGCTAATACTATGGATAGATCTATCGGGGCGACGCCCAGTCCGGTCGCGACTAGCTATCGCGTGGTGTTGTGATGCACTAGAAATGAAATATCGGATGCATTGTATACGAGAAATATACGCACTTGGCTAGGTGTGTTGGGCTGAAATAATATATGTTAACGTTCAATGTCACGAGGCTTATCTAATGACATCGATAATTATGTCCGTACAACATAATTGTCTTTCGATGAATTATTAACCATGGAAGGTTATTTTGAATACTTGTGTTCTCTTTATTTAAATTAAACTCTATAGATTCAATCGACAAATTTTGCTGACTTTTTAGCATGTTTTATCTCAGGTCCATATGGAAGGCACTCGAGGAAGACGGATTCGTGAAGCTTGCATATTTAAAATGTTTTGGCCCGCTTTTATAAATTATATCCATTCGAAGCATTTTTTATCATTACTGTGTTTTTTAAATTTTTTTTGAATCATCTGGGACCAAGTGTGAAAAATTTATCGTTGAATAAATGAATGGATGTTTTTTTTATCAAAACGACTCGTTTTGAGCCATTTTCTATGATTATGAGCATGAATCATGTTAGTAACACCCAATGACCCTTCCGCTGTTATGACCGAAAAATTGGGGGTGTTACAGATTGGCATCAGAGCTCAAGTTCTAGAGAACGAAAAGATTTTCCAAAAATAAAATTTTGAAATCTTTTGACTATAACATCTGCAAGCGAAACCTCCGAGTTACCAATGGACGAGAATGAAAGTACTTTTATATATATGGGATTATATATATGTTATAATCTTTATCGATTATCTGAACTTGTGAATTACAAGGTATGTTTTCATTTATTTAATTATAAATGATAATTTTATACTTATACGAGACGTTTATACGATGTAGATTGTCACGAAGCCACCCAAGTCATTCTAACGATAACTCTGAAGTTATTTATGAAGTAAATCCTATTATTATCGAGACTAAATAAGTTGTGAATATACATGATCCCAATGAAATAGTTAATATTCTCGATAATATTCTTTTGGTTATGAGGACTTTGATTTCCTTGGTTCCTATTCTTGATCTATCAATTTGTTCATTTCGTTTAGCAATTTAATCTACATTTTTATTAATCTTCGACATTATATTGTTTTGATAGAAACAAGTTTGTCTGAGATAGTACTATTAATTGTTAGGAATTGAGATTGATTGTTATGGTATTCACATGCCAACCAGGATTCCATATCATATCACTGATCATTTTCTGTTAAATCGGTTTCTCGTTTGTTTCGATCCTGATTTTCTACGTTGAGCTGGCGATGCTTAAATAAAGTGATTTATAATCGTCTTGTTGAAATGAATTGGCCATTTATTTGAACAAAGAAATTATAAATTGTTGAACCACAAATTTCTAAATCTTATATGGATGGATTTGATCAATCTATGGAAATAATGATTTATAAACGTGTGGTCTTAAGCATATAGCATCTGCGTGATTACAATCTTATTAACCCATAATTCGTTTGCTTGACTTATTCGTTGATTTTGTTCCTTTAATTCTTTAACCATGGAATGGTTATATTTGGGCTGTTCCAAAACCACCGATTGAGGAGGATATCAAGCGTCTCTGAAAGACACTATAGAAATCTTCTTCTAGTGGGACCGAGGAGCTTTCTTAGCCATGTGATTTACCTAGTAACTCTTGTCGATTAGTTTATCAATTTTAGTATCTTTTAAATCACTAACTAAACTATGACATCAGTTAGTAGGACTAGTCTTTTAAGTTGTATGGCATTAGACGATGATTATCTATAATGTTTGACAACACAAATTGTACTAGTTTGTGATCAATGGAAGGACTATCTTTTGATTTCTAAATCTACATTGTTCTATTATTATCTTTCCTTGCTTTTCTCTTTTAAACTCATGTAGTATAACGCAACCATTGAATGAATACTCATTATGATTTGATTTGCGTTGCACATGAATCATGTAGTAAATGAAAGCTATGACTAAAGTACGAATGCGCCAAGTTATTAGTGAATAAGTTGTTGTATCTTTAACCGAATTCATGGCCAACATGAATGATGGATCTGGAACTGGAGCTGAAGCTGGAGCCAATAATGTTCGTGGTGCTGATGGAACAAATGTACCCGAAATTAGAGGCTATAACTACACTTCATTCATTAAAGTGAAAACCGTATACTCTTAAGGGGACTAAAGATGATGGAGGATTGTGTCAGTTGTTGAAAAGCTGGCGTCGGTCTTTCGAATCAGTGACCCTAATCAGGAGGATAAGGTGCAGTTTGAGATCGCTACTCTCCAAGGTCGTGCATTAATTTGGTGGAATGGCAGACTTGCTTCCATAGGTATCATTACTTATGGGACACCATGGACTAAGGTGAGGAAGCGGTTAACTGAGGAGTTTGTCCTCGAAGTATTCCAAAGTATGGAGCAAGTGTTGTACAATCTGAAACTGAAGGGAACTAACCTTGGTAGATATACCAAATGTTTCCACGAGTTGACTCCTTTATATCCAAGAATGGTGGAACCCGAACTGTCAAGGTCAAGCAGTATATTCACGGCTGACCAAGAATATACACGGTGATGTGATTTCGCCTAAGCCATTTACAATTTATGAAGATATCTGCATGGCTTATCAGCTCATGGGACACATAATTCAAGGCAAGGCTGATGAGGTCACTGAAGGGAAAAATAATTCCAAACCGAAATTCGTTTTGTGCATTAGAGCTTGTAAGTATATCGAAGAAGGTTGTGAATTAATCTTAGCTTAAGTAGCATAGAAGGAGTCGTAAGAGAACTAAGTAGAATTACTCTGGTCATTTGTAACTATTCCAAAGTGTTCTAGGAGATTTTCCAGGTTTTTCGCCTCTAAGGCAAATAGAATTCCTGATTGATCTAATTCCTGGTGCTGCAACTGTGGCACGTGAGCCATATTTATTAGCACCATCCAAGTTGAAGCAATTATTTGTTTAGTTGCGAGAAATATCTGATAGAGGTTTTATTCGACCAAGCTTGTCACTTTCTAGAACTCCTATTCTATTCGTTAAGAAGAAAGATGATTCGTTCCGTATGTGCATCGATTACCGAGAGCTGGATAAGCTAACGATCAAAAAATCGTTACCTACTTCCAAGAATTTATGATCTATTTGATCAACTTCAAGATTCTCGTGTTTTCTCCAAGAATGATATTTGTTTTGCTTAACATCAACTTCGCATACGCGAGGAAGATATTCATATTACGGCGTTTAGAACTCGTGATGATCATTATGAGTTTCGTGTTATGCCTTTTGGTTTGACTAATACGCCTGTTGTATTCATTAACTTAATGAATCATAGGTGTAAGCCGTATCTTGATAAATTCGTGATTGTTTTCATTGATGATATTCTAAGCTGCTCGAAGAGCGAGGAAGAACATGTCGAACACTTAGGGATTATCTTGAACTTGTAAAAGAACAAAAAGATGTACCCAAAATTCTTAAAGTGTGATTTTTGGCTTTGTTTTGTACAACTTCTCTTTCATGTGATTGACAAAAGTGGCGTACATGTTGATCCTGCGAAAATCAAAACCATTGAAAATTTCAATACTCCAACTATTCCAACCGAAGTACGACAATTTCTAGGTTTGGCTGGTTACTACTGAAGGTTTAGTGAAGGATTCTCGTTGATATCAAAAACCATTAACTAAGCTAACTAAAAAGAATGAACTTTATGTGTGGGGCGATGAGGAAGAGAATGCTTTTCAAACCATGGAAAGAAAACTCTGCAGCACGCCGATTCTCATCATTACTCGAAGGATGTGAAGCTTTTGTTCTTTATTGTGATGCATCTCTAAAGGATTTAGAGCTTTTTGATTTGTATATGCTTGTAGGAAACCTAGGAAGAATGAGGAAACTGCACAACCCATGGTTTAAAATTGGGTGCGGTGATTTTTACTCTTTGTCTATGGAGACATTAATTGTATGGCACTAAATGTATGGTATCCACCGATAGAAAGAGCCTACAATGCATTCTGGAATAAAAAGAGGTAATTTAGCCTTTAAGTGATTACGATTGTGTTATTCGTTATCATTTGTGAGGTAGGAGAAAATTACAATGGATTCATTGTTAAGCTCTCGAAAACTCAGTCTGAATATGATTCGATTTGTGTCAATGTTGATTGATTAATTCTGCTCATTTTATTTCGATAAATAAATCGATCGTGCTAATTAAGAATCGTTTGTTAACTGCTCGTATTAGACATAGAAGTTATGATAATGTGAAACGAAAACCTTTGAAATTCGAGGTAGGTGGAAAAGTTATGCCAAGTTATCACCATGAAAAAGGTGTTATATATATTTTAGGAAACGTGGGAAGATAAGTCCCCACTAGTTTGGACCATTCGATATGATATCGAGTGTAGGTCCGGTGGCATGAAAACTTAAATTACCTCGAGAGCTACAAGGAATTCACAATACTTTTCATATGTCGAACCTAAAGAAATTTCTTTCCGATAAAGATCTTATTATCCTCTAGATGAAGTATGAATCGACGGTAAGTTGAATTTCATCAAAGTACTTGTTGATGTTATCGATAAGGAAGTTAGGCAACCGAAGAAAAGTCGAATTCCTATTGCCAAGTGTGATGGAACTCAAGACGAGGACCAAAATATATTTAACTCTTTGATTTCAACAAGCGATCGAGGAAGAACGAAAGTTGATATTCGAGACGAAGATCCCAATTTGGTGGGGATGATGTGACAATCCGTCAATTTCAGGTCGATATATTAATCTTGACTATTAAGTATTACGTGTTTACTTTAATGTGAATTTTAAATTATCGGCTAACCAAGAAGGTTATAGCTTGAAACTTAACGTAAGAATGTCGTTTAGATGAAAACCGACAAGAAATACGTTAGGTATCGATATATTATTCTCAAATTTATCATAAGAATGATTTTATTATATTTATCTTTATTTCTCGTGCTTTACGTTTTACGAATGACGAGAACTATTACTGATCGCGATACCGACGGATGCCCGAAAATTTACGTTTTATTATCGATTGTCTCGATATTTAATATTTTCGACGTTATCGATTTAATTACATTTTAAGTCGTGTCGAAACTATATTATTATCATATTTTGAGTGCGTTTTAATTTTGAGAAGTATTTTTACGAAACTCGAGTCCCGTAAATATTTTGAAAAGTCGACTAATAGTCATTTCCCGCTTTTTAACTTAAATGTTACATTTTAGTCCAAAACTATTCAATAATTACAACTTTTACCCACCCACCATATAAAAGAAATTTCTCACCTAATTTTACACACACATAAAATGTGTTCACCAAAAATCTTTCTCTCCTTCTTCCTTTCTTTTTTGGCCGTGAACCCCAACACCACAAAACCTCCAAATCTTTGATTTTTACCTTGAATCTTGATGATCTAATGTAAGACCCATTCTTGTACTTTGATTGTGATCATTTTGCACTAAAAATTTCATACAGGCAAGGACTTTGATTTTCCAAAATTATTTCATGATGGTCAATGCATGTTTGATTCATTTTGATGTTTATATGTTATGTTTATTATATTATATATGGAGATTTGTTGTTGCATGTGTGATTTGTGAAGTGGGTTTTTGTAAATAATGAACATGCTAGTGATCTAATGATATTAGGATGTTTATTAGTTGTTATTAAGAGTATGTTAATGGGTAAAATTGGTCAAAAGATTGTTTTGATGTGATTTTTAAAAGTATATTTTTAGGCAGTAGGTTTAGAGGTATTTTCGGAAATCTTAAGTCTTAGTTAAGGATGAGATGATGTGATATTGTTATAGAGATTTTCCTAAGCTTCGATTTGATATAAAGTAGAGCTACTAGCTCCAAACGAGCGAGAAGTTATGATGATTTGATTATTCGTGTACCGGGAGACGAATATCGGCACAATATGTAATTGTTGTCGAGATTTGGATAGAATCTCGGGGACTATAGAATGAGTTTTGAAAATATTCAAGGGCTGATGTAAGTTTCTAAACTTCAGGTCATGGGTCTATTTTCAAACGCGAGTGTCGGTTTTGTAAACGGAATTGTTTAGAGTAATCAAAATGGTTTTGCAAGTCAAAGGCGTAAAACTGTCCGGTTTTTATAACACGAAGGTGTGTCGGGCAGAAGGTCTTAGAAGCAATATTTTTGAATGAAATTTGAACTGAGTCTTATTCTTATTATATGTGAGTTTGTGACCAAGTTTCGTCGAAATCGGACAAGTCTAGATAGGATAGATTGGTGTGTACATTTGGAGTGTACATGCTGAATGGTATTTTGGACACGTAGTTCAATGCTCGTGTGGCGTGAGTTTGAGTATTCGCTATAGGACATGGTGATTTACTCAAGTGCTTAGTCATTATATCAATGACTTAGCTACTGGTCCGATTGAAGTAAAGTGATAAGTTGACTTGCGTTGACTTGGCGTCTTAGGACGGGTTAATGTCAAGAGTGCAAGTGTTAAAATGAATAGTGTTGAATAAAAGGATATAGTAACATCACTTGTATATATTAATTTTTCGGGATTTTCATGGTTTTCTAATTTTGATTTTTATATTATTTAAGTATGATTTATACTTAAGTCGATTATTAACGAACACGCCTTATTTGGTAGGTTGCGGTTTTCGTGTTTAAACGAGCATCACTAATCGTCGGTGATCATCTCATTACCACTTTTGGCTAAGGTGAGTCTATAGCCTCGCTTTTAACATGTTTACTTGTTTTATAAAACCTGCGAGGGGGATAACATGCTTGTTTTATTAAAATAAAGGGTGCAACGAGAAGTTGTGGGAACCCTAGTTATTGGAAAAGTATGGGCGCAACGAGAAGTTGTGGAAACCCTACTTATTGGAAAAGCATTTATTATAAACGAAGGGTGCAACGAGAAGTTGTGGTAAACCCTCTTTGTTTTAAAATTGAACACAAGGAACCCGATTGTATGCTTATATGAAAGTTATTACATAATCTAGTTTAGCCTTAAAAGACCCATGAATCGTGAATTGTTAATCGAAGTAACGCTAATACTATGGATAGATCTATCGGGGTGACGCCCAGTCCGGTCGCGATTAGCTATCGCGTGGTGTTGTGATGCACTAGTAATGAAATAGTGGATGCATTGTATAAGAGAAATATACGCACTTGGCTAGGTGTGTTGGGCTGAAATAATATATGTTAACGTTAAATGTCACAACGCTTATGTAATGACATCGATAATTATGTCCGTACAATAATATTGTCTTTCGATGAATTATTAACCATGGAAGGTTATTTTGAATACTTGTGTTCTCTTTATTTAAATTAAACTCTATAGATTCACTCGGCAAATTTTGCTGACTTTTTAGAATGTTTTATCTCAGGTCCATATGGAAAGCACTCGAGGAAGACAGTTTCGTGAAGCTTGCATATTTGAAATGTTTTGGCCCGCTTTTATAAATTATATCCATTCGAAGCTTTTTATCATTACTGTGTTTTGTCAAAAAATATTTTGAATCATCTGGGAGCAAGTGTGAAATATTTATCGTTGAATAAATGAATGGATGTAATTTTTATCAAAACGACTCGTTTTGAGCCATTTTCTATGATTATGAGCATGAATCATGTAAGTAACACCCAATGACCCTTCCGCTGTTATGACCGAAAATTGGGGGTGTTACATATTATCAGTTTGTGCATCCGTTATTGGCGCGGGTGTTAAGCCCGCCTTGGACATTTAGTCTTTGAAGTATCGTGACTTCCTTGCCATTTCTCCGCATCTTTTAATCTATACAGCAGAAGAGATTTAAACAATAATCTCCATAACTGGACCGTATAGTTGAGACTTGTGACCTTAAATAGGTACGTTGCGTGTAGTGTGCCCGCACTTGAAGTTTGAAGTAAAGTGTGATCTTACTCGTGATTCACGAAGTACTTAACTTTCTAACTTGCATCAAATAAAGCAATTACAAATAGACCACATTGTACTTGATGTCATTTGCTTTCTGATATGACTAAACTCAACAAAATTCTAGAACATGTCCGTTAGTGGTAGCTCGCAAGTCGCTTCATAGGACAATAAGTTGCAAACTCATCGAATTATATTCCTAAATGTCATCATAATCCTTACTCAAATATAAAAATCAAACTTATCAATATACGAGTTCTAATACCCCAAAAGGCTAAAACCAAATCGCTCAATAATCACAGTCGTTTAAATACATATACCAATAGCCAGAACCTACAAGTTATTTACAAACGCTGAAACTCACAATTCATACAAAACTAATACAAGACGTAATATTTCAAAAACAGTCCCTTAGAGCTGTAGAAGTAGATCCAACGTTCCTCTAGAAGTCAAATCTTACTAAAAATCGATAACATTAATACTAACACACCAGGCCCAACTCATGACTATAAACCTCCAAATCAACTAATTCCATGATATGAAGTTCTCACACTTATGTTGATGCTTACAGTTCACTCAATAAAAGTCCTAGGTACCGGTGGTGTTATATCACCCAGGTTTTGGCCTATAACAAACAACCAAGAAAACTCTCGTGTTTTGGCCATAGCGCTGCACCTATGGTGCAGGCCATGATAAACGCTATGTCGCCGTCACTTAAATACTTAAGGACATCATAAACCTAACGAAACACCAAACATGCTTCCAAACGACTTATCACATTAAAACCAAAGGCACAAGTTCTTTAACCTCCTCACAGTTACTTAAAAAGTAATTATTCGCCATAAACCTACTACATCTTGTATAATGAAAACCGACACAAATCGCTTGTTTTGGCCATAGAGCTGCACAAATTCGCAAGGCTCACGAAACATTAGCAGTGTTCAAAGAACGTTGGACAGATGAAGCAAGTTATATCCAAGGAGTCCCTGAGGTAATGAAGATGTCATCTTTTGTGAATGGGGCTAAGTGTCCGGAACTAGCCCGGCGTTTCTCGGACGATAATCCGACGACAGTGGAAGAAATGATGCGAAGGGTAGATGATTTCATCAAATCTAAAGAGGTCTTCAGGAACACCGAGCTGCCGCTGGGAGAAAGCGGCAGCGGAAGTTCGAAGTATGGCAGGGAGGAAAGATACATCCCTTCCGGACCGCGTGGACGCAACAGGGGCCGTCAAAGGAATGATTATCGATCTAAACCCACCTTTTCCCCCTATGTACCTCCGGTAAACCAGAATCAGGGAAGAGGGGGACCGTATCAGCGTCCCGGATTGGAATCTTTAACCAAGTTTCCTAAGGAGATCTTAGCCACCGAATTGAAATTGTGTCTTCCTCCACCACCTCCAACCAAAGGCATGGTCCGAACAGAGAACATGTATAAGTATTGTGATTAACACCAAGAAAAGGGACATCTCACCAACGATTGTCACCAATTAAGAAAGCAGTTGGAAGCTGCCTTGGAGTCCGGCAAGTTGAATCATCTCGTGAAGGATTTATGAGGAAGGGTGAATAGGGGAAATTGATAGGTGTGTAAACACCCATCCTTTTACCACTTAATTCTGGCTAAAACGAGACCAAAACACGTATTTAATATCATTTGTTTGGAATTATGCGTGGTTTTTGTGTTTATTGTGTTTTCAGAGCTAACCGGATGAATATTAAAGAAAACATGGGATTGCACGGGCTTTATCGAAGAAAAAGACTCAAGATGAAGTCTATTGTCCAAGAGATGCAAAAGATTTGAAGTCACTGGGCCTATTTGACGATTTATCGAAGAAAAGGACCAAAGATGGAAGATTTATATAAGTCGAAGAAACTCAAGTCTATTAAACGAAGAAATTAAAAGACGAGTTGAATTTAATCGACGACAAATCCCGAATCAGAATCGAAAACGTCAAATTTTCTGAAAAGACGAGAAGACAAGAAGAACGGGAGAAAGCCCACTCACCAACCAAAGGAAACACCTATATATAGTCCACCCCTCACACATTTAGGCAGTTAGTTTTAGTTTTCTTCTCTTCCCCTTTTTTTCTCCCTTTTAGTTCGTATCATCACCAACACCACTAGGGTGTTTGGTGATCTTGATCTTTGGTTTTTCAATCTTGTAATTTTAATCCTTGTTTTGTTATTGTTAAAACATTAAATCATCAATACAAGTCTTGTTTAATCTTTCCATTTCATCTTGTTCATCATCATCTTTCATTTCAAGTTTTTAAGTTTTTATTTTATTTGATTTGATCTTCAAAAGTTGTTGGGTTTTGTGTTTTTGTTGATGGGATTTGTAGTTTATGGTTAGTAGATGCTTAGTGATTAGTTTATTTAAGTTGTTGGTGAAAAACTTGGTGATTTTTGGATTAAAATCGTGTTTCCTTGTTCTTCGGGGTAGTTACTGTATCTGAGTTTCCCAGACTTCCGGATGAACGCCAAAAGTTCCGGATGAAGGTTATTTCCAAAAGTTCCGAATAAGTAAGAAGTTCCGAATGAATGTGTCTTTAAAAAGTTCCGAATGAACTTAAACTTTCGGATGAACAAAAGTTCCGTATGAGTTTAAGAAGTTCCGGATGAATTTGTTTTCCAAAAGTTCCGAATGAGTTTCCTTTTCAAAAGTTCCGAGTCAGTCTAAAGTTCCGGATGAACCTAAAGTTCCGAACGAGCCAAACTTCCGAACGAAGTTCCGAAGCAAGTTCCGGGTGAAGTTCCGGATAAACTTCCGCATGAAAGTTCCGAATCAAGGACAATCTTCCGAATCAATTTCTTTTGGGTATTTTTACTGTTTCCTTACTGTTTATGTTTCCTTACTGTTTCTTTATTGTTTCCTTATTTCATATTTATATTTTAACTGTGACTTTAATTTTAATTTTAATTTCAATTTTAATTTCAATTCAAGTTTTATTAATTGTTATTAATTTAAGTACTTTTAAATTTAAGTTTACATTTTCGTGCATTTAAACATTTAGTAGATTAAGAAATCCAAACCCCTTTTTTTAGTAACCAAGAACTATCATTCCACTTAAGGCCGAGATCAATTCGAGAGGACTGAGAGACAAAATTAGAACCCATACAAAATGCATGTATCAAATGGCGCCGCTGCCGGCTCTTCTCGTTAAGATCAAAAGTTTTTTGTGAGAACTTGGATTTTGGGATCCGTTCCCCGTGAACGTTACTTTTTCATAAAAATCTTCAAAAAATCCTAAAAAATATAAAACTTTCAAAAATACAAAAAAATTAAAAAAAAACATAAAAACCAAAAATATTTTTGCTTTGTTTTTCTTTTGTTAGTTCTTTTGCAGGTGTATGCGCACTCGATCCACGTCTTATCAAGAGCCCGAGCCTCTCGATAACCTAGACATGGCTGGTGTACAAAACAACAACAACATACCACCTCCGAACAACAATAATAACAACAACAACCCGCCTTTCAACAACATGAATAATAACAATAACAATGAGCCCCTTCCGGATAATCGCCCGATGATTGAACTGCTGCAAGCTCATGTAGATGGCAACACTGACCCAATTGTCATACCTCCAATTGCCGCCAACAACTTTGAGCTAAAATCAGGCTTTATCCAGATGGTCTCCGCTCAACCATTCTTGGGACGAACCATTGATGATCCACACGACCACATCAAGAGATTCTTGCAACTCACTAACACGGTCAAGTTCAATGGTGTTCCACAAGAGGTTATCAGGTTACAACTTTTTCCCTTTTCTTTAGAGGGACAAGCCCAGCATTGGCTTGCTAAGGAACCGCCACAGAGTATTCTCTCGTGGACGGATTTGGAAACCAAGTTTATAAATTACTTTTTCCCACCCTCTCGTACTACCGCTTTGCAGAATGAAATCATAAATTTTGAACAAAAGTACGATGAGTCGTTTAGTGAATCTTGGGATCATTTTAAAGATATTTTAAGAAAATGCCCACAACATGGTTTTACCAAAGTACATCAAATTAATACTTTTTACAATGGTTTAAGCATGAGTGACCAAGATTCACTAAACAGTGCCTCGGGGGGTAATCTTTTGGCTAAGACTTCCAATGTTGCTTGGGATATCATTGAGAATAAATCTCGTGTGCAAACCAAGAGTGTTCGGACCAATGTCGCTAGTGCTAGCACTAGTGACAGCGACAAGCGACTGGACAAAATCACTACACTTCTTGAATCGCTTGTCACCCACACCGTCAGCAATAACAACAGCAGCAACAATAAAAACGCTCAAGTTAACGTTGTCAGCCAACCTTGTGAGATATGCGGTGGTCCTCACTCTTACACTACTTGTACTGCCACCCAAGACTACCCTGCTGAGAATGTGAATGCAACTTATGGCACCTATCCTCAACCTGCTTATCAAGCCCGACCTCAAGGTGACCGCAATTTTCTTAGCTACCGCTCCAACAATTATCTTTCACCACCCGGTTTTCCTCCAAACAACCCAAACCAACAACAAAACCTCAACTGCCCTCCTCAACAACAACAACAATCTCGTACACCATACATCCCACCTCACAAGCAGCAACAACCACCTCAACGTAACAACCAAGTTTACCAACAACCTGCTTATCAACCACCCGCATACAATGCTCTTCCAAACCAAACCACTGCATTACACCAAGAGGTTGCAACCTACATGAGGACCAATGATGTGATCGTGGAAAATCTCCAACAGGAAGTGCGCAACTTGAAAGCAGACTTGGTCAAACAAGGGAACGATTTGAGAGCCGACATGAGAAATACGTTGGATAGCCAAACAAATGACTTGAAGAACATGATGGCTAGTTTCTTCCAAGGTAATCAACCCTCTTCTTCGGGTACTCTTCCGAGTAACACCGTTGCGAATCCAAGAGGGGAGATGAAAGCAATCACCACTCGAAGTGGTAAAGGTACCAAGGAACCCGAGCTTCCTATACCTCCACCGGTGGTTGTGACTAAGGAGAACGAGTCACCTGCTCCTATTCCTCATCCTTCTCCTTCCCCAATTTCTCCACCTCTTCCTTCTACCGCTCCTCCACCCAAGGATGTGAGTGATCCTATTCTCCCAAAGCCTTCCTCTTCTTCCAATATACCTTATCCATCTAGGTTGAGGAAAGAGAAGCAAAAGAGCAAGGATGATATTCAGGTTTCGAACTTCCTTAAAATGTTCAAACAATTGGATTTTAACATATCCTTCGCTGAGGCTCTCGCTCACATGCCAAAGTACGCGAAAATGTTTAAAGATCTTCTGAGCGACAAGGAAAAGCTCCTCGATATTGCAAACACCCAACTTAATGAGAATTGCTCTGCAGTGCTCTTAAGGAAATTGCCAACCAAGCTTGGTGATCCGGGTCGTTTCTTAATTCCTTGCAATTTCCTGGGAGTAGAGAATTGCATGGCCCTAGCCGATCTAGGTGCCAGTATTAATCTCATGCCTCTAAGCGTTTGGAAGCAATTATCTCTCCCTGAGCTAGTCCCCACCAAAATGACTTTGGAATTAGCTAACCGTACGGTTGCTTATCCAGTGGGGATAGCCGAAGACGTCATTGTAGGAGTCGACAAATTCACCTTCCCTGCTGATTTTGTTGTCGTCGACTACGAGATGGACCCCCGTGTACCACTAATTGTTGGTCGTCCATTCTTGAGGACCGGTCGCACTCTCATCGATGTTGAAGCCGGTGAGCTTATCATGAGAGTGGGTGACGATAAAGTAGTCTTCAACATGGGAAAGTTGTCTAAACAGCCTTATTCATATGAGAGTGTTAATTGTATTCACGTTCTTGATGAGGCTTGTGAAGAACACTTTAATGATGCTTGCAAAAGTATTCCTACCTCTCTTCCCAATGTTGAGACCGTGTCCTCTATTGATTCATCGTTGTCTCTATTTGGAGATAGTGATTTATTTTGGAACAATCTTGAAGACACCATGGGAGATGTGAATTTAGCTACTAATGATTCTCCCACCGATGGGGATGAAGACATGAATTTCTTTGACAACCTTCTCAACGAAGACAATCCTTCGCCTCCATCTCCCACGGTCATTGCTATCGATACTCCGACTTCGAATACGCCTCCCGTCGAAAATCCTCCGGATTTAGAGCTTAAGGAGTTGCCGCCTCATCTCGAGTACGTATTCCTTGAAGAAGAGAAGAAGTCGCCAGTCATCATTGCTAAGGACTTGAAGGAAGAAGAAAAAGCCCGACTTATCACCGTGTTGAAAGATCACAAGAAGGCTATTGCTTGGAAGATTTCTGATATTCGTGGAATTGATCCTCAATTCTGCACACACAAAATTCTCATGGAGGACGACTTTAAGCCCACAATTCAAAGCCAACGAAGGGTGAATCCAAAAATACATGAAGTCATCAAAACAGAGGTTCTCAAACTTCTTGATGCGGGTATGATTTACCCTATTTCGAATTCACCTTGGGTTAGTCCAATCCATTGTGTGCCTAAGAAAGGCGGAATAACCGTTGTTCCCAATGAACACAACGAGTTAATTTCCACTCGTCTCGTTACTGGGTGGAGAGTTTGTATAGACTACCGCAAACTCAATGATGCCACGAGAAAGGATCATTTCCCTCTACCTTTTATGGACCAAATGCTTGAACGTTTAGCGGGTAATGAATATTACTGCTTTCTTGATGGTTTCTCGGGTTATTTTCAAATACCCATCGATCCCCAATATCAAGAGAAGACAACATTCACTTGTCCCTATGGCACATTTGCGTACAAAAGGATGCCTTTTGGCTTATGCAATGCCCCCGGGACTTTCCAAAGGTGCATGTTAGCTATCTTCCATGACATGGTTGAACAAACCATGGAAGTCTTCATGGATGATTTCTCGGTCTTCGGGGATTCCTTCTCTTCTTGCCTTGCCAATTTGGAACGTATGCTTAAGCGGTGCGAAGACACTCGCCTTGTTCTGAATTGGGAAAAATGCCATTTTATGGTAAAAGAATGCATCGTGCTGGGACACAAGATTTCCAAAGCCGGTCTTGAAGTAGACCGTGCTAAAGTCGATGTCATCGCCAAGTTGCCTCCACCTTCAACCGTGAAGGGTGTGAGAAGTTTTCTGGGTCATGCGGGCTTCTACCGTCGCTTCATCAAAGATTTTTCTCAAATCGCTCGCCCGATGACCCACCTCTTGGAAAAAGATACTCCTTTTATCTTTTCCAAAGAGTGTCTTGAAGCCTTCAACTCGCTTAAGGATAAGCTAACTAAGGCACCCGTCTTGGTTACCCCTAATTGGGAGCTGCCCTTTGAGTTGATTTGCGATGCTAGTGATTTTATTATTGGAGCGGTTCTGGGACAAAGAGTGAACAAACACTTCCAACCAATCCATTACGCTAGCAAGACAATGACGGGGGCACAATTGCATTATACGACAACAGAAAAGGAGCTTTAGCTGTTGTCTATGCTTTTGAAAAATTCCGTCCCTATCTTGTCCTTTCCACCACAATCGTGTATACCGATCATTCCGCGTTGAAGTACTTGTTGACAAAGCAAGATTCCAAACCAAGACTTCTTCGCTGGGTTTTGCTGCTCCAGGAATTTAAAATCGACATTCGCGATAAAAAAGGAGCAGAAAACCTAGCCGCGGACCATCTCAGCAGACTTGAGGATCCTTACCAAGGGGATCATCCGAACAAAGAAATCAATGATTCTTTTCCCTTGGAGACCTTAATGTCTATAAATTCGAATTCTGATGAAACCCCGTGGTTTGCGGACTTTGCAAACTACTTGGCGGGTGGAATTCTCAAGGAAGGGTTGACGTCTCAACAAAAGAAAAAGTTCTTCACCGACATTAAGACTTACTTTTGGGATGACCCTTACCTATTCAAACAATGTGCCGACCTGATTATCCGCCGATGTGTTGACGGCCCGGCAGCTTCAGAAATCCTTGATGCTTGCCACAAAGGACCCACCGGTGGTCACTTCGGTCCCAACTACACCGCTAAAAAAGTGTTTGATTCGGGATTTTATTGGCCCTCCATATATCGTGATGCTCACAATATGGTTAAACGATGTGATGTTTGCCAAAAACAAGGCACTATCACACATAAAGACGAGATTCCTCAGAATTTCATTCAAGAATGTGAAATCTTTGATGTTTGGGGTATCGACTTTATGGGGCCATTCCCTTCTTCTAAAGGAAACAAATACATCCTTTTAGCCGTTTACTACGTTTCAAAGTGGGTTGAAACCAAAGCTTTACCCACTAATGACGCAAGGGTGGTTTGTAACTTTTTGAAAGCTCTTTTCGCTAGATTCGGTGTGCCTCGTGCCATTATTAGTGATCGTGGGACTCATTTTTGCAATGACCAATTCGCAAGAGTCATGGCTAAGTACGGTGTAAATCATCGTCTTTCCACAGCCTACCACCCACAAACTAATGGCCAGGCTGAAATATCCAACCGAGGACTTAAGCGAATTCTGGAAAGAACCGTGGGAGAGCATCGTGCCTCATGGGCTGATAAACTTGATGATGCTTTATGGGCTTTCCGTACTGCTTACAAGACCCCGATAGGCTGTACGCCTTATCGTCTTGTGTACGGGAAAGCGTGCCACCTCCCCATTGAGTTGGAGCACAAGGCTTACTGGGTCTTGAAGTGGGCTAATTTTTATATTAACAAAGCCGGTGACCTACGCAAGATCCAACTCAATGAGCTGAATGAACTCCGTAATGAGGCTTATGAAAATTCTTTGATCTATAAGGAAAGGACTAAGCTCATTCACGACTCTAAGATTAAGGACCGAGAGTTCCATGTTGGAGACAAAGTCTTACTTTTTAACTCTCGGTTGAAAATCTTTTCGGGCAAGCTCAAATCTCGTTGGTCCGGCCCATTCACCATTGCCCAAATTTTTCCATATGGTACTCTCGAGCTCGCTCAACCTAATGGACCTAATTTTAAGGTGAATGGCCAACGAGTGAAGTTGTACTTTAGTGAGGACACCTCTCAGGAGGTGATTCCATCCCTCACCACGTTCCCCATGAACTAATTTTGGGTCGAGTCAGGCTCGTGACTCGGTTATCAAAAACAATCGCTCCTCGGGAGGCAGCCCGAGTATCTATCCTTTTATGTTTTTACCTCCTAAGTGTAGGGGGACTTCTATAGGTTCTTTGTATTTGTGTGGTGATGTGATTACAGGGATTAGTGCACTCTTGGAATCTTTGAAGAACCGTGCTTCCGTGTTATCCAAAATCCGGTTCTATCTCTCAACTATCGTGATTCAATTTTCTTCATACTCACATTTGAAATTGATCACTTTAGTCGTCTCTTCCTTAACTCAAGTTAACCAACGTGCACAATGTCATAAGTGTAGGGGAAACTTTTCCCACATGCTTAAACATTGAGGACAATGTTTATCTTAAGTGTAGGGGGGACTTCTATCGAAGTTTTAAGTGGACTTTTCCATGAAAATGCCTTCATTTAACCGGAAAATCCTATTTTTCAACATTTTTCAAATTTTTTATTAACTTTGGCCATTTAGTCGTAATTTTTAAAATTTTTATCGTTGCTTTCATATGTATATATCCCGCAATAAAGTCAAAAATATTAATAAAGTGGTGTAGCTAGTTGAGAAATCTTTGACATATTAGGCCTGTTACGTTTATTTTGACTCAACCCGAATAGACTTATCCAAGTTTATTCTAGCTAGTATCCTTAACCATGTAGACCTTAATTGATTTATTAGGCTAAGTTTCCACGAGTCTCATTACTTGAGTTTTAAATTGTGGAGGACGAGAAATGATAGAGTCAATTATAAGTCGGTATTCTTGCGCAAGCTCACTTGGTGTAATTATTTGCCTATTCTCCCATCACTTGCTAATAATTTATCTGCAATAGGTAAGGTCGTACGATTTGAAAAGTTACTTAGCTTCTAGCCCAAGATCGTTTAAAAGTTGCTCGGTAATGATAAGAGTTCATAGCCAAGGCATAACTTATGAAGCGGGGCGCGAAGATTGGCGAGTCCGAAAAGGCCCTAACAAGGCATGAGGATTCAATCTTATTGCTAAAGATTCAAGATGATGTGAAAAGCATTATTTCCAAAGTCAATATGAAGGATCAAGACTCACGACGAATAGCAATCAACTCCCATAAAGATGATGGAGAAGTCTATCCGAAAAGACCCTAACAAGGTATAAGGATAAATAGATCCAAGTCCGAAAAGGAGGCGGATCGTTGTATCTCAAAATCTCAAATAGAGATTGAAGAAATAATCATGAAGT
This sequence comes from Glebionis coronaria, assembly GCA_025667525.1. Lineage (NCBI taxonomy): Eukaryota > Viridiplantae > Streptophyta > Magnoliopsida > Asterales > Asteraceae > Glebionis > Glebionis coronaria. The sequence goes on along the minus strand of CM046874.1, from coordinate 614,568,375 downwards.
CGTGGTCAACAAAGTTGGAGTACCTCTCAAAAGTCTCCAAGTGAAGAAACTCTATGAACGATGAGAAGACCATTATCTCAAGCACGTCTCTCAAGATATGAAGTATGAAGTACATGCCAAATATCGGCCCGAGAAAGGTCTCAAATCGTGAACCAAGTTATGCCAAGATATGAACTTTTTGATATCCCGAGAAGCAGTTTTAAGAGATTTTGTCCTTTAGCTAACTATTGATCAAATCGCCCTACTTTGCTTTCAGCATAAATAAACTATCGAAATAAGTCCAAAAATGCATCTTCATGATCATTCTAAGACAAAAATAAAATATAAGAGATACACCTAGGAATAAGGGAGTTTAAGCATGTAATTAAGCCATGTGTGTAAGTGTTTGATTTACTAACTTATAATAACAATGATCTCGTTTTTAAGCTTAGTTTGGGGAACGTGAAACTTGAGGGTGATAAATCTTCGTAGCACCAAAGCCCTAATGTAAGTCATTGGTTTCTTTGCAAGTTATTTCCATCCTTTTGTTTACTTTAAAATTTTAATTTCTCTTAGTACTTTAATTTTTGTTTGGTAGTATTTTAATAAGGCCAAGGTTGATTAATTATGAGAAAAGTGTAAAATTGCTTTATCACTAAGCATTGCATGAGGGCATGGCAATGGTTAAGATAGGTGTGTAAACACCCATCCTTTTACCACTTAATTCTGGCTAAAACGAGACCAAAACACGTATTTAATATCATTTGTTTGGAATTATGCGTGGTTTTTGTGTTTATTGTGTTTTCAGAGCTAACCGGATGAATATTAAAGAAAACATGGGATTGCACGGGCTTTATCGAAGAAAAAGACTCAAGATGAAGTCTATTGTCCAAGAGATGCAAAAGATTTGAAGTCACTGGGCCTATTTGACGATTTATCGAAGAAAAGGACCAAAGATGGAAGATTTAAATAAGTCGAAGAAACTCAAGTCTATTAAACGAAGAAATTAAAAGACGAGTTGAATTTAATCGACGACAAATCCCGAATCAGAATCGAAAACGTCAACTTTTCTGAAAAGACGAGAAGACAAGAAGAACGGGAGAAAGCCCACTCACCAACCAAAGGAAACACCTATATATAGTCCACCCCTCACACATTTAGGCAGTTAGTTTTAGTTTTCTTCTCTTCCCCTTTTTTTCTCCCTTTTAGTTCGTATCATCACCAACACCACTAGGGTGTTTGGTGATCTTGATCTTTGTTTTTTCAATCTTGTAATTTTAATCCTTGTTTTGTTATTGTTAAAACATTAAATCATCAATACAAGTCTTGTTTAATCTTTCCATTTCATCTTGTTCATCATCATCTTTCATTTCAAGTTTTTAAGTTTTTATTTTATTTGATTTGATCTTCAAAAGTTGTTGGGTTTTGTGTTTTTGTTGATAGGATTTGTAGTTTATGGTTAGTAGATGCTTAGTGATTAGTTTATTTAAGTTGTTGGTGAAAAACTTGGTGATTTTTGGATTAAAATCGTGTTTCCTTGTTCTTCGGGGTAGTTACTGTATCTGAGTTTCCCAGACTTCCGGATGAACGCCAAAAGTTTCGGATGAAGGTTATTTCCAAAAGTTCCGAATAAGTAAGAAGTTCCGAATGAATGTGTCTTTAAAAAGTTCCGAATGAACTTAAACTTTCGGATGAACAAAAGTTCCGTATGAGTTTAAGAAGTTCCGGATGAATTTGTTTTCCAAAAGTTCCGAATGAGTTTCCTTTTCAAAAGTTCCGAGTCAGTCTAAAGTTCCGGATGAACCTAAAGTTCCGAACGAGCCAAACTTCTGAACGAAGTTCCGAACCAAGTTCCGGGTGAAATTCCGGATAAACTTCCGCATGAAAGTTCCGAATCAAGGACAATCTTCCGAATCAATTTCTTTTGGGTATTTTTACTGTTTCCTTACTGTTTCTGTTTCCTTACTGTTTCTTTATTGTTTCCTTGTTTCATATTTATATTTTAACTGTGACTTTAATTTTAATTTTAATTTCAATTTTAATTTCAATTCAAGTTTTATTAATTGTTATTAATTTAAGTACTTTTAAATTTAAGTTTACATTTTCGTGCATTTAAACATTTAGTAGATTAAGAAATCCAAACCCCTTTTTTTAGTAACCAAGAACTATCATTCCACTTAAGGCCGAGATCAATTCGAGAGGACTGAGAGACAAAATTAGAACCCATACAAAATGCATGTATCAGAAATCAAGGAAGAGGAAATGGATATTTCAAGGGAAAAACAATAAATATGATAGAGGACATGTATAGCGGCATGAAGAGAAAGGAGGTGTGTAAGATTGAAGTTGATTGGATGAACGCCCCCATTACTTTCCCTCCGGTTACCGACGCCGAGGCATCCGATGACCCTTTGATATTTGAAGCCGAGGTAGAGGGATATTGGGTAAAAGGGGTATTCATGGACGAAGGTGCCACGATGCAAGTCATGTTTGAACATTGCTTCCTGAATTTGGATCCCTCGATCCGAAGGAGATTGACCCCCGATCACGCAAAGGTTCTAAGCTTCTCAGGGGAGGAAACCACACCTCTTGGAAAGATTGATTTGGAAGTAACCTTCGGATCACACGACCTTACAAGACGAACAGTGATGAGCTTCACAGTGATTAGGGTACCATCCCCTTATAACATCATACTTGGAAGAACTAGAATCAGGAAATTAAGGGTCGTACCCTATGAAATTCCCCACCCTAATGGAATTGCAACAATGAGAACTAAGGCACGAGCAATCTACGAGTGCAGAGTCATAGAGGAGGGGCAGAAGATAGAAAAAATGAAAGCACCGGCTGTAGGAAAAGAATTAGACAAGTGGCTCACCCATGAAAAGTTTAATCAGCAACAAAGGGTAGCGGGAGATATGACAGAGCAGATCTGTGTTAACCCCGGATATCTGGAGCAGTTGGTCACCATCGGAAGATTGTTTACTAAGAAATGTCGATTGCAGCTCATAGACTTGCTAAAAATAATGCTGATGTGTTCGCGTGGGAGCCTTCAGATATGAAGGGGGTGCCGAGAAGGATCATCAAACATTCGCTGAATGTCAATATAGAGGTTGCTCCGGTTGCACAACAGAGAAGGACATTGGGGGAAGAAAAAAGCCAAGCAGTCAAAAGGGACATGACGGAGCTGGTAAAGGCTGGCATCATACGACCGGTAAGGTACCCAACATGGATTTCCAACCCTGTCCTAGTAAAGAAGTCGGATGGTGATTGGCGAATGTGCATAGATTTCAAGAACCTCAACTCCTCTTGTCCAAAGGATTACTATCCCTTGCCAGACATAGATGTAAAGATAGGGACAGTCATGGGGTATAAATTCAAATGTTTCCTAGACGCCTATAAGGGATATCACCAAGTGTTAATGGACGAAGCAGATGAAGAGAAAACAATGTTTTACACCGATGAAGGCACATACAACTATACAAAAATGCCTTTCAGTTAAAGAACGTCGGAGCCACCTATCAAATGTTGGCGGATTCAGCATTCCGTTCACAAATTGGCACGAATTTGGAAGCATACGTAGATAATTTGATGATCAAAAGTAAAACCGAGGAAGACATGCTCGCGGATATCCAAGAAACCTTTGACAATCTGAAAAGAATTAAGATGAAATTAAACCCAAAGAAGTGTTCATTCGCGGTTGAGGAAGGAAAATTCTTGGGATACATGGTAACCTCAGAAGGTATAAGAGCAAACCCCAAAAAGACAAAAGCGATCACAGAAATGAGATACCCAAAAACGTTTAAAGAAATGCAGTCTTTAAGCGGTAAGCTAGCAGCACTCAATCGCTTCTTGTCTCGGTCAGCCGAAAGGTCAATGCCATTCTTTGAAACACTAAAGAATATCACTAAAGAGAATAAAGAAGAATTATGTTGGACGGACAAGGCTGAGGAAGCCTTCCAGCAACTCAAGAAGGCAATCCTAGACCTTCCATTGTTAACCTCTCCCGTCAAAGGAGAAGTTTTGTATGTATATCTTGTCGCGTCCAAAGAGGCAGTCAGCGGTGTGCTCTTAGCGGAACGAACCAGGATGCAAATGCCGGTGAGATATATGAGCCGGACGCTACATGACGCTGAGAAAAGATGTGCTCCATTGGAAAGATTGGTGCTTGGATTGTTACATTTGTCACGAAGATTGATGAGATATTTTGAAGCTCACGACATCCATGTCATAACGGACCAACCTTTGAAACAAATACTAAGAAAATCCGAAGCCTCAGGAAGATTGGCAAAATACGCAGTGGAATTGGGAACATATGAAAATTTTTTTGTCTCTCGAAATTCTATCAAGGGTCAGGTATTAGTGGACTTCCTGAATGAAGCTCCTTTGGATCAACAAGATGCTGCATTGATTTATGAAATATCCGAAGAAGAGGAACCAGAGGCTCAATGGATGTTATTCACAGATGGAGCAGCCAATAGTAAAGGAGCCAGCGTCGGGCTGGTGCTAATCAATCCGGAAGGAGTGGTGTTTACATATGCCTTAAGGTTTAACTTCAATTGCTCAAATAATGAAGCCGAATACGAGGCACTTTTGGCTGGACTCCAGTTAGCCGAAAGATGGGGGTAAAGAATTTACAAGCCAAAGTAGACTCGAAGCTGGTAGCTTGCCAAATCAAAGGAGAATTTGAAGCAAGCGACGATAGGATGTCTAAGTATCTGGCCAAGGTCAAAGAACACCTCCCCACCTTCACAGAGTTCAACATCGAACACATCCTCCAGAACAAGAACCAAAAGGCCGATGTTCTAAGTAAGCTCGCCTCGGTTGCATTCAACCACCTCACTAAGGAACTATTGGTAGAAGCTTTGGACGCAAGGTCTATCTACGTGCAAGAAGTCAATGATATAGTGGAAGAGGAAGAGGAATGTTGGATGACGCACATTAAAAGATGTTTGGAAGGAGGAGTATGGCCATAAGACCCAGAAAGACAGAAATCTGAGAATGAAGATCCCACAATACACCATGGAGAATGGAGTTTTGTTCAAAAAGTCATATTTATCTCCGATGTTGAGGTGTGTTGGCCCATTGCAAGCAAATTATATCATCCGAGAGGTTCACGAAGGAGCCTGCGGAATGCATGCCAGATCAAGGTCGGTTGTCGCAAAGATAATGAAACAAGGATACTTCTGGCCCACAATGCATCAAGATGCATGGGACGAGATCTCCAAATCTGATTCATGTAAGATACACGGTCCCATACCAAGGCTCCCCAAGACAAATTTGACTTCGATAACGGCACCATGACCTTTCTACCAGTGGGGGATGGATATCTTGGGACCAATCAGTGGAAACTCCGGTAACATCAAGTTTGTAATTGTAGCAATCGACTATTTCACCAAGTGGATTGAAGCCAAACCGGTGGCCAAAATAACTGGAAAAGAAGTTAAAAATTCGCTTGGGAAAATATCGTTTGCAGGTTTGGATTGCCGGGGGTGATAGTAACTGATAATGGCAAGCAGTTAATAGATGGGTCATTTGGGAAATGGTGTGACAAATGGCATGTGAAGTAAATGACCACCGCAGTAGCACATCTGCAGGCCAACAGTTTAGTTGAGAGAGCAAACAAATCGCTGATGCATGGTTTGAAGGCCAGATTGGGAAGAAGAATGACCGGATGGGTTGATGAGCTACCCCACGTGCTATGGGAACATCGGACAATGCTCAAGACCAGTAACGGGGAGACTCCTTTCAGCCTCACTTATGGGAGTGAGGCTGTGATTCCTGTAGAAATAGGCATCCCGTCAGCAAGAACGTTGTTGTTTAATGAGAACGCAAATGAAGAAGAGTTGCAGTTGAATCTAGACCTGCTCCAGGAAAGAAGAGAGGCTGCGGCCATACAAGAGGCAAAATACAAGAAGAAGGTCGAACAATATTATAACAAGCGAGTCAGCTTTCAATAGGAGACTTCGTCTACCGCCGCAACATGGCTAGCAGGCAGGAAAAGATTGGGAAACTCGGCCCTAACTGGGAAGGACCCTACAGAGTGGTGGAAGCTTACCAAACCGGATCATACAAGTTGGAGACCCTAGATGGGAAGGAGATACTACGTACTTGGCACGCGACCAACTTACAGAAGTGATTTATGTAATATGAACAATGTACTAAGTATTTGTCAATGAATGAAAGTTTTTCTTCTCTAAACATAATTAATTGCAGAAGTTATAAACCTCGGCTAAGCTAACCGAAGGGTCTATAAATACGCGTTAAAATGTAGGACGCGCCTTGGGAGGTAGTCCAGAGACAAATCAAAAGCGGTCCTGTATCGATGTCTCCCAAGTAAACAAAAAATTGTATAAGTATAGGACGCGCCTTAAGGGTAGGCTGGAGACAAATTAAAAGCGGCTCGGTGCTGATGTCTTCTGAAACAATAAGAAAAATATATAAGTGTAAAAACACATGTACGGGACGCGCCCCATGGGTAGTTTGGAGACAAATTAAAAGCGGCCTGGTGCCGATGTCTCCCATGAATAATCTAAGAACACTCGTGTTAAAAACACAAGTGTGGGACGCACCCCAAGGGCAGTCCGAAGGCAAATCAAGGGCAACGTGAAGCCAATGTCTCTCTTCAAAACACATATTGATACACATAGTATAAAGCATAAAACGCAATGGATGAAGCAAAAGGCACACATATTATAAATAAAGTAACAGAAAAAGTTGCAGGTGAAACTTGTCTATAAATACTACAAAACATAGGTAAAAGAGATAAGCGTTCCACAGGAAACAGTTACAAAATACACCGGCATACCGGACCTTCATTCCTTCGGCTGCTCATTATCGACCTGAGAGTCTTGATCTTCCTGAGTAGGATCTGAGGTGGAGGCAGCATTGATAGAAGCAGAGGGGTCTCCGGAGGAAGGCACATGGGACTTTTCAGCTGGAGTAAGCTGCATGATATCCACCACCAGAAGCCTATTGGCAATAGATTGTTGGGTCAAAAAGTTGATGTGGCAGAAACTCAAAAACGAATAAAACATGAAGATATTGTCTAAGCGTTGTCAAGAGCAATCCAAGGGTTGACAAGAGCAAACTAAGCGTTGATGGCTCAAGCATTGTCATGTGCAATCCAAGCATTGTCACATGCAATCCAAGCATTGACAGAAACTTAGACAAAGAAGCATATGGAAGCTTCTATTTAGATAAACATGTAGGATATATTCGGTATAAGTTTATTTAAATAGAAGATTTACATGTTTATTTGATTTTATCTCTTGTAATCCCTAATCCTTACACTATAAAAGGAACCAAGGGTATTAGGTTTATTCATAAACTCATATTCACAATGTAAACCTAAAAGCGTGTGTTGACTAGACGTGGGATTCAATGTATACACGTCTAGTGATTGTTTGTTATTAATATATGAACAATCCTTGTGTTTTAATTCATGTTCTTTGTGCCTAAACACCTTGTTAATGTGTTATGTTCTAATTCCGCTTTGATTATCTAATCATATGAACATGATGCATTCCTAGTAGCTTAAAAGATCCGTGAAACCAAGGTTTCCACAATTGGTATCAGAGCCTCGTGGCTCGTGATGCTAGGACCAACAAGGTGTTCGTGTATGGTGAAAAGAAGAAAAGTTCGTCTAGGGTTTTTCTGGACGTTTTTGTGTGCGCAGCAGTATTCAGAAGGTCATAACTTTTGATTGAACCGTTGGATCGTCACGAAATTTCTTGTGTGTGTTCTATACACATATATCTAGAAATCCACCGGAGGGATTGTCGAGTTTTATCCCCAAGAAAAAGTTATTAGGCGTCAAAGTCAGCAGTAAGTACATGCAGTTTTCTATAAACAGCCATGTTCAAAACACGTTTTCTCCTTCGTTAACCGTTGGATCTTCGTGATTTTTAAACTAAAGATTCTTGGAACTTGTGTCTAGAATCTCACCAAAGGGATTTTCGATATGAGACTAAATGATGAAGATATTCAGCGTCGAAATTCACTGTTTAAGGTATTATTGTTTTGCTTTATTCACATAAAATCATGACCTAGGTTTCCTCAAACCCTAGATCAACATAAAAAGCAAAAAGTTGGGGGTATGTGGCTGTTAAAACACATGATGGTATATATGATTCAGATCCTAGTATGTTTTTCATAACCCTAATTAGGGTTTCGGTTCAATATGTCTAAGATCTAGGGTTATGTCATAACAACAAGTGATTACAAGGATTGAAGGCTACCAAGAAAGTTAAATAGCAGATGGTTATTGAGGCATTATAGGTCACGAAAAGCTGGTGATTAATTCATGTGTGGCTTGAAACGAACAAAGATCATGGGCATGATTTAAGTAGTAATATATATTGAAAGGACCAGATCGTAATGGTTTCAAGGGCAGCAGATCGTGTACAAAATAGCAGGTAGCATGTTTCTTGATTAAGATTACTCACAATATATGGTTACCTATTTTAATGGATATGACAGCTGCATTTAAACAAATTGTGGAGTATATTATTGCTACTAAATACATGGGATGTATTTTAGTTTGGACGTGGTCTTGGAAATTATTATGGAAGGATCCTCAATTTTAGGGATATAAAACGTGTGATTATAAGATACGTTTGGGATATTTGGTCTTCCAAGTTTTTAGAATGTTACTGTTCGTCTATTGCTGGTGTCCTTGTTACACGCATTTAAATTCTGCATCGGCTGATCTTTCAATATTTTATGGGCCTTCATTCATGGATTATTTATGGGATGGATAAAGGTGATACTCTCTTATTATTCTAGCTACGTTTATATGTTGCTAGCCATAAAAGTTGTCAGTATTTAAAAAGGCGCTGACAAGAATGAAGCTTTGTTTGGACGCTGACAATAATAAGTCAAACGCTGACAGCGTTGACAGTGTTGTCCGAGAAATGGTTGACCAAAACGTTGATAAGTATTGTCCGATATTGGACAATACACATGACAGATATCTTGGATAAAGGAGTTTCTTGGGTAACACAAGGATAGATGCTGTTGAGAAAACTGGTACGTTTTTAGCACACAAAAAGGAGGTATTTACACACGAAGGTACATGGAATCTCCGTTTTTATTTAAAATATCAAGTTGATTTTTATGGCTCAGATATTTTTGAAACGAATTAATGATCTTAATGCGAGTTAGCAACTATTCGTGGGAATTTGATGGATATTTTAAACTATGTAATCGGGATAGCCTTGCGAAAGAGTTATTCGTATGTAAACTTTTACATATAGTATGAAGATGTTATTTCATTAAATTCGTCATGAAGAGGTGTTGGCTTAAGGGGAAGAATTCTTATGGTAAGTTTGATGATTGAAGAAGATTTTCGCGAGTTTGTGTTCTATCATATCTTAAAGTCATGCACTTCTAGCCACTGACTTTTAAGGTAACTTGTTTGTGCCTACATTGTTACTGATGAAGTGATACAAGATCTAGGAATATGTGATTTTTCTTATGGTTCTCTATGCACATATTTTCTATCACTTGAAGGAGTAACATTATCGTGCTCAGTGTCTCACAAAGGATGATGATTTTTGTATCTGCAACACACTTCATCACATCGTACAAGATATGGAACATAGGTTCGGGTTACTCTACTTCTACATCAAGAATATTATAGTTATTTTTTTTCAAGATCATTATACAGAGCCTACATTTGGAGAATCTTCAAAGATTGCATACATTGTGTACTTCCCTGTTGATGTGACAAAAAGGGGAAGACATACATGCTACACTTGAGGGGAAGCAATTTGAAGATGATGTACAACTTACAAGAGATACACATAGAGTTTTGCCGACATCAACTAGGGGAAGATTGTTGGGTCAAAAAGTTGATGTGGCAGAAACTCAAAAACGAAGAAAACATGAAGATATTGTCTAAGCGTTGTCAAGAGCAATCCAAGCGTTGACAAGAGCAAACAAAGCGTTGATGGCTCAAGCATTGTCATGTGCAATCCAAGCATTGTCACATGCAATCCAAGCATTGACAGAAACGTAGACAAAGAAGCCTATGGAAGCTTCTATTTAGATAAACATGCAGGATATATTCTGTATAAGTTTATTTAAATAGAAGATTTACATGTTTATTTGATTTTATCTCTTGTAAACCCTAATCCTTACACTATAAAAGGAACCAAGGGTATTAGGTTTATTCATAAACTCATATTCACAATGTAAACCTAAAAAGCGTGTGTTGACTAGACGTGGGATTCAATATATACACGTCTAGTGATTGTTTTATATTAATATATGAACAATCCTTGTGTTTTAATTCATGTTCTTTGTGCCTAAACACCTTGTTAATGTGTTATGTTCTAATTCCGCTTTGATTATCTAATCATATGAACATGATGCATTCCTAGTAGCTTAAAGAATCTTTCCATGTGGGGTTGTGCCTCAATAACCATCTGCTATTTAACTTTCTTGGCAGCCTTCAATCCTTGTAATAACTTGTTGTTATGACATAACCCTAGATCTTAGACATATTGGACCGAAACCCTAATTAGGGTAATGAAAAACATACTAGGATCTGAATCATATATACCATCATGTGTTTTAACAGCCACATACCTCCAACTTTTTGTTTTTTATGTTGATCTAGGGTTTGAGGAACCTAGGTCATGATTTTATGTGAATAAAGCAAAACATTAATACCTTAAACAGTGAATTTCGACGCTGAATATCTTCATCATTAGGGCTCGGATCGAAAATCCCTTCAGTGAGATTCTAGACACAAGTGCCAAGAATCTACAGTTCAAAAATAACGAAGATCCAACGGTTAACGAAGGAGAAAACGTGTTTTGAACATGGCTGTTTACAGAAAACTACATGTACTTACTGCTGACTTTGACGCCTAATAACTTTTTCTTAGGGATAAAACTCGACAATCCCTCCAGTGGTTGTCTAGATATATGTGTATAGAACACACACAAGAAATTTCGTGACGATCCAACGGTTCAATCAAAAGTTATGACCTTCTGAATACTGCCGCGCACACAAAAACGTCCAGAAAAACCCTAGACGGATTTTTCTTCTTTTCACCATACACGAACACCTTGTTGGTCCTAGCATCACGAGCGACGAGGCTCTGGTACCAATTGTGAAAACCTTGGTTTCACGAATCTTTTAAGCTACTAGGAATGCATCATGTTCATATGATTAGATAATCAAAGCGGAATTAGAACTTAACACATTAACAAGGTGTTTAGGCACAAAGAACATGAATTAAAACACAAGGATTGTTTATATATTAATAACAAACAATCACTAGACGTGCATACATTGAATCCCACGTCTAGTCAACACACGCTTTTAGGTTTACATTGTGAATATGAGTTTATGAATAAACCTAATACCCTTGGTTCCTTTTATAGTGTAAGGATTAGGGTTTACAAGAGATAAAATCAAATAAACATGCAAATCTTCTATTTAAATAAACTTATACAGAATATATCATGCATGTTTATCTAAATAGAAGCTTCCATAGGCTTCTCTGTCTACGTTTCTGTCAATGCATGGATTGCATGTGACAATGCTTGGATTGCACATGACAATGCTTGAGCCATCAACGCTTAGTTTGCTATTGTCAACGCTTTGATTGCTCTTGACAACGCTTAGACAATATCTTCATGTTTTCTTCGTTTTTGAGTTTCTGCCACATCAACTTTTTGACCCAACATCTGCTATTTAACTTTCTTGGCAGCCTTCAATCCTTTCAGCTTTAAACGAAAATCTGGTGATTAATTCATGTGTGGCTTGAAACAAACAAAGATCATGGGCATGATTTAAGGAGTAATATATATTGAAAGGACCAGATCGTAATGGTTTCAAGGGCAGCAGATCGTGTACACACGAAGGTACATGGAATCTCCGTTTTTATTTAAAATATCAAGTTGATATTTATGGCTCGGATATTTTTGAAAGGGATTAATGATCTTAATGCGAGTTAGCAACTGTTCGTGGGAATTTGATGGATATTTTAAACTATGTAATCGGGATAGCCTTGCGAAAGAGTTATTCGTATGTAAACTTTTACATATAGTATGAAGATGTTATTTCATTAAATTCGTCATGAAGAGGTGTTGGCTTAAGGGGAAGAATTCTTATGGTAAGTTTGATGATTGAAGAAGATTTTCGCGAGTTTGTGTTCTATCATATCTTAAAGTCATGCACTTCTAGCCACTGACTTTTAAGGTAACTTGTTTGTGCCTACATTGTTACTGATGAAGTGATACAAGATCTAGGAATATGTGATTTTTCTTATGGTTCTCTATGCACATATTTTCTATCACTTGAAGGAGTAACATTATCGTGCTCAGTGTCTCACAAAGGATGAGGATTTTTGTATCTGCAACACACTTCATCACATCGTACAAGATATGGAACATAGGTTCGGGTTACTCTACTTCTACATCAAGAATATTATAGTTATTTTTCTTCAAGATCATTATACAGAGCCTACATTTGGAGAATCTTTAAAGATTGCATACATTGTTTACTTCCCTGTTGATGTGACAAAAAGGGGAAGACATACATGCTACACTTGAGGGGAAGCAATTTGAAGATGATGTACAACTTACAAGAGATACACATAGAGTTTTGCCGACATCAACTAGGGAAAGATTGTTGGGTCAAAAAGTTGATGTGTCAGAAACTCAAAAACGAAGAAAACATGAAGATATTGTCTAAGCGTTGTCAAGAGCAATCCAAGCGTTGACAAGAGCAAACTAAGCGTTGATGGCTCAAGCATTGTCATGTGCAATCCAAGCATTGTCACATGCAATCCAAGCATTGACAGAAACGTAGAGAAAGAAGCCTATGGAAGCTTCTATTTAGATAAACATGCAGGATATATTCTGTATAAGTTTATTTAAATAGAAGATTTCATAGGCTTCTTTGTCTACGTTTCTGTCAATGCTTGGATTGCATGTGACAATGCTTGGATTGCACATGACAATGCTTGAGCCATCAACGCTTAGTTTGCTCTTGTCAACGCTTGGATTTCTCTTGACAACGCTTAGACAATATCTTCATGTTTTCTTCGTTTTTGAGTTTCTGCCACATCAACTTTTTGACCCAACAATCTTCCCCTAGTTGATGTCGGCAAAACTCTATGTGTATCTCTTGTAAGTTGTACATCATCTTCAAATTACTTCCCCTCAAGTGTAGCATGTATGTCTTCCCCTTTTTGTCACATCAATAGGGAAGTAAACAATGTATGCAATCTTTAAAGATTCTCCAAATGTAGGCTCTGTATAATGATCTTGAAGTTTCTTTAAACATTGTTTACTTCCCATGGAAAGATTCTTTAAATAGAAGATTTACATGTTTATTTGATTTTATCTCTTGTAAACCCTAATCCTTACACTATAAAAGGACCCAAGGGTATTAGGTTTATTCATAAACTCATATTCACAATGTAAACCTAAAAGCGTGTGTTGACTAGACGTAGGATTCAATGTATACACGTCTAGTGATTGTTTGTTATTAATATATGAACAATCCTTGTGTTTTAATTCATGTTCTTTGTGCCTAAACACCTTGTTAATGTGTTATGTTCTAATTCGGCTTTGATTATCTAATCATATGAACATGATGCATTCCTAGTAGCTTAAAAGATCCGTGAAACCAAGGTTTCCACACAGACACCTTATGGATAAAGGGATACTCGGCCGAGAACAGGGTAGTGAAATCTTCTTTCCAAGTTTTTGCAGCCTCCACATCCAGATTATCTGTCGTAGCAACAACCTTTGCGACCTCCTCAGGTGTACGTTTGAACTCCACAGCTTTCATAAATCCACCATTGAAGACGGCATTGGCCTTCAAAGACAAAAACCTGTGGTACTCATAGCTGGCAAAGAGTTTACGAACAAGGATTGGAAGACCATCTCTCATAAGGACCTTTTTATCCACTTCGGCTCGGGCAAGAAGGGAAGTTAAATGGCGGTTATTATCTTCCAACTCCTTGATCCTATCGAAGTCCTTGATGTGAGTTTGGGTGCTCTCGGCATGAAATCTCTCCAGCTCCACGACCCTTTTGTCTTTGGACTCCAGCAAGTTTTAGAGGTCTTGAACATCTTTCTGCAGCTTCTCAGTCATATGGAGATGTTCTTGCTCTCGGCTCAAACACCCATTATAATTGTCTTCCAGTTTCTTGTGAGCAAGAGCCATTTGATCCAACATGGTTTTCCCAGATGCAAAGTGACCCTGCACGCCTTGTTGAGCAGAAGACAAACGATGGTGCTCATGGCTCAAAGCCTCATACCTTTTCATCAACTCAGAGAGTGTAAGTTTACTTCTGGCCAAAGCTTGGTAGGAGTGACTTAGCACGTCATAATTCAAAAGCAATGAAAGCTAAGTTTGCTCTGCCGGGGTAGCCAAGTGGAACAACAACTCACGGGACGAATAATGGGAGTCAATACGAACATCCTCGTCTAACCTCCACGGAGGGACAAACCGACGGGATGGTCCTCCTTCCTGAAAGGTAGGTCCGGAACCTCCTAAAAAGAATACAAGAGACTGAGTAAATAAAGATAGGAGGGAAGAGAAAGAAAAAAGGCAAAACAAGAATAAAAAAGGGGGGGGGAAATAAAAGTAAGAATACCTGTGGCATCATCAGTGTGAGGGTTGTCATTAGCAGGATAAGATTGATCACTAAGATTGATGTGCGGAGAGGTCTTCGGCTTGCTACCACTAGCCTTGCTAAGCTTTCCTTGAGTTGGAGAAGGATGTGAATGATTAAGAGGAGAGGTAGAATGCACCTCAGTATCCTCAGTCCCTGATGATCCGTCCCCTTTCACAGTCTTCCTTTTGGTTCTACGACCCGAAGCCTCCCCACCTTACGACTTCTTCTTAGCATTCACAACAACATTCTTACCCTCGCTACGAAGACGAGCACCAAGATCTTGGGATCCGGAATAGTCACAACTACCTGTTGAGGGTTCAGAGCATGAATTTTGGCACCAACGGGCAATGGCTGCGTAACTTGAGGAGGGGGATTCAGCATTGTGACATTCTCATCCCGACCAACTTTGGCGTTATCAAAGGAATGGAGCTTTAGGAACTCGTCCATGTTAATTTCTGCATGAAAGAAAAACAATAGTGGTTAGAGCGAGCAAAAATAGCCCGCAGAAACAAGATAAACAAAAATTCATATATAAGTACCATTTTTATCAAGATCAACAACAATACAACGGAGGGGAGGGTTCTCATAAGGATACCACAAACCAGAAAGGAACAACAGATGCCTGTGAGGAGGACGGAGGGCTATAGGATTATCCACAAGAAACTTAGCGTAATTTTCATTGAAATGAGTAGGGAAATCATCGTGAAGATCTGTGTCCCTGTCTCTCCAAGGCATAGCATGGGGAATGACCCTTTTATCAATTAAAAACCACTTGCGCTTCCATCCCTTCAAGCTAGAAGTTTTCTCTCGCAAACATTTACCATATTTGGCGGGCCAGCGACTCTCGAAAGAAAACCAGTGCCCTTGTTTGCACAACCTATAAAAAAGACCCGGAAAAGATTGACGGTGGTAGGTATGCCTAGGTTGCGGCACCGTATCTCGAACATAACCACACGATTAACACTCGTCGGTATCAACTGAGAAATATGTACACGGAAGTACCGGATGATGGCCAGGAAAAAGCTAGAAAAGGGGATCCGCAGTCCTCCATGTTTCAGATATTCCTCATAAATGCCAATAAACCGTTCCGGAAGTCGATCCATGGTCAATAAGGGATCTGGTAATTGAGGGCGAAGTTCATGAGGGATACGGTATTTCTTAATGATAAGTTTAAGATTATCCCTAGTCAACATAGAAACCCTAATGTGCATATCACATTTCGGATCACGAAAGGTGACGTCGTCCTCCTCATCAGAACCACTAACAAAGATGACACGAACAAACAAGAAAAGAGTCTAGAAAAAATCAAAAGGGGAAACGGAGCGCACACCTGTAGAATGGAACGTCTGCCAAGATGAAGAAACACAACAATGGAGAAAAGAAGAAAAGAAAGTGAAATGAAAGTGAGAGAAAAAGGAGGTATTTATAGTAAAGAAGGGGACAATGAAGTGACGTTTCACAATTTTCAAAGTTTAATTTTCACCGTAAAAGGCAAATGGGCACACGTGGCATAGCATGGGAAACGTCAGCGCAGAGGGAAGCGTTCCAAGTGGATACCAGAAAGATTAGAGTAGGACAAAGGCCATTAAGGAGCAATTAATGACAAGAACTGCATTTGTTAAACTAGCGATATGGACAAATGACAAAACGACAAACATAATCAAGTATCACGCCGTTATCCGAGACTAACACTGTAATACTGGGGGGGACATGTACGCGTATGTCTCCGGCCAAGGGCCTCCGTACTTCACGCTGGGTTCCGGGATATGCGCCGCAGGCTCGGCAATTAAAGCACTGAAAAGGGCGGCTAGCATTTAATGCCACAAACCTGGGAGAAAGGGAAAAGAAAAAGAGGTTTAATGTATTAACCAGCATACATGTACCAACCCAGCGAGTAAAGAGCTCCATCGCCACCTAGGGAACAAATCCCTTGATTTGTGGAAAAGATCTTGCCTTGGACTTGGAGCCTAATCTAGTGATGTGACTAGACATCCAGGTACACTTGGTGGAGTAGTATAAATACTCCCCACATTTAGTACACAGGCAATGAATTTAGTATACATATTCACCATTGTTACTCTTAAATACTCCTAGTTCACTCCGGTATTCCACACCGGACTCCATCGAAGAGAAAGTTACTTACTTTCACACTGGAGCTTGGTCTCAGGGTCACACCTGGGGCGAGGCTAACGTGTGTTGCTTTGTGTTCATAGGTTTCTCATCAAGAATCAAGTAACGCGATCATTGTGACCGAAGCGGATTCACTCGGGGCAAGCTATCCGGGGAATTTTGTTTCAACAACCAGTCAATTGATTTTTTACCGACCATGTGATATGTAATTAAGTAAGTGCAGTTTTGGTTAGGTATAGCCTTTGGGTCATTCCATCTAAGCATTTCTAGTTATGTTTCTGATTTTGTCATTTTTATAAGTTTTAGCCAAGTACATAAGAAGATAGTATTGGCCGGATAGTCAGGAAACAAGCATCTTCCATGCATTTTCACATGACCAATGCAACGATAAATGCAAGTTTTTGCCTTGTCGATATATATGAAACATAAAAGTTTCTATATTCACCTAGTTGCCCATTGGTAAGGTGCTGGACTGATATAAATTATTGATAGTTAACCATAAATCTAGACCTTTGTTCCAAGTGGGACAAGACTCTTAACTGTGGGGTGAGGAACACGTTATACAGACAAATCCTTTAGTATTTTGTCAATGAAATTACTATGATCGTATTATTTTTGCAACCCTTTTTCTATGCTTTGGCTTACAACAAAAACTTTCAAGTTTTCAGTATAAGTATATAAAACACTATGACGCACAGCTCGAGAATGCAATAAGAGCTCAAGTTGACGCCTTGGAAGTTCGAGTTCATTAAATTGCACAATTTGTCTAATATAATGCCCAAGCTTAAAATCAAATTTGATAATGAGCTCGAACCAAATGTAGTGATGTTTCCCAATAAGATTGAAGCCTATAATTTAGACTAATAACTAATGTTAACTAAATTGTACTAAAGACCTAAACAAACTAGTATAAAGTAGAAATAAATGCACGCTAGAAAGAAAAAAAGCAAAATAGTGTTTTTTTGAGTTTGTCCCACATCGACCAGAAGAACAAGTTAGAACTACTTTAAAAAGAGGCCAAGGTCAGTAAGGTCCGATAAAATTGTATTGACACAGAGAAGATTAGCATGGCCCTTGCGCAAGGATGACACGCACAAATTGAGAAATGGTCCAAATTTTTTTCTCAACCGTTTTCGTGCTCCACCAGAACTTATAGCTTATGAAATAAGCTATCACAAACACCCAGTAATCTGTTTATCTCTTCACATCAGCTTATAAGCTTATCCACTTGAGCTTCATAAGCTTATAAGCTTCATAAGCTTATAAGCCATTACAATGAGCTCATGGGCTTATTATATTTTCTATAAGCCCATGAAATAAGCTATCACAGACACCAGTAACCTGTTTCTCATAGGCTCTTCACATCAGCTTATGTGGGGTACGCGTTTTTCAGCTTCAATTATGATCTTATATAACTTTTGCTTAATTCATAAGCTCGTTTTTTTGGCTATTCTCTACTTATTTTCTGCTTTATGAACTTCTTTTTCATCTTATGTCATAATAACCACGTAAGCCAAAAAATAGGCTTATATCATCGATAAGTACTAGTGTATAGACCAAAACCTTAAATAATCATTGATTGAAGTTGTACACACCAGATGATGACGAAGCAACAAACTAAACCTTTGTGTCTGTATATGTGGCATGATTCATTTTTCGCCGTGTAAATGTTGAATCCAAACGTAATCAAATATATACTTGATCTTTCCATCATATTGTGTGCCTCACTATAAAAACTAACCATAATCCTCTACACATGAGACTTTAGATATCAGATTTTTTTTGAACGGCATATATATTCAAACATAATCTAAGGACATAGGGAACATGATTAAAAGCACAGATTACAAGCATGACTAAAACAAAACCTCAAAAGCCTCGTGGCTTGAAAACTGAAGACCAAAATGTCTAACAAATTGAGTACCGATAAGCATTTTCGTTCTTTGTTAGAACTAATATTAATATTGTTGAATATGAACATCTGACAGTTTGGCCGAGTGGTCTAAGGCGCCAGATTTAACCAAGAACAAGTACTCACTAGATCTTCTTTTGCAAACCAAACTACCAATCAAACCATTGTTTGCATTTTTTTGTTTCTCGTTCTAGTTACACCGAAAATAAATATGTTTTTTTGTTACTAAAAAATGCTAGGCTCGTTGCTCGTGTATCATATGGATTATGGAGTCATGAGGTATATGTTGTTAACCAATGGCAGAACTTGGCTAATTTACAAACCCAAAAAGAAATCTACCGCCTTAACCGGATGTGTATTGTAACAGTTAATCTTGAAAGTTGTTCCAGTCAAGGAAGAAGCCAAACCATCTCTCCTTCGAAACAATGTGGACTCATGATTTTTTTAATGGGATGTTGCACAAAAAAATATTAAGTTAACTAAATTTACACAGTAACAAATTAAGCCACCAAAATTTTTGGGGCTGCACAACTAAAAAAAAACAGCAAGCTTATGAGGAAGTTCATATCTATTTAAAAGTAAGCTTCATGTAGATTGTAAACATGAAAACTACAACAAGTAGGGATCGGAACTTTAATAGAAGTCCAATTAATATTAAAACACACGGTTTGGTAACACACCGAGTCTCATGAAAAGGTGTTGCCACATAAATATAACACGGAACCGCATTTTACCCAAACACACACAAAACACAATGTTGATGGAGCAACGCTGAACCCATATCACAATGTTGACAGGTTGTTATTTGTTTTCTAGAAAACAACAACAACCGTGCGTAAAGGGACTGCTTCCAGAAAGACCTCCCCGGCAATAGAAAAGTTCAAAATAAGGGCCCAACCGGGTTCGAACCGGTGACCTATTGATCTGCAGTCAATTGCTCTACCACTGAGCTATGGACCCTATTTGTTTTCTAGCTGTTATGTGTAATTGTGTCATAAGAACTTTTTGGTCTGACTTGAGATTTATACTTCTATTATGTGCAGTACGTAAGTTAAGAAATCAGACAAAGAAACCAACTGTGCAAGAAACAATGAATATGATCTAGAACATAACCATTAGGTCTCGTTTAGTGTACCGTGTCTCTCGGTATAACAGGAACCAGACTTCATATATTTTCTTTCAAATGGTACCACAAGCATTTGTGTAAAACCAGTTGAATATAACAGATCGCACAAACAGCTTAACATCTGAAACTACACTCCCTTAATCATTGCACGCACACTGATGCGGGATAAGTAGAACACATCACATGAATATTAAGTTCTAATAAAGTGTATTTGAATACACCATATAAGGCAAGCACTCTTATATTTCTGCCCTTTCTTGACTGTTGAAACTGTGACTGCTGGAAATTATTGGAACGACCATGTCTGCAACCCCAGCCACCATTATGACCACCACCACGAGATTCATTGTATCCTGCCACTTCCACGATAAGAGCTATCATTACGCTGTGGTGACGGGTTGGGAGAGTTAGAGCCGGACGTGGTGTTGTGTTGGTCTTTGGGATTTGGTATGTTAGAGGGAGTAACGGCAACAACGGCTGTTCCGGAATCAATGGAAGCACTACTTTTTTGTTTTTGCGAGTCTCATCAAGAACTAACCTAAAATGAGCCATCAAATGGCGGGAGTGGATCACTTTGTTTTATGAAACTTGCAACTTATCAAAGCTTTCATTGTGACTGCTATGAGTTGTAAATAAGACGACGGTTATTGGAGACAGAATCTCCAACATTAGTGAGTTGATCCGAGAAAGTATCTATCTTAAGTTCTTGACAGTAGGCTGAAAGAGAAAAAAAGTGGTAAAGATGTGTATTGGTGAACTAGTGATCTAAATAAACAGCCTTAGTTCTGGATATCTTGATAAATATCTTTCAAGCGTGACCATGCTTTGGCAGTGGTAGTGTCTGGAATCAAGAATTGTATGCATCAGGAGGTCAATGGATATGGTGCCAGATTCACTGAAACACAATGGCATCCAAAGTTGACCATGTTTCAAAGTATAGAAGTTTGAGACTCGTTTTAGGCAGAGGCCGCGCGAACGCAGGCCCCCACAGCAACAAATTATGGCGTAGGTTCAACCGGCCACTTGAGCCGACCTTAGGTGGGCACCCCTCCAAAGTGCAATGGAGGTCACCAACCTAGGCCATGGACCTTCTTGATCATCCATTGACCCTGTCCAGGTAAGTACCTTCCTCAATAGCCTCTTTCCCTTTTTATATTACCCCACTCCCTATTGACTCACTAGTGAATTGGTTATATACAGTATCTGTATTTATGTACCATATACATCCTCGACCACTCGAGTGTTCATTAATAACCTATTGGTCTTCATTTTCAAGGGAGCGCTTCTTTGCACTTAAGTTTTGGTTAAGGCTTTCTGGTAAAGAAGGCGTTCTTCCTCTTCTGAACAAAACAGCAAGCGCACTCATCTTTTGGCACAGATCATATTCCATGTAAACATTCATGTTAGCAAGCATTTGTTATACTTTTAAGGAATAAACGCAGACACATATCCTAACATCTTAAAAGTCTATGTATACTCGTAGCTGTTGCAGCATACGTATTCAATTGATAAGGTATTAAGGTATGTTATTAGATTAGAGGCGGCAGAATGAGCAACCAGAATTGGGTTCAAGGAAAAGCGTAAATTTAAGCATTTGATGAAATGGGTCGAGTCAAGTTAAACATGAAAACAGCTTTTTCCCGATTTTATAAACAGTTGATGCATTATAATTATAGAAATTTTATTACTAATCTGGTTTGGGAGCAGATTACAATACTAATAACTCAACAAGCTCAGCTAAATTATAAACTCTTCCGAATTTTTTTAACTGAACATTGGTTGGAGTTCTCCTTAGGAATAAGCTCTCCAAAAATAGGCATATGCCGATTTATACAACAAGCACACGGTATTCTTTAGTAAAAGGCGAAAGAATAGTTCGCTTTGTGCTAATTGCTTAGCTGCGTGACTTGCCCCATGCTCAGCTTGTTCCTTATATGTAGCAACTGTCAAAACAGAACTCCAAAACACATTGGTCACATACAAATCTGGGACATCAGTTACTTAGTCATCAATGATCAAACCAACAACCTAAATCAATCAATCAATCATGAAAGACATCAATGTACTTCTAACATACCCAATGTCCTCATAAGACGAAGGTTTTTAGACACCTCATTAAGTGAGTGATGCATATCATAAAGTACTAGTTCCAGGCATACGGGCAGCAAAGGAACCATGATTCCCTAATCATAGTTAAAGACTAAACATACTAACATTTGTTGAAGTTAGGTACTTAATAATAATGAGTGAATGTGTTATAAGTTCATTAATAGTCAAAACTACCACATTACAAACAGTCTGCGATTTAATATAAATCGATCTAACTGCTAGCACAAGCAAGTATGTGAAGAGCAGATGAAGATCATTGTTTGACCAACCTACATTACACCTATAATTACTTTGAACTTAGACGCTCAAAACGCAGGCAATAATCGAGCTGGAACTAGGCTTTTTCTAAAGATTTATAAAATTTACCTATTTGACGACCGATTAGACACATATAAATGGATCAAAATTCTCACCCTTATTGTTTGGTAACTTATGAACTGGAATCAACTAAGATGGAGAAGTGGGTACCTTCGCTATCCGTATGTGACTGTTTTGCCTTTCAGAAAATTGAAAGTCTGATGCTCCCACAAGCTGGAAGAGTATGACACTATTAACTGCCTTAGCATGATACTTTTACGGCTCGCGATAAGAAAGAACGAGGTCTTTTCTTTTATTCGGTTTAAATAAATATTAGGGGAATGTTCAACAACAATTTCTGTTGTAGCACAAATCAATCAAATGATATGATTCGGCTCCTACTCTGGCTAGGGGTCCCAGGTTCGAGTCCTGGCAGCAGACATTACTTATTTTTAAACTTTCTTTTAATACAAAACCTGTTAAAGTAATAAAAAGAAATGGCCCATGCAGGTCTCGAATCTGCGACCTTCGCGTTATTAGCACGACACTCTAACCAGCTGAGCTAATAGAACTACTTGTTTTGACTTTTTGTTTTCTGGCTTATGGAAATTAAGCTAAAAAATGAGCTTATGAAATATAAGCCAAAATCTTATAAGCTCATAACTTGTTTGAACAAACACCCCCATATACGGGGTAACCGGCATATGAACTTATTGAAAATCTGATAATCCCATAAGCTTAGTATAATGGCTTAAAAGCTTACTAACCTTAAGCTTATAACATAATATAAGCTAGAAGAAACAATATCCAAACTGACTGCTGTCCAAAAAGCTTATACCAAGCTGTCCAATAAAGAAAGTTCGGATCATAGTAATTTTGACCATTTTTTTTATTTGTATTTGTCATTCTTGCGCAGGGCCATGCTAATCTTCTCTGTATAGTTCTAATTTTATTAACAAACTTAGCTGTTTGGACAGCTGTATATAAAGTTCTTCTTGTGAGCGATGTGGGATGGGTGATTTTACAATAATCAGTCAATTTGAACATATTATAAATTATCCTATTATCTGTACCATTACGATATATGTTTGATACTTTTCGAATGACTGTCTACCAAAATGTGTCAAACGTCACTCATAATCATAGTAAGTATTATGGCCAATGCTGATACATTCTCGAATGATTATATACAGTGGCGGAGCCACAAAGTTCGGCTTGGGGGGTCAAAATTTGATATTTCTTATAAACTACACTATAAAATGGTTATTAAGGGGTCAAATTTTAAAAAAACCCGAAAATTTTCGAAAATTTACACTACGATATTTTCGCTAGGGGGTCACATGACCCTCTTGACCCCCCCTTGCCTCCGCCTCTGATTATATAGGACAACTTCGTTTGTATATTCTTTTTTCCAAAAATGCATAATATTGATGTGACCAAAATTCAAATGAGCTTCAAAAACGAATGTTGTGCTATTTAATGGGAACGGAACCCTATTACATTACTTGTATTATGGATGGTCCATTCAAACCAAAAACAACATAAGGTGATGGCAAACCTGAGTCCCAATGGTCTGACGATGAAAGGAGAGTGGTCAATCAGGACGAACGTCTTTAAAGCATCATAATATCTTCTAAACCAACAAGACAAACAACACATGAAACAGGGGCCACCGAAACTCCACGATGAACCAAATTAAGCCGAGTAGGAAGAGGATTCATCGAGACCTTCCAAGTAAAGATGTTAAAATTAATACGGAATAACTTAACCCATCTAGTAGGAATATCAGCATTAGAAGAAAGAAATCATCCAGAATATCACGAGCATCTTTGACACGAAAATTACCTTCCCAAATCCACTTATCGTCCATGTTAGAAAGAGAAACTTTATCCAGAAGTTCACGAAGATGAGAAAGTTGAGAAGATTCAGCCCCACCTCTCACTTCACGATGGAAAGAGGAACCAAAAGAATTATGGAGAATATCTTTGACAAGGCCTCCAATTTTACAGGGCCGTGATTTTGGCTGTGAGTATTCATTTGTTTAGTTTTTTTTTTTCATTTTTAGCATAAAAGCAGTGAATGTGTTTTAAACTTGTTATCATTTGATTTAGAGACAATGTGATAACTGACTTTTTGCCCAGTTAAAATTGTTCGTTAAAGTATGTCTCTTCGAATTGAAAAACTTGTTGTTTAATGTGTGACTCAGTTTTACTATGGTGTAATAAAGATGTGTCGTTGTAGTTTTGAAAATAAAAGGTGCAAAACAATTAAAGTAAAGGTGCAATTAAAATAAATCTAAGTCTATCTTAAAATAAAGTGCAAGTATTTAAAAGCAAGACTAAAATTTAAGGGCAATAAAGTAAATAACGCAAACTTAAATCTAACTAAGGCAAACTTAAAACGCAACTAAAACTAAAACTTAAACTAAGGCAAATAAACTTAAAGTGCGAGCAAGGAAAAAGGCGGGAAAAATTAAGCTTAAAATGAAAAGGCAGAAAACTAAAAATACTAAGTCCCTATCCGGAATAAAACCCCTATTCGGAATACTGTCACTATGCGGAAAAAGGTGCCTATTCGGAATAGTTCCTTATGCGGAAAATAAAACCTATTCGGAAAGAGTCCCCCTATTCGGAATAAAGTGTCTACTCGGAATAATTGGTCTATTCGGAAAGTCTGTCTATGCTGAAAACCTCCCCTATTCGGAATACAGGATATTCCGAATAGCAGTTTCTTAAAATCCTTATGCGGAATAATTAAATATTCCGAATAAGCAATCTTACAAAAACTGTTACGCGGAATAAAAGTCTCTATTCGGAATATGAAATATTCCGTGTAGAGCACAATGATCCACACCTATTCGGAATGTTCTGGGCTCGATCTGGGAAATATCAGGAACAGTAGAACGAAGAACAAGGAAAAAGAGATAGCATGAATTAAATAAAAACTTAACCAAATCAACAAAAAGATTAAACCAAACTAATAACAAAATATCTAATAAACATAAACAATCAATCCAAAGCAACAAATCAAACAATAAAGATCAAGATAATCAAAACCCACTTAAATAAATCAACCAAAATCAAGAACTTGAACATAAACAAATCAACACAAAGATTAAGAAAGGAAGAATGAGATTAACAAGATAAAGATAAAGCTTGACAAGAATTAAAAAGAAAAACTTACTTGAATTAAATGGTAATTAAGGTGCAAGACAAGGTAATTAAATGGACAAGTATTTAAATGTGCATAAAATAAAGGTGGAAGAGCTAATTTGTCAAGTTAGCCAACAAAAAGAAATGATTAACAAATCCTAACTATATATAGGGGAGGATTAGGAAGCTTCCTCCCCTTCTTCCTTTTCTCTTAATTGCGTCATTAGGTCCTTAAGCATATAGTCTTCATTAATTGCACCATTAGTCATTTTCTTCTAATCTTTCTTTTAAATTTGGACTTTAAGGACTTGTGGCTCGGGATATCTTTTGAACTCGTCTTTAATTTCTTCAATAAAATAGACTTGAGTTTCTCGGCTTTTGATAAACTTCCGTCTTTTGACTTTTTCTTCGATAAATCTTCAGAATTGGTCTTGGACTTCCGTTCTTTTTCCACTCTTGACTTCTCGACTCCGTCTTTCATCTTTTTCTTCAATAAAAGTCGTGAATGCCCGTGAATTCCCGTGTTTTCTCCACTTTTCATAATTTCATCCTAAATTACAACAAAAACACAAACCACGCATAATTCCGACATAAAAGACATAAAATACACGTTTAGGTCCGGTTATTCTTGTAATTAAGTGGTAGAAAAGATGGGTGTTTACACACCTATCAAATCCCCTACACTTGACCATTGCAATGTTCTCATGCAATGCATTAGTTACAAAGCATGTTTACACTTTTCATCTTAATCAATCCACATTGGCCTTTATTAAAGAGATAGAAAATAATAAAAATGCAAAGCAAAGAAATTAAAAGCATACCTTGGGTTTTGAAAATGTCATGAATAATCATCATCCTCAACTTTTCGCTTTCTCCAAACCAAGCTTAAAAACGAGATCATTGTTATTATAAGTTAGTAAACTAACACGAACTCATGTGGCCCAATTATTCACTTAGACTCCCTTATTCCTATGGGTATCTCTTATATTTTATTATTTGTCTTGAATGATCACGAAGATGCATTGTTTGACTTATTTAGATAATTATTAAGTCTGAAAATAAAGTGCACGATTTAATCAATAGTTAGCTAAAGGACCAAATCTTTTAAAACTGCTTCTCGGGATATCAAAAAGTTCATATCTTGGCATAACTTGGTTCGCGATTTGAGACCTTTCTCGGGCCGATATTTGGCAGCGACTTCATACTTCAAATCTTGAGAGATGTTCATGAAATAATGGTCTTCTCTTCATAATTGAAATTTCTTCACTTGGAATTTTTGAGAGATTCTTCATATTGGACCACGACTTCTTCATTTTTCTCCAATCTTTAGTTTGGATTTTGATTTACAATGATCCGCCTCCTTTGTTGACTTGGATCTATTTATCCTCATACCTTGTTAGGGTCTTTTCGGATACACTTCTCCATGACTTTTTTGGGAGTTTTTGCTTTTCGTCGTGTGTCTCGATCCTTCATATTGATTTTCGATAAATGATTCTTCACATCACTTTTGGATCTTTAGCAACAAAACATAGCCCTCATGCCTTGTTAGGGCCTTTTCGGACTCGCCAATCTTCGCGCCCCGCTTCATAAGTTATGCCTTGGCTATGAACTCTCGTCATTACCGAGCAACTTTTAAACGATCTGGGGCTAGAAGCTAAGTAACTTTTCAAATCGTACAACCTTATTTATTAGCAAATAAATTTATTAGCAAGCAATGGGAGAATAGGCTCATAATTAACTCACACAAATTCACGAAAGAATACCGACTTATAATTGGCTCTATCATCTCTCGTTCTCCATAGTTTAAAATCTCAAGTAATGAGACTCGTGGATACTTAGCCTATTAAATCAGTGGGTTTTCGAGTCGCTTATAGGATCTTGCAAATTCTTAGACTTTTTTCAAGTTTAGAAATCGCATCTTAAAGTTCCCTTGATAAATGACTCTCTAGGATCAATTAAAGGAACTTGGGAAAAGTTCTTGTTCTTAACCCGTGAGATTTAAGACTTTCGCGTTTTATAGCTCCCTATATAAAAGCCTAGCAAAACTTGACTTAAACACGTTAAGGATACTAGCTAGAGTAAACTAAGATAAGTAGACTCGGGTTGAGTCAAAAGATTCACAACGTTTGAAAATTAAAACCACTTATTAAACATTTATTCTAGCAAAGAAAGAAAATAACTATACAAAGGTAAAAACTAATAGGCAAAAATAGATCAAAAATTGATTTTCCAGTTAAAATGAGGACAAATACAAGGAAAAGACCACTTAACTTCGATAGAAGTCCCCCTACACTTAAGATAAACATTGTCCTCAATGTTTAAGCATGTGGGAGTAAGCTCCCCTACACTTAGGA
Organism: Glebionis coronaria; assembly: GCA_025667525.1. NCBI lineage: Eukaryota > Viridiplantae > Streptophyta > Magnoliopsida > Asterales > Asteraceae > Glebionis > Glebionis coronaria. The sequence continues at coordinate 614,540,672 of CM046874.1, read as the reverse complement.
CATTGTGTACGTTGTTTAAATCTTGCTAAGGAAAAGACAACTAAAGAGATTCCTATTTTAATATTGAGAAAATATAAAATAGTGAATCTAAAAGAGTTTAGGATAGAACCGGGAAGAAGTAGAACACGGAATCACGGGTCGTCAAGAATCATCAAGAGTGGATCATTGAAGCTCGAATCCCTGATAAGAAGTGAGGAGAGGAAATAGCAATCCAAAGGGTCCCCCCTACACTTATGGGAAAGAAAGCGGAAAGATAGATGCATGGGTTGCCTCCCAAGAAGCGCTTGGTTTTTGTTTACCGAGTCGTTAGCCTGACTCGACCTTGATCATCAACAGAAGTAGCATGAAACAAGTCCACCAGGATCAAAGACATAGTTTTCATCCATCAATAAGCAAGAGCTTAAGGCGAACAAGGCAAGCAAAAAGAAAAGTGGCAGGGTTCCCTTAAGCAGCGATGGAGCACGGTGGAAGCAAGTAGGAAGCGGTGTAAGCATGTCTTCAAAATTTCCAAAGATTTTTCCTTTTATTTCATTAGGTGGATACTGAGATGGCTCAAAGACTTCAATACCAGGGTCGAACACCTTTTCCTTTAAGGGAAAATAGCACTCAGGCTGAGCCGAGTGTGAAGAAGATCCGCAAAGAAGCACAACCTCGTCCTCAGAAGTGGGACAAAGAGGTGTCAAATCATACGTCCAACGGATTTCGGTGTCAACCGGTTTCTTCTCCTTTGACAAAACGCTCTTCAAATCCAAAGTAGGATCAAGACGATAATCTTCAAAGTCCAAAGGAGGTGCATCACTCTCATGAGGGAAGTATGTGTTGAGAAATTCAGAGAAATCTTCCTCAAATGAGTAATCGTCCAAAGTAGGATCGAGTGATGGCGGAGGATCTTCATCATGGGAAGAATCGCTCGAGAGAGTATCGGACTCATCAAAATCATCGAATGTGGGCAGCTCGGGATACTCAGAAGTACAATTAAAATCATCCGAATCTGAGCTAGAATCATCATCATCATAAGCATCAAAGACCGGTGGTGAATCATAAATGGGAGAAGCGTCCAAAGTAGGGAGAGAATCATCCACATCATCTTCAAAGAGTGGATTATCAGTGGAAGACTCGAATAAAGGATTATCGTAGACGGTAAAGTCATCGAGCACATTTATCATATTCACTGATTCTCGGCCTCCAAAGGATTTTCCTGTAAGCTTCCCCATTTTAAAAACTTTAGAATCATCCCCGACTCGTAAGATTAACTCACCTTCGGCCACATCTATTAAAGCACGTCCGGTTCTCAAGAATGGCCGACCGAGTATTAAAGGAATACGAGGGTCCATTTCATAATCAACTACGACAAAATCGACCGGGAAGGTAAATGTGCCAACTTTGAGAAACACATCTTCGGCTATACCAACGGGGTAAGCGAGAGTGCGGTTTGCAAGTTCGAGAGTCATCTTTGTTGGAATGAGGTCGGGCAATGATAGTGTTTTCCAAACACTGAGTGGCATCAAATTAATACTAGCCCCGAGATCAGCAAGGGCAGTAAATTCTTCAGTTTTGTTGAACACGCAAGGCAACACAAAACGACCGGGATCTCCAAGCTTTTCCGGAAGTTCTCGAAGAAGGACTGCAGAGCAGTTTTCATTTAAGCGTGTGTTGGCGAGTTCAATCAGCTTCTCCTTCTTGCTAAGCAATTCCTTGAATGCTTTGACAAATTTCGGCATGTGGCAAAGTGCTTCAACAAGGCTAATGTTGATGGTCATTTTAGATAGCATATCTACATATTTCGATACTTGACAATCATTCTTGGTTAGATCATTGGTCTTGCCTATGCGAGAAGGGTATGGGATTCTAGGTTGATAAGGGTTAGGTGAAGGTGTAGTTGGTGAAGGTTGTGATGTTGAAGGGTCCTTCCGAGATACATCGTCATGACGAGGCGGAGACGGTAATGGTGTACTATCACTAAGTGTAAGAGGAGTAGGGATACATGGTGGTGGAGGAGGTGTAGATGATGGTGGTGAGTCAGGTGGATTGACAATGGTAATTCCACTACGCGTAGTTATAGCACTCACATTAGCTCGCGGATTAGTGACGGTGTTTGAAGGTAGAGAACCCGATGAAGAAGAAGGTTGAGCTTCGGGCAAGAAACTAGCCAACAGATTCTTCAATTCAGTTGTTTGAGTGATGAAAGAGGATTGAAGATTATCACGAACCTCGGTTCGGATGTCCTTTCCTTGCTTCAAGATATCTCCTTTCAAATTGATTATTTGGCTATGTAGATTCTTGATTTGCTCACCTTGAGTTCTCATGATGGTGTCAACATCGGGATTAATGGGTGGGTGTTGTTGGGTGGGTGGGTGATAAGGGTTAGAAGCACGAGGTAGGATTTGGTTGCTTCTATTGTAGTTGTTGGCGGGGTTTTGGTTTTGATGAGAAAAACCGGGTGAAAGGTAGTTGTTGGAACGGTAGCTCAGCAGATTTCTATCCCCTTGTTGTCTAGCTTGGTAATTTTCCGGTGAATAATTACCGTAAGCTGCATACACATTTTCCGGATTTCCTTGTGTCGAAGGACAATCGGTGTATGAGTGAGGACCGCCACATGTTTCACAAGGATTAGCAACCGCTTTAACTTGTTGTTGTTGTTGGTTTGAAGCGAGAAGCGTAATACTTTTGCTCATTTCGGCCATCATGCGGGTGAGTTCGGTCATCTCAGGGTTTGCTGAGGTAGAGGAAACATTGACTCTCGTGTTGTTTCTAGAAGAAGCAGAGGAATCCCAGTTCTTATGATGAGTAGTCATGTTTTCAATTAACTCTCTACACTCCTCGGGTCTCCTTTTCATGAATGTGCCACCGGCGGCTGCATTGATCGTATCACGACCTCGAAAAGTCAATCCGTTGTAGAAAGTATCGATCAAGGTGACCGGAAGCATGTTGTGGTTTGGACAACGGTCGATCAAGACATTATATCTCTCCCATGCATCAAAAAGAGATTCATCGGGATCTTGCATGAAACCGCTGATCTGATTGCGAAGGCTTGTGACCATGGATGGTGGAAAGTAGCGCGACAAAAAGCGTTTAGTCATGTCATCCCAAGTGTGAATAGAATTCTTCGGGAGACGATCAAACCATTTCTCGGCATGATGTAATAGAGTGTGTGGAAAGAGTTGTAGGCGAAGCTCATCCATAGTGGCACCAGCCAACTTCATGCTCTGGGTGATTGTAATGAACTTTTCGAGGTGTTTGTTGGCATCATCATCAGGCAATCCTCTAAATGGGTTTGTTTGTACTTGCTGAATCATGTGGTGCTTCAACGAAAACTCAGGAGCGTTGATTTGCATCGGCGCAATCGGTCCTCCTCGTCCAAACATTGTTGGTTGACAAAGTTCCTCCATGGTCCGAGATCGGGCTGTGGAAGAGCATTGTTGTTATTATTATTATTATTGAGGTGCGGTGGCATGTTGTTGTTGTTGACACCTGCCATATCTAAATCTTCTTGAGGCTCGGGCTCTTGATAATTAGAAGATCTAGTACGCATACACCTGAAAATGCAAAAGAAAACAAAACCAAACACACAGACAATATATATACACAAGAAAGATAAAATCTTTTTGGATTTTTGAAATTTTTAATTTTTTACGATTTTTTGAATTTTTTATGCAAGAAAAGTAACGCTCACAAGTGAACGGATCCCAAAAAGCAACGTGTCTCTCACAAAAAACTGTTGATCTTTACGAAAAGAGCCGGCAGCGGCGCCATTTGATAACTGACTTTTTACCCAGTTAAAATTGTTCGTTAAAGTATGTCTCTTCGAATTGAAAAACTTGTTGTTTAATGTGTGACTCAGTTTTACTTTGGTGTAATAAAGATGTGTCGTTGTAGTTTTGAAAATAAAAGGTGCAAAACAATTAAAGTAAAGGTGCAATTAAAATAAATCTAAGTCTATCTTAAAATAAAGTGCAAGTATTTAAAAGCAAGACTAAAATTTAAGGGCAATAAAGTAAATAACGCAAACTTAAATCTAACTAAGGCAAACTTAAAACGCAACTAAAACTAAAACTTAAACTAAGGCAAATAAACTTAAAGTGCGAGCAAGGAAAAAGGCGGGAAAAATTAAGCTTAAAATGAAAAGGCAGAAAACTAAAAATACTAAGTCCCTATCCGGAATAAAACCCCTATTCGGAATACTGTCACTATGCGGAAAAAGGTGCCTATTTGGAATAGTTCCTTATGCGGAAAATAAAACCTATTCGGAAAGAGTCCCCCTATTCGGAATAAAGTGTCTACTCGGAATAATTGGTCTATGCGGAAAGTCTGTCTATGCTGAAAACCTCCCCTATTCGGAATACAGGATATTCCGAATAGCAGTTTCTTAAAATCCCTATGCGGAATAATTAAATATTCCGAATAAGCAATCTTACAAAAACTGTTACGCGGAATAAAAGTCTCTATTCGGAATATGAAATATTCCGTGTAGAGCACAATGATCCACACCTATTCGGAATGTTCTGGGCTCGATCTGGGAAATATCAGGAACAGTAGAACGAAGAACAAGGAAAAAGAGATAGCATGAATTAAATAAAAACTTAACCAAATCAACAAAAAGATTAAACCAAACTAATAACAAAACATCTAATAAACATAAACAATCAATCCAAAGCAAGAAATCAAACAATAAAGATCAAGATAATCAAAACCCACTTAAATAAATCAACCAAAATCAAGAACTTGAACATAAACAAATCAACACAAAGATTAAGAAAGGAAGAATGAGATTAACAAGATAAAGATAAAGCTTGACAAGAATTAAAAAGAAAAACTTACTTGAATTAAATGGTAATTAAGGTGCAAGACAAGGTAATTAAATGGACAAGTATTTAAATGTGCATAAAATAAAGGTGGAAGAGCTAATTTGTCAAGTTAGCCAACAAAAAGAAATGATTAACAAATCCTAACTATATATAGGGGAGGATTAGGAAGCTTCCTCCCCTTCTTCCTTTTCTCTTAATTGCGTCATTAGGTCCTTAAGCATATAGTCTTCATTAATTGCACCATTAGTCCTTTTCTTCTAATCTTTCTTTTAAATTTGGACTTTAAGGACTTGTGGCTTGGGATATCTTTTGAACTCGTCTTTAATTTCTTCAATAAAATAGACTTGAGTTTCTCGGCTTTTGATAAACTTTCGTCTTTTGACTTTTTCTTCGACACTACAAAAATAAGGGGCTTTTAGGACCCTTTTGTGGGACACTTTTTTTTTCGGGGTCTCAACAAATATTTTATAGGACCAGTTAACATTTGAGTCATATTATAGTGGTTTTTTATAGGGCACTTAATAAGTGTGACCTATTAAATTAACTTACAAGACACTTTTTTATTATGGTACTATTATGATATAATTTAATAAGACATTTGATATAAGGGTCTTATTAATTACATTTTATAGGACACTTTTTTATTTGGTCTTATTAGATTATAGTCTAATATGACACTTCAATGTATATGTCTTATTAGATATGATTTTATAGGACACTTATTCGATTGGGTATTATTATGAATGGATACAAAAATTTTACTGACTATTATATAACACATAGTTAAGATCTATGTAAACCTTAAATTAGCATAAACCTATTCAACCAATCATAATCATCCATTTTTTAAAAAACTCACTTCCCACCACGTTTTTAAAAATTAAATATCTCACAAACGATAAATCGTCAAACGAAAAAAATAAACCATTGCAACGAGAATTAAATTATCTTTTTATCGAGGGGCACATGTATATACTTTCAACGAACTTTTTTTCGACTTTTTTTCTTAAGTCACGTATGAGAGAATCATATATGATTCGTCACGAATCATCTATGATTTTCAGAAAATCATATATGATTCGTGTTATGAATCATATATGAATTTTTGAAAATCATATATGTTTCGTGACGAATCATATATGATTCTCTCAGACGTGACTTAAGAAAAAAAGTCGAAAAAAAGTTCGTCGAAAGTCTATACATATGTCGCTCGATAGATAGATTATTTAATTCTCGTTGCGATGATATGTTTTGATTTACGTAACGATGAACGGTTTGTGAGATATTTAATTTTTAAAAAATAATATTTTTGTTACATGATAAAAATGGATGGTTGTGATTGATTGATTGAGTGTATGCTAAACTAAGGGTATATGCTCAACTTTTCCCATATAACACAAATAACCATATCACACAATTGCTTGTTCAATAGTTTAAGTCTTGTTACAAACATCATTTAAACATTTAAATAGGATAATGATTACATCATAAAATTGTAAAATATTTAGAAGTTTTATCTATTTAACAAATTAATAATTGAAACAATGTTTACAAACAAGAATGGCATTTAAAATAAATGAGAAGATATTCGGGCACAACATGATTTACTTGATGCCAAATATTAGCAAACTTTAAAAGCTTAAAGACAAATAATAACAAAATAAATTCATGCAATGACAAACAAAAACAAAAGGACTAATTATGTATTTGTTGCATAATACTATCTAGCTTAAAACCTTATCCTTAAACCCTTAGCTCCCATATGATCGGTACCAGCTAACAAAGAATACGAAATTGAAGCATCAATTAAAAAACCTAATCGAAATTTGTTTCTCATCTATGGCAGAAGAAATCTAACCGAGCATCCAAAAATCAAAGGTTAGGCATTTCTTTTTCTTTTATAATAATAAACATAATTTATTTTTTGATAATTCAATCAAACCATCAGTTGATTCGAATTAAAGGTTAATTAAGATCGAAGAATCCATGATGATAAGTTATAAAATCGCCTATTGTACTAGTTAATATAGATTAGGTTGACCTGACTCGAGTTAACAAAACATTTCCAACTGATATCCGACCTTATTTAGATAGACGCTCTTATCTTGGAGTCCTTATTATATACACGGGGAAACCATACATACAATTAGTTTCATACATTATTACACAACAAATGCATACCGACCATTCCTTTACGTATCATAGGTAAACAATTGAGGTCAATCATCATACATTATTACAGTACTCTCTACTTTCTCTCGCGACAATGTCATCTTGGATCCTCCATCCCGGATCCCCGTCTCAGATCCTCCATCTCGGATCCTCCATCCCATCCTCCATTCCAGAAGGCTCACTCATTCATACCTATGTCACTCACACACTCATATCATACACTTTATACATACATTCTCTTTATTAAAGTTCTGACTTCCGTCGGAGGATGGTCCCGAGGCTTTTGCATCGGGTCCTCCTTCTAATGGTTTTTTTTCATGTTGACATATAGTTTCTAAGCTCGGGCAACGACGAAGATACACGAGAGTCATCCAAATCAAGCTGATGGAAAAAATACCTATATAGTGAACAATATACGTCACGACCAAGATTATACATATTAATGTAAACTTGATTCATTTTATTAAGGTCAAGTCTACCATACATTTAGATATTTAGTGTGCAACTGGAGATCAACTTAATAGACAACTCTACATGAGTTATGTCCGATAGCTGATAATAAACAATGCATTTAATCATCCAACTAATAGCCCCTTGTAGTTGAATTAGGAGGTTTCTGGATGTTCAAACGGGACTGAAAGTCATCAAATTGGGCACTATCTTAGGTGAACATATCTATATATTGAAACCGAGAGAGAACGTGTTTTATACGGAGTTGCCTTGAAGCCATACAATCACGATTAAATTTATATTTGTTGATATACTTAGTACGTTGGTTCAATACCAGATTAGTCAAAAGACATATGACACTGATTTTGTCAAATTAAACAAGTGTACTAGTATACAAAAGAGCATCTGATTCTCACAAAATGTTACGAACTTACGCATCGACAACAATAATAGTAATTTATCTTCAAAAAAACACAATACCCACTAGTGGATCGCCTGGTGACTCGACAACAAGCCCAATCAACATCTGTGTATATATTAAGCTGAGTGGTATTACTATGACATATGTTTCTATAAAATCTCGTCATTATACACGGGTATACATCTGGTTTTAGACGTTAACTCATACTTGGGGCTGAGCATCGGGCTTGGACCAGACCGGACCGACCTAGACCGGAGCAAGGACCTGATGCTCAGCCCTATTTTATACTATAGTAATCAAATCGATTTTTTCCCAAACTTTAGTAACTTTTGTGTATATTAACCCTCGATAAAAATATCACCTTATAGATAAAAAGATGGGATTACCTTGTTCGCTAAAAATTCAACCATGACATTTGGTATAGTTACTAATTTTTGTTTATATGTCTCTTTGTATTGTTACAAGTAGGGGTGTCGAAAAAGTTGACCCGAACCGAACCCGAATAATCCTATTCGGGTCGGGTCACTCGGGTTCAAAAACATATTCGGGTTGACCCGAGTTGACCCGAACCCGACCAACCCGAGTTTTTTTTAACACATTTTACCTTGTAAATATCCCTAAATAAGCCAATTTTTAAATTTTTTACTTATACTCTGGTTGACTCGAACCCGAGTTGACCCGACCCGAATTGGCACGACTCGAATTGACCCGAACCCGACTGACCCGAGTTCAAATTAGGCTCGGGTTCAGGTATGATTTTTTGAGTCTTGACCCGAATTGACCCGAACCCGGTTGACCCGACCCGATTCCCACCCCTATAACTTACAAGTTTTTATTTTAGGATGTGTTAGCACATCCCGACAGGTTGCCTTTTTCTAGAAAAAAAATACAAACTTTTTGTCATCTTTTCATCTTCATATTATAACCCAGGAATGCCGTCAAGGAGGGAAAGTCGAGTTACCACCAGAAGCCGTAACAATAGCCAACAAGTTGAAGATGCGACTGAAGTTGGCTCTAACCAATGTAACAACGCTCAGGGTATGTTTTTTTCTTTTGGTTTGTTTAATTGGTTCATTATAGTTCCTTAGTTTTACTATATGCTACAACCACATGAAGAAAGCACAAGTCACAGTATCTTACATCTTACACACCATAAAATGTTTTATTAGATTTTTTTCCATATTAAGTTGCACAATAACATTAACACGTGTTTAAGGTTGGCATTTTGGTGTTACTCAAGATGTACATCAACTAAAATTGTTTCACCAAAGTCCGACACCATTTTTTCCAAATCAAGTTGATCCATTCATGTTGTCCTACAAAAGCCACTCTAGTATTTACATACTAATATTTTTTTGTATTTTTCTATATTATGACTCAAGGAATGTCGTCAAGGAGGCATAATGGAGTTAGAACCACAGGTCGTAACAATAGCCAACAAGCTGAAGAAGTGATTGAAGTTGGCTCGAACCAGTCTAACAACGCCCAAGGTATATTTTTTGCTTGTTTAATTGCTTCATTATAATTTCCTTCGTTGTTGGACTATTTTTTATTTGAAGTATTGTTTACTGTTTACAACTCCAGGGAATGCGCGGAAAAGAGTTAGAGGTCCAACAATGATGCCAAAAGTTTGGACCAAAACTGAAGAGGATCGTATTAGCGTACAATTTAATGAATATGGACAACCCAGTTCACAAAACAGTTGACAAAACAACCAACACATTGAGCCATTTCATAGAATCACTTGCAAGGAGTGGGAAGTATTGCAAGCTGTACAAACCATGGAATGAAGTTAAGAATGCTAAGAAGCAGATGTTGCTAGACACCGTGAATGTATGTTATAAATAATTACAAATCTAACTGATTAAGATATATATTTCTTCACGCGACACCATATTTTTTCAGGACAAATTTGATCTCCCCCCAGGTTTTGATGACTGGATTTTGAAATCTTTTGGGCGGAAAGTGAAAAATTGGAGGGGGAGAGTTAAAAAGGACTACTATGATCCGACTTTGCCATTTCATGAACAAATTACCTTCAAGCCAAAACGAGTGCTCGCGTCTCAGTGGAAGAGACTTGTTAAGTATTGGAATAAGGGAAAATCTAAGGTATGTAAATAAAGCATGAGCTTTCGGTACAAAATTTTTATTCTTAGTTTAACTCATTTTTTTACCTCAGCGGCTCAGTGAGAAGAATAAGGCAAATAGCGCAAAAAAGAAGATGATGCAAGTCACGGGTAAAAGAAGTTATGCTCAAGTTCGTGAAAAACAAAAGGTAATTTAATATGTTCATGCAACTTTTATGCAAAATATGGTGTTTCTCCAGTGTGTGCACCCCTGTCTCAGTCTCAATATATTTTATTTGTGAGCTGATGTTTTGTTCTACATGAGGCTATGAGACGGCTTTGATGTACACATGTTATGAAATTTATTAATGTTCACCTAGTTGAAATACATATACTGAGCTGTAACAATAACCATAAACAATGGACTAGTTAATACCTCTAAGTTTTAACTAAAAACTTGAGGCGTTATGTGCTTTATAGATCATTACAGTGTTTCTTTTCATTAGCTTAATAAAAAGAGCTTTTCCCTATTACCTGATGCTTCATGATTTGTCCTTGATATCAAAGTTTGTTGTTAAGCTTTGAGACTTGGTAATTTGGTTATTCTAGGAAAGTACTATGTCGTTATAACATTACTATGTTATTTCAGAACTGAAGTTTACATGTCACCTATGTTATTCATAGCTTTCGTGATACTTTGTACTACTTGTGAACTTATTATACATTATGCCATGCGTATTGATTAAAAAAAAGTGGTTACGTTCTTTGTTAATATATCAGTTCATGTTCAGTTCATATATCAGTTTCATTTATTTCAGTTCCTATATCGGTTCGTGTTCCGTTCGTATATCAATTCAGTGTCGGTATGCAAATATGCCAATTCTCATCTTTGATATATGTACCTATTATGGCATGTTAGTATTTAGCGCAACATCAGGTAGCTTGTCTCTTTAGTTGATAGTATGAACTATAACAATAATATGTGGTTGAGTTATCACTAATTGGTCACACGTTTTTTTTGTGTTTTATAGTTATGGAATTAATTATTCATTGGCCAATTTTAAATTTGCGCTTGTTTACATGTACTCACTTATTGTAACAGGCAATCGTGGGACGTGAACCAACTCGAAAGGAGTTGTTTCGTGCTTGCTTTTCTAAAGACAGAATTACACAAACTGTAAAGCCATTGTATGTACTATGATTATATGTTCATTTTATCTCGAATTATTGTCATTTCATGCAAGTTGAGTAGTTTTACGGCATCATATTTAACATATTTAGTACTTCTTATCAGGAACAAATGGAAGAATTAACTTCCTAACTTTCGGACCAGGAATTGGATGAGCCCGGGCCTCAAGATATATATTCTAGAGTAATGGGAAACGATAAGAATGGAACCGCAAAGATGTATGGTCTAGGTGTTCGCGCTTCTGATGTTTGGGGTGTGGTTCCAAGTCATTATGCTCGTCGTAGAGATAAGCTACAGTGGAAATCTACTGCTGAACGACTTAGTATTGAATTGGCGGAGTATAAAGCAAGGGAAGCACAGAGGCAAGGGTCGAGTAATAATGATTCTTATGGTACACATGTTCCCCATCCATCACCCCAGGGCCTCATTGTTGCCAATGAACCTCAACCTTTACGAGTATGTGTTTATTTGAATGAAAATTATGTGCTCTTACTAGTTAAAATATGACATATTTCTGCAAATTATAATTGTAGGTTGGACTTCAAGTTTACCTTAAGAGCATTTCGAACTCTGAGATTGTAGCAAAGGGCTGGTTAAGGAGTTTGGAACCGGATGAGGTAGTTAGGAGTGAAGAGACTGGACCAAATTGGTGTCAGGTAGATGTCCAAGTCGCCATAAAAAAGGATGAATATTTGGTGAGGAAGTACGGGCTGTTTGTCACGGTTCAAGATGCTATTGGCGCGCCAGTTGCTTGGCCTTGCTCTCTTGTTTCGGTATGCTACCCTGATATAGTAAACTATTACTTAGACTGAACTTTTTTACACAGTATTAAACATGATCGGTTTATTTTTAGGTGGTACGGGAGGATGATTGATGATGGATGATGACTTAAGCCATGAGTTTGTTGTTTTACTTTTGTTACTTCTGCTATTTGTTTTTATATTTTTTGTTATCGTCGCCTAAGGGCTCAAGACTATCTTTGCTTTCCTGCTTTGTCATTTATGTTGAATTATGTCAGACTTATATGTTGGATGTTATTTCAACTTGGTTGAAACTTTTATTATGGAATGAAATCTTTTCTTTCTTATTGAATTATATTCATTTCCTTCTTCACTCGCTTCAGATTTAGTTTGGTGCATTGTTTTATAAGCACTGTTACATTTGCTGCACATATATAGATGTCCAGTGTTTTAATAGGACACTAATGCTATTAAGAAAATATAAATAAAATGCCTTTTATGACATCAAAGTTGGTCCTAAGAAATTAATTAAACATAAATAAAATGCCTTTTATGACACCAAAGTTGGTCCTAAGAAAGCATCAATGTTTTACTACCCTTTTATTGGTACTAAAATACGGCTCTACCCATTATGTTTCCGTCCTATAAAAATGTATGTTAAGACTCTCGAAAGTGTTTCAAAACATAACAAATGGGTAAGCATATATTAGGACCCCCAATAGCATCTTATTATGTGCTATATTATGACACCATTTTGGTCCCAAAAACATTTTTATAAGACCAACTTATTAGTTTTAAAATGCTCCGGTTTATTAGGACGCCGATAAATGTCCTAAACATCTATTACAACCCCTACCTATGGGACACTCTTATTTTGGTCCTATTAGCTTAAAGGTCCTATAAACCTAGTTTATAGGACACTAACCGGTGTCCTATTAGACCTTTTTTCTTGTAGTGCGATAAATCTTCAGAATTGGTCTTGGACTTCCGTTCTTTTTCCACTCTTGACTTCTCGACTCCGTCTTTCATCTTTTTCTTCAATAAAAGTCGTGAATGCCCGTGAATTCCCGTGTTTTCTCCACTTTTCATAATTTCATCCTAAATTACAACAAAAACACAAACCACGCATAATTCCGACATAAAAGACATAAAATACACGTTTAGGTCCGGTTATTCTTGTAATTAAGTGGTAGAAAAGATGGGTGTTTACACACCTATCACAATGTTATAATAAGATACGTGATTTTAGTGATTTTATGAAGTTTGCAAAAACAGAGGAGATGGGCAATTGAAGGTCGTGGGGAAGATAGATCTATTTTTGTATAGTTTTCAATTGTATTTTTGTTTTCACTTATCTAACATGGTATTAGAGATATAGGTACAACCTAGCACAAGTTAGTTGTCCTTTGGTCATAGGTCATACACCAATGATACGGAGAGATCCCGCTGATTTTCTTCCGCTCTATTATTTTTCATAATTTGCCTTTTTTTCCAGATAAATACATCTCATATTATGTTGATTTAGCAAATCAATCAACAAGTTTTGTCTCATTGGTACATCATTTGTTTAACTGTTGGAAATCCTTTTCGTTTTTCGCAAATAGTTGCTCGCAAAATTGTCGCTCCTACCTAAAGGCAAAGCAAGCCATGACGTAAAAAAAAGTCACGCAAAGGAGGAAGCTGCAAGTAATTAACAACTATGCTGCTGAAAACCATTATGTTTTCGTTCCAAAAGAACTAACAAAAAAGATGCTCGAAGAAACAAAAAAAAAAGATGTGACTCCAGAACGTTCGAAGACCTCACGCTCACACTGGGGGGGAGTATTAGCCCATATATTTAGCAATGATATATTTAGCAAATCGATTAGCTGTATCATTGCAATTATCATTTATATGTGATGAGCTGTGATATTTATATGTAATCTTTGAAGAGAAATGAAAAACACAGAAAACTATTTTACCATTCAATATTCTAACAGTTGGAGCACATTGTTTTGAAAGTAATACATTACGGAAATCTTATGCATTGCCTAAAAAATTACACAGTTCTCCTTTTCTCGATTATTTAGACCTTAAAAGAGCTTGCACCACCACATTGAAACTAAATACTACTACTAAACACGCAAAATTTGTTCATGATCAAAACATACACTGTGATTTTGGCACAGGGCCCCCAAATGCCAAATACCACATGACGGCCCGTCATTTATGTACTTATTGTCTCCATTCATAAGTTGCTACAGTCTCCAAGACTAACTCCACAAATAAGCATTGACTTGAACAACCTTTGATTAAAACACATTGAGATAGTGGAAGTGGTGTTTATAATTGAAAATCTTATCCCAAGTCCACCTACAAACAATGTTAACCATGAAGCGGTTTTAGAGTTGTTTCAGTCTTGTACCCTTTGTTGTGTGATGTATACCTCCACGTGCAAATGAGAACCATTGTTATCAATCCTACTTTAGTGTTTCGGATCACGCAGTGTCTGCATGATACTTGTGACTTACTCAAAATCCCTGAGAATTCTGAGTGGGGTTTTGTTTGAACTACGATCGCGGAGTCTTGTCTTTGTAAGTCATCTGATCCTTTATAAATTCTTCAAATGAATGATTTTTTTGGCTACATCTGCGGTATAAGTATATATAAAACACTATCACGCACAACTCGAAAATGAAATAAGAGCTCAAGTTGACGCCTTGGAAGTTCGAGTTCATTATAATGCACAATTTGTCTAATATAATTCCCAAACTTAAAATCGAATTTGATAATGAGCTCGAACCAAATGTATTAATGTTTCCCAATAAGATTGAATCCTAATAATTTAGACTAATAACTAATGTTAACCAAATTGTAGTAAGGCCTAAACAAACTAGCATAAAGGAGAAATAAATGCACGCTAGAAAAAAAAAGCAAACACTAAAAATTTTGTGACAATTCCTTACTTACGCAAGATAAGAAAAGATTCATCAAAAGCTATTTCGGAAACTCCTACTCATAACAAAAGAGTAAGGAATCGGGGGGGGGGGTGCTAAATGCCTATACTTACTCATAATTAAGAGTAAGTAATGAAAAACTAGAATTGGGTTCAAGGAAAAGTGTAAATTTAAGCATTTGATGAAATAGGTCGAGTCAAGTTAAACATGAAAACAACTTTTTCCCGATTTTATAAACAGTTGATGCATTATAATTATAGAAATTTTATTACTAATCTGGTTCGGGAGCAGATTACAATACAAATAACTTAACAAGCTCAGCTAAATTATAAGCTCTTCTGAATTTTTTTAACTGAACATTGGTTGGAGTTCTTCCTTAGGAATAAGCTCTCCAAAAATAGGCGTATGCCAATTTATACAACAAGCACACGGTATTCTTTAGTAAGGCCATCCACAATGTGTATACGTGTCATACGTATAGTGACATGTTGTCATGCGTACAAGTGTATAATACCCAATTGTGAGAATCGTTCGTTAAAATAGAGTTCTTCTCTGTGCAATCACATTTTGAATTTAAGATGTGGGCCTTTGTAATAATTATATTTATTAAATAATGAAAACATCTCCACTTACTTCACATTTCATGTACTTTGATTATTTAGTGGGTAAGAAAAAATTGTAAATAATTAAATATAGTACATGTATGTATCAGTCAATGTAAGTTTATAAGTTTTATACATTGTAGAAAATTTATGTAGTAAAGTGCAATGAGTAGGTGTCAATGTATTGAACTCAAAAAAATAGCATGCATTGAGGATGCCCTGAAAGTCCAAAGAATAGTTCGCTTTGTGCTCATTGCTTGGTTGTGTGACTTGCCCATGCTCAACTTGTTCCTTAGACCATGTTTATCAGCGATCTTTCACGATCGGTTGGAGCACATCAAGACAAGAAAATAATAATAAAATATTGAAAGTACACAAAATATAGAGAATGAAACACCGGATCGGTTCGTTAAGTGACTTTACAATCTTTCATCCAACCTACCACATGTCTCTCAAACAATGGGTAACACTTTTTTCACATGGCCCATTGATGTAAACTCATCTTCACCCACTTTTAAACAACTTATGTTTCAACAATATAGTAACCAAAAAAAATATCAGTATGAACTGCAGAGAGATCTTTGCACGAGGATCGGATCATGTTTAGATTTGAAGTAATAATATATCGAGATATGTAGAGGATGAAGATGTGGTAAAAGAATGGAGATCGTTTTGTGAGGTGGTGCTTTTAATGAAGTTGTTTTAGAGGTAGATGAGGTTTCTCGTCTGTAACGAGATTTGTGAACTAATCTTCACACTACATTTATTAATAATAAATTTGCTTTATGATAATCTGTTTATAGAAAGCCCATCGTAATTGTAATCTCAGTTATGAGAACGTGTTAATTTGTAAACTAATTGTTTTTATTGACAAAAAACGTAATTGCATTTTCTAAGTTGAATATTTGGTATATTTATTAATTAAGAGTAACATTTGGGTTTATGAAATTATATTAGATATGGAAAAGTAATATTTTATTTTGGGTTGGGTTGTTAATAAATGATAAAAAATTTTGAGATAAATTGTAGTAGTATGTATAAGTTGTATAGGTGGAAGAGTAAAAAATAATATTTCAATATAAAGTTAGGTCGGATGAGGCTAATAAACATAGTCTTATATACAGCCTTCCTCAATCTCAACTTCCACTAGTCAAGCAATGTGGGATAAACCCCAACTGTTGGGTTTAATCGGTTATATGACGGGTTTCACGTATGCATGATTAGAGTTCAGTTTAATAAGTGTTTTATGTTTTATGTATTTTAGGTAATAACTGATAGTTTGAATAGGTAAATGTTCTGATTAGAACGTTGGGTATTGTTTACCTGTTCTTTAGGTAATGTTGAGTTGATTCCAAGTTTGTAGGGAGACTAATACTACACACGTTTCTTTCTTGTAAGGCTATATAATGCCATGTTATATATCAATAGAAGTAACCCCTTTTCATTCATATTTCTCTGTGCCTACTGTTTAGCTAAATACACATATAATTGTGAGTTGTATTTGATCAGTAGTGTAGCTTCAAACCTTCATTTGGTATCAGAGCGGAGTTCGATCAAAGGGCGGGTTTGAGAGTCGGTTCAAGAAAAGGGTGTAGCCCTTGGCTGCAGGGCAGAAGCAGAAAGGGGGCTGTTTGAAACCCCATGCAATCAAGGGTAGAAAGAAAGAAAGTGAACCGACGCCGTCGAGAAGACCGTGAGACCGAGACAAGTTATGTCAAGACCGATACTGAGGCAACCACGACCGAGACCGTGACCGCGGGTTGCTCGAGAAAGATAAAGAAGACCGAGTTTCAACAACAATGACCGAATGATACTGTTGATCAAAGACCGATGACCGAAGACCGAAAGGCCGAAGACCGAAAGACCGAAAGACCGATGACCGAAGAAAGAAGACCGAAAAGACCGAGGAGCTGCAAAAGACCGGGAAGCACCTAGACCGACAGCAGGTGACAAGAGACCGAAGGCTCACCTGAGAAAGACTAGACCGAAGAGATAACCGTGAACGGCAGGTTGTCTAGACCGAAGCTTTAATAGCTGAAGACCGAACTGTTGAATCAAATGACCGAAGATTCACAGAAAGACCGAACAACGTTTTTCTCACAAGAGAAAAAGGAACGCAACAGAGAGCAAGAAAACGCAGTAGGAAAGTAGCAAGAATGAGAAAAAAACGCAACAAGATCCGTGTTTTGTCTCGAAGGGATATTGGGTGATAAAAGTCGAGAAAAGAGATGTTTCAAAAGAAGGTGTTCAGGACGTGAACGGGGTGCCATGAATAACCGATTAAGGGGGTGATTGTTGGGTTTAATCGGTTATATGACGGGTTTCACGTATGCATGATTAGAGTTCAGTTTAATAAGTGTTTTATGTTTTATGTATTTTAGGTAATAACTGATAGTTTGAATAGGTAAATGTTCTGATTAGAACGTTGGGTATTGTTTACCTGTTCTTTAGGTAATGTTGAGTTGATTCCAAGTTTGTAGGGAGACTAATACTACACACGTTTCTTTCTTGTAAGGCTATATAATGCCATGTTATATATCAATAGAAGTAACCCCTTTTCATTCATATTTCTCTGTGCCTACTGTTTAGCTAAATACACATATAATTGTGAGTTGTATTTGATCAGTAGTGCAGCTTCAAACCTTCACCAACACCCACCTGCCAGTATATGAAAACTGTCAAAACACATCTGCAAAACAAATTGGCCAAACACAAACCTCGGACATCAGTTACTTAGTCATCAATGATCAAACCAACAACCTCAATCAATCAAACATGAAAGACGTCAATGTAACATACCCAATGTCCTCATAAGACGAAGGTTTTTAGACTCCTCATTAAGTGAGTGATGCATATCATAAAGTATACTAGTTCCAGGCATACGGGCAGCAAAGGAACCATGATTCCCTAATCATTAAAGACTAAACATACTAACATTTGTTGAAGTTAAGTAATAATAATGAGTGAATGTGTTGTAAGTTCATTAAAAGTTAAAACTACCACATTACAAAACAGTCTGCAATTTAACATAAAATCGATCTAACTGCTAGCACAAGCAAGTATGTGAAGAGCAGACGAAGATCATTGTTTGACCCACCTACATTACACCTAAAGTTACTTTGAACTTAGATGCTCAACACGCAGGCAATAATGGAGCTGGAACTAGGCTTTTTCTAAAGATTTATAAAATTTACGTATTTGACCAATTAGACACATATAAATGGATCAAAATTCTCACCCTTATTGTTTGGTAACTTATGAACTAGAATCAACGAAGATGGAGAAGTGGGTACCTTCGCTATCCGTATCTGACTATTTTGCCTTTCAGAAAATTGAAAGTCTGATGCTCCCACAAGCTAGAAGAGTATGACACTATTAACTGCCTTAGCATGATACTTTTACGGCTCGTGATAAGAAAGAGGAGGTCTTTTCTTTTATTCGGTTTAAATAAATATTAGGGGAATGTTCAACAACAATTTCTGCTGCAGCACAAATCAATCAAATGATATGATTCGGCTCCTACTCTAGCTCGGAGTCCTCGGTTAGAGTCCTGGCAGCAGACACTACTTTTTTATTTATTTATTTTTATTACAAAACCTGTTAAAGTAATAAAAGGAAATGGCCCATGCAGGTCTCGAACCTGCGACCTTCGCGTTTTTAGCACGACGCTCTAACCAGCTGAGCTAATAGTTTTAAATGTTTTGACTTTTTGTTTTCTGGCTTTTGGAAATTAAGCTAAAAATGAGCTTATGAAATATAAGCCAAAATCTTAGAAGCTCCTCAATTGTTTGAACAAACACCCCCATATACGGGGTAACGGGGCTTATGAACTTATTGAAAATCTGATAATCCCATAAGCTTATTATAATGGCTTAAAAGCTTACTAACCTTGAGCTTATAACATAATAATAAGCTAGAACAAACAATATCCAAACTGACTGCTGTCCAAAAAGCTTATACCAAGCGTCCAAGCTGTCCAATAAAGAAAGTTCGGATCATAGTAATTTGGACCATTTTTTGATTTGTACTTGTCATTCTTGGATAGCTGTATATTAAGTTCTTCTGAGCGATGTGGGATGGGTGATTTTACAATAATCAGTCAATTTGAACATATTATAAATTATCCTATTATGTGTACCATTACGATATATGTTTGATACTTTTTCCAATGACTGTGTACCAAAATGTGTCAAACGTCACCAGTGGCGGATCCAGAAAATTAGAGTGGGGGCAAAAAAATTTTTTGACAATAATATGGCAAAAAAAATAAAATTCGAATTAAAAACCGAATATTTTAACGTAAAAATGAAAATTTTCAAGTTTTAGAGTGTTAAAAGCTGGATTTTAATGTGTGAGTGGGGGCAATTTGCGTTTTGAATGGGGGCATTTAAAAAAACTGTCAAAATCGAAGAAAAAATACACTATAATATCGTGTTTTTGGTCGAGCTATGGGGGCGCCGCCACCCTGTAGCTTCTACATATGTCCGCCCCTGAATGTCACTCATAATCATAGTACATAGTATTATGGCCAATGCTGATACATTCTCGAATGATTATATAGGACAACGTCGTTTGTATATTCTTTTCTCCAAAAATGTATATCGATGTGACCAAAATTCACATGAGCTTCAGGAACTAATGATGTTATACTTATACCTGAGTTCATGAAGAACCATATGTACTTATCTATTATTGAGCCATTGTCCATAGTCCATATAACCGAAGTACACATATGTGTGTCATTGTATGTATTAAAGCGAAACTACAAACTAGGTGGCAGCTGCAAATGCTATTGTGATGTTTCAATACTTTTCTATACTGACTTTGTTAAAAGTTAGGAACACGCTACTTCAATCCATAAAAAGAACTACGAGAATCAAAGGCTTAAGGCAAAGAACTATGCAATTAGAAAACCAAGAAAATTGCCTTTTCAAAGAACACCAGACAATTTCCACAACCTCAACATTTGTAGTTAGTTGTGATATCTATGTACAGGTCTACAAAGACATTAAGTTGTAGCTTCATATACAAAAAAACGTTCCTGCAAGTACTTTTTTGTCGTTATTCTGTGTGGCCATTTTCTAACTAAAAAGCAGTTGATCAATAATTGGCTATACCAAAATCTGTGCAAACACTCTATGACGACGGCAAGCTCGGATGTAGGCTAAGATCATTTGGTCTATCAAGTGGAAGATTTTCCAACTGTACATTCTCGTACTTATAGTTCAACATATTTACTTTTTCTTCACTCCGAAGTTCCTTTTAGACTCTTTTTACTGTAGAAGATTTTCCAACTGTACATTCTCGTTGCCTATGCTGGCTAGAATTTGGTTGTCTTTAATTCAAAATGGAAGAGATCTTGGGCAGATTTCGTAGTAGTGTATTCATGTTTCTGATGTAAATATCTAACCAGGATTCATTCCAAATACGATGTATACTGTTATCATTTGGTAACGTTTATGGTTGCATTTCGTTTGTTGTAATGATATATTGTGACCTGTCTCATGAAATTGAACTTTATTGAACAAGTACATTTGTTTCTAGCTTTTCTGTTTACAGTTTTTGGCATCATTGTCCTGTTAATGTAATCAGTCACTTTAAACTGTTAATATAGTATAAGACAAACTACCAATTTGACAACTTTATATTTGCCAGTTAGCCATGAATGTACCTTAGTTCAGGGCTGCTTATTGGCTTTGTATTTAAGTTATTATGTTTTGACATATTCCCGTTAGAGAAAGTTGGAGGTTTAGAGTGATTATATTGCCAAAGTGGATCAGGTTCAGATGAGTCGCTAGCTAGTGACGGCATCAAGTTCATCAAGATCATTCAATATGTGAGAAGAATCGAGTCAAAGCAACCCAACTAGTTTATCAACCTGTACGAAAAATGACATCTTGTGGCCCAAAACCATTCCGAATCCCCCTGTCCATATTGCGACTTCTAATTGTAAGTGCTATGCAGGCTTTAATGACTCGTAACAATAGTGTTCATATTTCCAAGAAAATATCTGGACATGAGAGGACCTGGTTGCGGGTCATAGCCAAGTCTTTGCAGCCTATGTTGCACAGAGACGGATACGGAAACGGGGACGGGGACGGGGACGGGTACTTAGAAACGCCAATGTCCCAAAATCCATGAAACGGGTACGGCTGGAAACGTTTTTGTATTTTATAAATATTTATTAATAAATTAAATAAACATGAATCTTTAACCGATAAAGCAAGAAAAATAAATACCGATAGTGAGACATTACATATACTTAACATTAAACAAATACTGATAATCAAATTTTAAAGGTTTGTTAGAAGATATGACGACCTACCATATGTTTATACAATATAAATGGACCAAAAAATGTTTCATGGCCCAAAAACTAGTCCAGAAACGTGTTAAAAGCCCAAAAAACGTTTCCTTTCGCGTTTGCTAGAGCCTCGGCGTTTCCCATCTTCAGGAAACGTTTCGCTTTTTAGGGAAACGTTTCCACCGCGTTTCCGGTCGTTTCCAGCCGTTTCCCGTCTCGGGAACGTTTCCGGGACGGACACGGCACCCGAGGGGCGTTCGTGCAACATAGTTTGCAGCCACCAAGGTTTTTCTTTTGATCGTAAGGACGGTTGCTGCTGGTATATGATGTAATAATATACCAGCCAAGACTTTGCAGCCACGCCTGTAATGTTACATGGTGCAATGGCCTGTTGTCCAAGATATTTTTTAATGATAAGGTAGAGTTATAAACCAAAAATAATTCAAGATACAAATTGCTTTTCTATATGATAAACACTTCAGTACATACATTTGGCAATATCATTAAAGGTGTTTCGACAAAATGCTTAAAAGATTTTCCAAATATTAGACCAATATCATTGATAAACACTTGAGTACATACATTTGGCAAGTTAATCTATTATCATTAATTGAATTACACTAAACAAAATCTGAGAGTTTATGTCCTTAATCAATTAGCAACACTATTTATGCCATCAGGTGGTCCCGCCACAACTGCAAGAGCAAAGCACAGTTTCTGCTCTTTACGGAACGACCACAATTGAATCTTTGAATATTCCTTCAGATACTCCTCGTTCTCCTTCACAAATCTGTACCAGTTGGTCTTCAACACAAGATTATTGCTGCTGTTATTCTTATTCATATTCCAAATCGTCAACTTCATTGGTTCTTTATACATCTGTAGCGTTGGCCCAACTAGTCGAACCTCCATCTCCTCTTTATTCGTGAGTCTTAATTTCTCTTCAGTCGTCAAGAAATCTTCAGTCTGGAGCTGCTTTAGGGGCAAGTTCAACCTGTATCGGTCATGTTTCAAATCACTCATATACAACACTTTCTGAATAACCAACTTCAGTTCTGAACCATTCATCTCATCACCCATTATAAACTTTTGCAACCTCTCTGTAACCTCACTCTTCACCACTGGTCCAGACTTAATCTTTGGTGTTATCTTTCTTTTCTTCTTTTGTGGTTCTGTAGGTTGTGTGGGTAATGCGTCACAGCAAACAATCTGGAACTGCTCGTTCGTGTCCACCTGTTCACTTGTTCTCTTCTTCTTATTGGTCTTTTTTGGTGGATCTTGTGGTGGACAGAAACTTATGGGCATAGCAGAATAGTTGAAGTACAAAGATTCGGTGACGGGAGCATTATCGCTGGGCTGCAAGTATAAGGAGAAAGACTTGGCGGCGTTCACGAGTTCTTCATGTAGACTTAGCCTGCAACTCTCGAGCAATCTTGAATGATCGATGAATGAAGCTTTCACACCGAGTGACAAATCTGTAAACCTATTGGAAGTTGACGTGACGAGACGACAATCTCCAGGAAATGGATTGAGAAATTGAATAAGTTGGGGTGGGCGATTGGATTGTATAAAAGCCATTGTAATTAAACTCTAAAACTTGATCGATGAAAGATGATATGAAGTTGAATATGCGCTTATAACCCTTTTTATACTTTGGTATGACGGTGGGTGGTTAATTGTGTTTCCATATTAAGACTGGTTAACTATGCATGCATTCCTTAATTCATTACACGTTTAATAATTCTACCCATAACAAATATTACCATACACAAAACTATGATTTTATGCATAAATCATTAGTTTTTATATTTTCATAATTATAGAAACTCATTGAAATTGTATGTCCTTTAATCTTTTTTATAAATTTAATTTAATTAAAATATAAAAACATATAAATTATTATGTTAATTAGACTAATACCACAAGTAAGCGTGTCAAAAAAATCCGACACCTTTTTTCCAATTCCCCCTTAATTCTTTTCTTTCCAAAAAATGACATATTTTTTAAGGCAACAGGGCAACGGAAGCAGAATTTGACACTTGGCAAATACTGTCAGTATATGTCGGGTATTAATAGGGTTTTGTACTTTTGGGCAAGCTTAAGAATTTCGGCAATTGGTATTTTGGGCAACTGGTTTTTTCGTCATTTGCCCACTGACATAGGGTACACTCCACTTTTGGGCAACTACATAATTTAGGGCAACTCAAAGTTCTTAATAGGGCAACAAAACAAAATTTTCCTAATTTTACAAGCCATTTAGCCCCACTTCAAACTAAAAAAAACACGTTTTCTTTCATCATCTCCACCCTTTTTCTTTCATCTACTCCATCCTATTTTCCTCTTCCTATGTATAATTCTGGTACAACCAAATTTATCTAAAAATCCGTCGCTTAAACATTGATCCATCTTAATCAATCTTACGTCATAAATCATCTATATCTGCCTTCCTATTTGTGCTATTCCCTGATGGTTGTGATGGGCGATCATTTACTCTTAAGGTGCTTTGTTTAGTTCCACTTCATTATAATTTGAAAAAATAAGCCATAGTTACTCAAGTTATAGTGATGTCATGTATTCGTCAGCCGCTCAATAACATTTTTTACTATAGGCTGAAACTGCAGAGGATTTAAATGATTGGAAGACTGTATTGGAGGAAGCTTTGGAAAATGCACCTTCTACAGGCACGCGAATGGGACAAACTGGGATATCTAAAAACGACAAGGGTGAGAATGCTGATGGTTCTGATGAAGAATGTAAGTTTAACAAAATGTTTAAAAATGTACATGTATGCAAGGGATTATGTAAGTAGCTTCGTTTTTCAAAACTGAAGGCATGAACACTAATCTATTTCTTTCGCTGGTTTGTTTTATTCCAACAGCAAAAGACCGTGCTTCGTCAAAATCTATGGTCCTTGGTTGACCAGTCAAAATCTAAGCCCTTAGATACATAGAAGAATATGGTAAGACTATGGCCAGTCTTAGTTCAGTGAATTTAATGAAATATGATATTTACATACTTCTATGAAAAAATATTCTACCCTTATCAAGTTTACCACTAAACTGAACATAATATCTTAAAGAAAATTACGTGATTTAAGATTTTGTATTGTCACTGGTTAAACAACAAGTTATGTGCCAGGAATTAAGGTAGAAGGAATATTGCGGCAGGCTACTTTTGGTGTACAGGAAAAAAGGAGTTCACAGAAGATGAGGATGGACATGTTATCGGAAACTGTATCAAGGTACATTGCAGTATGTACTTTTGTTCTTCAGGAGTTGCCATCGTCTCCAGTTCCAGCATCTAGATGCAAAGCTTTGCTACAAGCATATCATACGTCTTTTATAGTGAATGAACTTGATGATATCAGTATTTAGAAAAAATATATTATAAAGTGCTTGTGCATTGTAACTAAACTATTGACCATATTATCAGCAGGAACTGATCGGGGCTCAAGAGTCAATAATATGCGTGCAGCTATATGTGACAGTTTTCCTGAACCAAACCGCCGTGTTTGATTTTAGCTTATTTGATTTTTCCCAGCTTTATCATAACATTTAGGACTTTTTGAGTTGTGGTTTGTAAAATATTTTTCATTGTTTGTTGGTTGTGGTTTGTAAAATATTTTCGAAAACGGTTTTTGAAAAGATTGTTTGTTGCCAAGAGATGCAAACATTTGAACTAATGTTTCAACAATCGTGGTGATACATAGAAACTAAAACATTATAAAACGTCATAAACCTAAAATACCAATACAAAAGCAAATATCCATGAAACACATTACAAAACGTCATAACATAGAAACTGCTAAGCAAATATAAACCAAAACCAACCGTAGTGGGTTAGTGTTTCTTAAAAATAAAACCTAATCATAATAAAAGTAGTAAACATATGTTACTACCGGTTAAAGACTAAATCAAGAATAAACAACCTTAGGTGTAGTCCTAAGGCTGTAACGTCTGCCTGTGAGTAATGGTGTGACCAACGTCTCAACATAGGCACATGTGTCTTGGGCGAACTCCTCTATAATCTGATAAGTCATGTCTATAGTGTTATACAAAATAACATGAACACCAAAATGAAGGAGAATTCACCCGTCTTCTGTTATAAATATTGGGCACGAGTACTGTGGCCAACCTTGAATGAAATCAATTCTAGGATCAAGTTCGTGGTCGGGGTAGCGAATAGAATACAATCGGTTCCAGGTTTGATTAACAAGAGTGATTGTTAGTATCCACACATCACAACTACGATCATTTACCAAGTTAGCGAGCATGCATAGGCCTTATGTTAGTACACCCAAGCCAAATGATTTAATTCCTGCTCCAAAATTAGAAACAGCAACCTCGTGAAATGTTTCAATTCGCATATCGATTGAAACAATGGAACATGTGAAGTTGCCCATCCCTACCCAAATCGGATCCTTCCAATACAAGCGTTCTTTAAAATATAAACCGTTCCCAAAAATAGACCCTTGATGTGGAAGAACTCTAACGGTTTTCCAATTGTCGTTAGCCAACGAGAAAATCTTAACCTTGTACATTCTATTCTTACAAATTGCCACCAACTTATAATCTTCGTCAACAATTCTCCCAAATCCGTACTCAGCTCGATATGGATGCTCCATTTCACGACTCATGTCAATCGTTAAGTTTGTACGAGTTGATGGGTTGTAAAATGACACCTCATCACTCAAGCTCACACAAATCAGTCCATTGCAAGACCTCAATACACGCCTGAATTCGGGGTTACGATACGGATGACCATCGCCCAACAACAATTCTGACAAGATATTTAACGCCTCATCATTTAGGAGCCGAGTCGATATTTCCAAACAATTTTTAAATACGATTCGTCTGAACCTTGTTGCCACGAAATGGTGTCGAATGAATACGGGGTCGGTAATGACATTGTACCATGCATTGCAAATAGTTTTGCAAATCAATAAAGTGAAAACAGGTCAATGAAGGAACATAATCATCAACAAATCAAAGCTTACATCTTCAAACGTAGCAGGCATCATTTTGAGAATGAAATTATGGTTTTGTTAGATAGACGAAATTGTTTATGCAAAAGATTATGAAACTTGGAACGTGAATTTAAGTTAAAACTTGGGTGAGAGTGTGTTAGTGGGAAGTTATAGTATATCGTGGAGAATGTAGGAAGTTACCAGGTTATTAAAAAAACTGTTCATTTTAAAAACCGTTTAGTGTTAGTGGGGTAATAATGAAAAACAGTTATTGGTGGTTAACCATATCAAATGAAACAAGGGAGTCACTAAATACGGAAATCGACAGGGGTACATCAATTCACATTGTAAAAACAAAACCAAATAGTACTTATGACAAATTACGTGATAAACTACCTTAACTTCAAGAGGCCGAACCGTTCCTTTTTGAAGGTCAACATCCTTAAACTCAGAAACAATTTTTTTGTCAATCACTTGTTCTTTCGGAAAGTCAGCTGCGTCATTGTTGTCTACGTCCATGTCATCGAGAGAAACATCAACCATGTCTTCTTCATCGTTCAACACATCCATGAATTCATCTATAAATTCAACATCCTGTAATCAAGATGAATAAAATATAAATGGAACACATATGAATACCATTGACTATGGAACACGTCTGTAAAGTTCAAAACATACGTCGTTGCCAGCAGGGCTGGATGGTTCATTTAAGTTTGTTGATGTTGTTCCAGAAAACTTAACATCAGGAATGGAATCTATTACCGGGTTTTCGTCCTTATTTATTAAGGCCTTGATTAATATGCCCATAGATCTAGGGAAATGGATATACACATATACTTGAGATCTTTCGGGCTAACATCTTTCCTGATAACAACTCTGGTGTGAATGTTAGAGAACGGTAGTCTTTGCTAGTCGAGTAATTCATTTTTGTGGCCAACCATGGTGGTCGTAGTCGTCTTTGCTAGTTCTTCTATGACACTGTATGGTGAGATGCCTGTAAGAGGTAAGCTTCACTTCCTTTTTTGTCGTATCGAATTGATGAAAGATAATGTGGTTAGTGTGTTTAAGTTCTGGTTAACGTACCTTTTGCAATCCATAGACGCCAAATTTGCAGTTAGATTTCTTGAGTTACTATACTCGACATTACATTTCTCTACTTGATATTGTGTTCATGACACCTTTTACAATCTTCTTCCTCACACAGTTTCTTTTGCCTACAAAGATTAGGTGTTTCATATTGTATAAGAAAATATGGTATCACAGTAGAAGGTTCGGCTACTTTAGCCCCTTGAGTTAACATAAGATCATAAACAGTTTGCTTCTATCTAAATACTTAAAGGCATACAATTATCTACTATATTGCAAAACTGAATAAGCATTTATAATTAGAAATTGTAAACAACTTATTCTCGTACACACTTGTTATGTAATCATATGTGACTTGCTTATCTATTATACGAAGCAAAATATGTTGATCGCATTTTCATCTAATAATTTCAAACACCACACTTGTCTAAGGCTATAGCTTTTGCTTTAGGCACGAGACCAGCTAGAAACCCCAATTTAACTTGCTTTCCTTGGTCGGTTTTTGGATCCTGCAAGTATTCATTAGAAAGAATCATCTAACTTGCACAAGCTATAGGAAACAACAAAACATAATATTTTTTATCATGATCTGTACTAGATCAGTCAGAAGAGGAGTCTCCAAAGACTCTTTAGGAGCCGAACCGCTTTTTCTCTGTTGATCTATAGCATTGCTGTGTGCCGCTCTGATCATCATTCAGGATTCACTCTCTATAGTTACATCAATTTCATAGATACCTCTAGGTCTAGCAGATTAGTAATATGTGACAATCCGTCAGTTTCAGGGCGATATTTTAATCTCGACTATTAAGTATTACGTGTTTACTTTAATAAGAATTTTAAATTATCGGCTAACTAAGAAGGTTATAGCTTGAAACTTAACGTAAGAATGTCGTTTAGATGAAAACCGACAAGAAATACGTTAGGTATCGATATATTATTCTCAAATTAATCATAAGAATGATTTTATCATATTTATCTTTATTTCTCGTGCTTTACGTTTTAAAGAATGACGAGAACTATTAGTGATCGCGATACCGACGGATGCCCAAAAATTTACGTTTTATTATCGATTGTCTCGATATTTAATATTTTCGACGTTTTCGATTTAATTACGTTTTAAGTCGTGTCGAAACTATATTATTATCATATTTTGAGTGCGTTTTAATTTTTAAGAAGTATTTTTACGAAACCCGAGTCCCGTAAATATTTTGAAAAGTCGACTAATAGTCATTTCTCGCTTTTTAACTTAAATGTTACATTTTAGTCCAAAACTATTCAATAATTACAACTTTTACCCACCCACCATATAAAAGCAATTTCTCACCTAATTTTACACACACATAAAATGTGTTCACCAAAAATCTTTCTCTCCTTCTTCCTTTCTTTTTTGGCCGTGAACCCCAACACTACAAAACCTCCAAATCTTTGATTTTTACCTTGAATCTTGATGATCTAAGGTAAGACCCATTCTTGTAATTTGATTGTGATCATTTTGCACTAAAAATTTTATACATGAAAGGACTTTGATTTTCCAAAATTATTTCATGATGATCAATGCATGTTTGATCCATTTTGATGCTTGTATGTTATGTTTATTGTTATTATATATGGAATTTTGTTGTTGCATGTGTGATTTGTGAAGTGGGTTTTTGTAAATAATGAACATGCAAGTGATCTAATGATATTAGGATGTTTATTAGTTGTTATTAAGAGTATGATAATGGGTAAAATTGGTCAAAAGATTGTTTTGATGTGATTTTTAAAAGTATATTTTTAGACAGTAGGTTTAGAGGTATTTTCAGAAATCTTAAATCTTAGTTAAGGATAAGATGATGTGATATTGTTATAGAGATTTTCCTAAGCTTCGATTTGATATGAAATAGAGCTTCTAGCTCCAAACGAGCGAGAAGCTATGATGATTTGATTATTCGTGTACCAGGAGACGAGTATCGACATATTATGTAATTGTTGTCGATATTTGGATCGAATCTCGGGCACTGATAGGTGTGAAAACACCCATCCCTTTTACCACTTAATTACAATAATAACCGAGCCAAAACGTGTATTTTATGTCATTTATGTCAGAATTATGTGTGGTTTGTGTTTTTGTTGTGATTTAGGACGAAAAGGTGAAAAGTGGAGAAAACACGGCTTTCACGGGCTTTTATCGAAGAAAAAGACAAAAGACAAAGTCGAAAGATCAAAAGTGGAAAAAGAACGGAAGTCCAAGACCAATTCTGAAGATTTATCAAAGAAAAAGTCAAAAGACGGAAGTTTACTAAAAAGCCGAAGAACTCAAGTCTAATTTATTGAAGATTACAAGACGAGTTTGAAGAAATCCCAAGACAAAGTCCAAGAATTAAGAAGATTAACAAAAGATTAAGAAAATCAAGGACTTAAGTGTGCAATTAAGGAAAAGAAGAAAGAGGGAGGAAGCTTCCTAAGCTCCTCCCTAATCTCCCTATATATAGTCACCACCTTCATTTGTTTAGAGTTGTTGGTGGATTGACAACCCATCCTTCCACCATTTTCATTTCCCTGCTTTTTAATTTCTTGCACCTTAATCTTCATGTAATGCACCTTTAAATTCATTTCAATTCCAAGTAAGTTTACCATTTAATTGTTGTTAATCTTTACTTTATTGTTAATCTCCTTCTACCTTTCTTGTTTGATTTGTTCTTCATCTTCATTGTTCATGTTCTTGAGTTTTTATGATTTTGATCAAGTGGGTTTTGATTGATTTGGTTATGTTTGTTAGTTTTGTTGATTTGTTTTGATTGATTATTGTTAGTTGATGTTTACTGATTGTTTGGGTTTAATCTTTTGGTTAATCTTGATTAGTTTTTGGTTAAATTCGTGTTCTATTTCATCCCCTGTTCTTCTCGTTCTAAGTTACTGTTCTTGCCCAGACTATTCCGAAACAACTGCTTCTTTTATCGTTCGTACGGAATATTGATTATTCCGATTGAAGCCCCTTCGTTCGGAATATTGATTATTCCGAATCAAACCCCTTCGTTCGGAATATTATTTATTCCGGATCAACACAACATTCCGAATGAAGCCAACATTCCGCATGAGCAATTTATTCCAAATGAACCAACATTCCGAACCAAGCAATATATTCCGGATAAAGCATGTATTCCGAATGAAGGATTATTCCGGATGAACCCTTTATTCCGGATGAGTAATTATTCCGAATGAAGCGGGATATTCCGGATGAAGCCAATATTCCGGATGAATGTTTTATTCCGGATGAAGCTGTTTTATTCCGAATGAGGGACTTATTCCGAATGAACTTGTTTATTCCGAATGAAGGACTTATTCCGAATGAAGTGTTTTCAGTTTTCGTGTAGTTTTATGATTTTTAATTTTAAGCTTTATTTTTCCCGCCTTTTTCTTTATTTGCACTTTTACTTGCTTTCCTTTTAGTTTAAGTTTTAGTTTGAGTTATTTACCTTTATTGCTTTTAATTTCTTGTCATTTATTTTCCCGTCAAGTTTTTATCTTTCATTGTTGTTTCTTTTTACCGTCTTTATTTTATTCTTATTTCTTTTACCGTTTTTATTTTATCTTTTCAAGTCTTTATTTTTCATTAGATTTAGACAACGACAACTCTTTCATTTGATTCACCAAGAACAACTGAGTCGCACAATTAACCCGAGATCAATTTGAAGAGATACCGAGAAACGAACTTTTTCAACTTACGAAAATCATTACATTAAAATGGCGCCACTGCCGGCTCTTTTCGTGAGGATTAAAGGTTTTTTGTGAGAGACGTGTTGGCTTTTGGGATCCGTTCACTTGTGAACGTTATTTTTCGTGTCCAAAAATTTTCAAAAATCCCAAAAACATTTGAAAAATCATAAACAGCATTTCTTTTTCAAAGTTTTGCACCAAAAATATTCTTCTTGCTCATCTATTTTTCTTTATGGATTCTTATGTCCATTGCGTCGGGTGTGGGAGACGATTATACGGGAACGACTCTTGTCAATGGTGTACATGTGAGCGGTGCGGAAACGATATCAACAATCCACAATTCATATACGGATTTTGTCCCTTGTGCAACTCGACTAATTAGTCCTTTTTGAATCCACCTCCTGTTCCCCCGTGCATCTATTGTGGAAGCGATTCTCATTGGCATGTTTCGTGCCCGGTTCAATACCCGTATGGTCACGGGCAAGAACCGGGGTACAATTATGACAATGACAATAGCTATCCACAAGACGCACCCGATTTTTCTCCCGACCCATGTTGCCAAAATTGTGGGGGTCCTCACGATACCTATTATTGTCAACCAATGAATTATTATGAGCAAAATCCGTGTCCTCAATTTTCTTCACCGATGGATTATTATGAATCAAATCCGTGTTCTAATTATTCTCAATCGATGAACTACTATGAGCCACAACCATGCTATAATTCAGGTTTTCAACACTTTGAGCCCCCACATCACACCCTCAATCATCAATCCTCTCAGCAAATTGATATTGACCCGCAACGCACTACTTTGAATGCCGAAATACACTCCATCATCATGCAACTTCAAGAAACCCTTGTTCTAACAAAAGAAGCATGGGCGGAGGAAAAGCGACTGCAACAAGAGCAAGTATTTAATCTTAGTGATTCTACCCCTCCTCTGGTCCGTCCTTCCTACTATTATTATGATGATGACGATGATGCAGTATGCACTTTCAACACATCTTCTGAAGTTACTGCTCCTACGCTTGATGTTCCTACTGCGTCTAAGGATCTAGATTCGTTGAATGAGCTTAGTGATGTTGGTCTCGACAAAGTATTGGATGATGAGGTTTGTGACTTACCTGTTATGGAGTCTGAGGACGACGTTGCTCTTACGGAAGAGGTCGATCCAAATGATGACGATTCTTCTCTCTGCTATGAGAATTTCACTTTTGAAATTTCTCAATCTCCACCGGAGATGCGGGCGATGACGATTTATTCTCTCCGTCTTACGAGAAGTTCACCGATGAACTTGATATTGTGGATGAGGTGGAAGACGTGCTTCTTCGCGATAGATTACGGAAAGTGCACCTTCTTATTGCTCAAATCGAAGAGTTGACTTCTCCTCCTCTCTCCGAGTCTTTGCCTCCATCTACTCCTCCCGTTGAAGATAATGACCCATTGCTGGAAGAAATCGACATTCACTCCATGCCTCCAGGTATTGATGACGATGACATGGAGGGGGATATTATTTCTGATAATTTGCTGCAGGAAAGTATTGACCCAAGTCCCCCTCCCGAGCACCTTTCATCCTCCCCATTAGCCACTATTACGGAGGATGAGTGCTTTGACCCGGGAGGTGACATTGATTATGCTATGATTGATAACATTAAGGCTTTGCCGCTTTCTCAGCATCCATTGTCTTTGGGGGAGGACAATGTGCTTACTTTACCCACCCCACCTCCCATGGATCTTGATTTCATATACGTTACGTATGTTGAAAGGACCTTTCTCCCATTCAAGACTTATCCCCCCGCCTCTCCCTCTTTGATGTCCACCGGGAACGAGGACAAGGTCTTTGATCCCGGTATCACATTCGAGGCTTCCCCATGGACCATTTAATTCGGGGACAAGTCAGGCTCGTGACTCGGTTAATATAAACAAGCGCTTTTTGGGAGGCAACCAATTATCTATCTATCTTTACCATAAGTGTAGGGGGAGCCCGTTGGTGTTTCTTCTTTTCTTTCTTATCATGTGCAGGGATTAGAGCTTCAAAGACACACTCTTGATGACTTTTGACGAACCGTGATTCCGAGTTTCCATCTTCCCAGTTCTATCCTAAACTCTTTTCGATTCACTATTTTATATTTCTCAATATTAAAATAGGAATCTCTTTAGTTGTCTCTTCCTTAGCAAGATTTAAACAAAGTGCACAATGTCCTAAGTGTAGGGGAGTTTACTTCCACATGCTTAAACATTGAGGACAATGTTTATCTTAAGTGTAGGGGGACTTCTATCGAAGTTAAGTGGCCTTTTCCTTGTATTTGTCCTCATTTTAACCGTAAAAATTTGATTTTTCGACATTTTTCAAAATTTTTAATCTATTTTGGCCTAGTTGTATAGTTTTTTTACCTTTGTATAGTTATTTTCTTTTTTTACTAGAATAAATTTTTAATAAAGTGGTTTTAATTATTAAACGTTGTGAATCTTTTGACTCAACCCGAGTTTACTTATCTAAGTTTACTCTAGCTAGTATCCTTAACTTGTTTAAGTCAAGTTATGCTGGGCTTTTATATAAGGAGCTATAAAACGCGAAAGTCTTAACTCTCACGGGTTAAGAACAAGAACTTTTCGCAAGTTCCTATAATCGATCCTAGAGAGTCGTTTATCAAGGGAACTTTAAAATGCGATTTTGAAACTTGAAAAAGTCTAAGAATTTGCAAGATCCTATAGGCGACTCGAAAACCCAATACCTTGATTTAATAGGCTAAGCATCCACGAGTCTCATTCCTTGAGATTTTAAACTGTGGAGAACGAGAGATGATAGAGCCAATTATAAGTTTGGTATTCTTTCGTGAATTTATGTGAGTTAATTATAAGCCTATTCTCCCATCACTTGCTAATAAATTTATCTGCAATAAATAAGGTTGTACGATTTGAAAAGTTACTTAGCTTCTAGCCCAAGATCGTTTAAAAGTTGATCGGTATGGATTAGAGTTCATAGCCAAGGCATAACTTATTGAAGCGGGATGCGAAGATTGGGGAGTCCAAAAAGGTCCTAACAAGGCATGAGGGCTATATTTTGTTGCTAAAGATCCAAAGTGATGTGAAGAATCATTTATCAAAGATCAATATGAAGGATCGAGACACACGACCAAAAGCAAAAACTCCCCAAAAGATCATGGAGAAGTCTATCCAAAAAGGCCCTAACAAGGAATGAGGATAAATAGATCCAAGTCCAAAAAGGAGGCGGATCGTTGTATATCAAAGTCCAAAATAAAGATTGGAGAAAAATGAAGAAGTCGTGGTCCAAATATGAAGAATCTCTCAAAAAAGTTCAAGTGAAGAAATTCCATTTATGAAGAGAAGACCATAATTTCATGAACGTCTCTCAAGATTTGAAGTATGAAGTCGCTGCCAAATATCGGTCCGAGAAAGGTCTCAAATCGTGAAGCGAGTTATGCCAAGATATGAACTTTATGAGGTCCCGAGAAGCAGTTTTAAAAGATATTGTCCTTTAGCTAACTATTGATTAAATCGTCCCACTTTATTTTCAGACTTAATAACTATCAAAATAAGTCAACAATGTATCCTCGTGATCATTCAAGACAAGAATAAAATATAAGAGATACACCTAGGAATAAGGGAGTCTAAGTGAATAATTGGCCCACATGAGTTCGTGTTAGTTTGCTAACTTATAATAACAAAGATCTCGTTTTTAAGCTTGGTTTGGAGAAAGTGAAAACTTGGATGATGATCATTCACAACATTTCAAAAACCCGAAGGTATGCTTTTGATTTCTTTACTTTGAATATTTATAGTTTTCTATCTCTTTAATAAAGGCCAACGTGGATTAATTGTGATGAAAAATGTAAACGTGCTTTGTAACTAATGCATTGCATGAGGACATTGCAATGGTTAAGTGTAGGGGATTTGATAGGTGTGAAAACACCCATCCTTTTTACCACTTAATTACAATAATAACCGAGCCAAAACGTGTATTTTATGTCATTTATGTCGGAATTATGCGTGGTTTGTGTTTTTGTTGTGATTTAGGACGAAAAGGTGAAAAGTGGAGAAAACACGGCTTTCACGGGCTTTTATCAAAGAAAAAGACAAAAGACAAAGTCGAAAGATCAAAAGTGGAAAAAGAACGGAAGTCCAAGACCAATTCTGAAGATTTATCGAAGAAAAAGTCAAAAGACGGAAGTTTACTAAAAAGCCGAAGAACTCAAGTCTAATTTATTGAAGATTACAAGACGAGTTTGAAGAAATCCCAAGACAAAGTCCAAGAATTAAGAAGATTAACAAAAGATTAAGAAAATCAAGGACTTAAGTGTGCAATTAAGGAAAAGAAGAAAGAGGGAGGAAGCTTCCTAAGCTCCTCCCTAATCTCCCTATATATAGTCACCACCTTCATTTGTTTAGAGGTGTTGGTGGATTGACAACCCATCCTTCCACCATTTTCATTTCCCTGCTTTTTAATTTCTTGCACCTTAATCTTCATGTAATGCACCTTTAAATTCATTTCAATTCCAAGTAAGTTTACCATTTAATTGTTGTTAATCTTTACTTTATTGTTAATCTCCTTCTACCTTTCTTGTTTGATTTGTTCTTCATCTTCATTGTTCATGTTCTTGAGTTTTTATGATTTTGATCAAGTGGGTTTTGATTGATTTGGTTATGTTTGTTAGTTTTGTTGATTTGTTTTGATTGATTATTGTTAGTTGATGTTTATTGATTGTTTGGGTTTAATCTTTTGGTTAATCTTGATTAGTTTTTGGTTAAATTCGTGTTCTATTTCATCCCCTGTTCTTCTCGTTCTAAGTTACTTTTCTTGCCCAGATTATTCCGAATCAACTTCTTCTTTTATCGTTCGTTCGGAATATTGATTATTCCGATTGAATCCCCTTCGTTCGGAATATTGATTATTCCGAATCAAACCCCTTCGTTCGGAATATTATTTATTCCGGATCAACACAACATTCCGAATGAAGCCAACATTCCGCATGAGCAATTTATTCCGAATGAACCAACATTCCGAACCAAGCAATATATTCCGGATGAAGCATGTATTCCGAATGAAGGATTATTCCGGATGAACCCTTTATTCCGGATGAGTAATTATTCCGAATGAAGCGGGATATTCCGGATGAAGCCAATATTCCGGATGAATGTTTTATTCCGGATGAAGCTGTTTTATTCCGAATGAGGGACTTATTCCGAATGAACTTGTTTATTCCGAATGAAGGACTTATTCCGAATGAAGTGTTTTCAGTTTTCGTGTAGTTTTATGATTTTTAATTTTAAGCTTTATTTTTCCCGCCTTTTTCTTTATTTGCACTTTTACTTGCTTTCCTTTTAGTTTACTTTTTAGTTTGAGTTATTTACCTTTATTGCTTTTAATTTCTTGTCATTTATTTTCCCGTCAAGTTTTTATCTTTCATTGTTGTTTCTTTTTACCGTCTTTATTTTATTCTTATTTCTTTTACCGTTTTTATTTTATCTTTTCAAGTCTTTATTTTTCATTAGATTTAGACAACGACAACTCTTTCATTTGATTCACCAAGAACAACTGAGTCGCACAATTAACCCGAGATCAATTCGAAGAGATACCGAGAAACGAACTTTTTCAACTTAGCAAAATCATTACATTAAAATGGCGCCACTGCCGGCTCTTTTCGTGAGGATTAAAGGTTTTTTGTGAGAGACGTGTTGGCTTTTGGGATCCGTTCACTTGTGAACGTTATTTTTCGTGTCCAAAAATTTTCAAAAATCCCAAAAACATTTGAAAAATCATAAAAAGCATTTCTTTTTTAAAGTTTTGCACCAAAAATATTCTTCTTGCTCATCTATTTTTCTTTATGGATTCTTATGTCCACTGCGTCGGGTGTGGGAGACGATTATACGGGAACGACTCTTGTCAAGGGTGTACATGTGAGCGGTGCGGAAACGATATCAACAATCCACAATTCATATACGGATTTTGTCCCTTGTGCAACTCGACTAATTAGTCCTTTTTGAATCCACCTCCTGTTCCCCCGTGCATCTATTGTGGAAGCGATTCTCATTGGCATGTTTCGTGCCCGGTTCAATACCCGTATGGTCACGGGCAAGAACCGGGGTACAATTATGAAAATGACAATAGCTATCCACAAGACACACCCGATTTTTCTCCCGACCCATGTTGCCAAAATTGTGGGGGTCCTCACGATACCTATTATTGTCAACCAATGAATTATTATGAGCAAAATCCGTGTCCTTAATTTTCAAGGGAAAATGTAAGTTGCTAAACTTCAGGTCATGAGTCTATTTTCAAACGTGAGTGTCGGTTTTGTAAACAGAATTGTTTAGAGTAATCAAAATGGTTTTACAAGTCAAAGGCGTAAAACTGTCCGGTTTTTATAACACGAA
This sequence comes from Glebionis coronaria, assembly GCA_025667525.1. NCBI lineage: Eukaryota > Viridiplantae > Streptophyta > Magnoliopsida > Asterales > Asteraceae > Glebionis > Glebionis coronaria. Next base: position 614,502,843 of record CM046874.1, on the reverse strand, counting down.
GGTGTGTCGGGCAGAAGATCTTAGAAGTAATATTTATGAATGAAATTTGAACTGAGTCTTATTCATATTATATGTGATTTTTTGACCAAGTTTCGTCGAAATCGGACAAGTCTAGATAGGATAGTTTGGTGTGTTCATTTGGAGTGTACATGCTGATTGGTATTTTGGACACGTAGTTCAATGCTCGTGTGGCGTGAGTTTGAGTATTCGCTATAGGACATGGTGATTTACTCAAGTGCTTAGTCATTATATCAATGACTTAGCTACTGGTCCGAGTGAAGTAAAGTGATAAGTTGACTTGCGTTGACTTCGCGTCTTAGGACATGTTAATGTCAAGAGTGCAAGTGTTAAAATGAATAGTGTTGAATAAAAGGATACCGTAACATCACTTGTATTGTTAATTTTTCGGGATTGTCATGGTTTTGTAATTTTGATTTTTATATTATTTAAGTATGATTTATACTTAAGTCGATTATTAACGAACGCGCCTTATTTGGTAGGTTGCGATTTTCGTGTTTAAACGGGCATCACTAATCGTCGGCGATCATCTCATTACCACTATTGGCTAAGCTGAGTCTATAGCCTCGCTTTAACATGTTTACTTGTTTTATAAAACCCGCGAGGGGGATAACATGCTTGTTCTATTAAAATAAAGGGTGCAACGAGATGTTATGGAAACCCTAGTTATTGGAAAAGTATGGGCGCAACGAGAAGTTGTGGAAACCCTACTTATTGGAAAAGCATTTATTATAAACGAAGGGTGCAATGAGAAGTTGTGGTAAACCCTCTTTGTTTTAAAACTGAACACAAGGGACCCGATTGTATGCTTAGATGAAAGTTATTACATAAGCTAGTTTAGCCTTAAAAGACCCATGAATTGTGAATTGTTAATCGAAGTAACGCTAATACTATGGATAGATCTATCGGGGTGACGCCCAGTCTGGCCGCGACTAGCTATCGCGTGGTGTTGTGATGCACTAGTAATGAAATATCGGATGCATTGTATAAGAGAAATATACGCACTTAGCTAGGTGTGTTGGGCTGAAATAATATATGTTAACGTTCAATGTCACGAGGCTTATGTAATAACATCGATAATTATGTCCGTACAACATAATTGTCTTTCGATTAATTATTAACCATGGAAGGTTATTTTGAATACTTGTGTTCTCTTTATTTAAATTAAACTCTATAGATTCACTCGGCAAATTTTGCTGACTTTTTAGCATGTTTTATCTCAGGTCCATATGGAAGGCACTCGAGGAAGAGGTTTAGTGAAGCTTGCATATTTGAAATGTTTTGGCCCGCTTTTATAAATTATATCCATTCGAATCATTTTTATCATTACTGTGTTTTGTAAAAAAAAATTTGAATCATCTGGGACCAAGTGTGAAATATTTATCGTTGAATAAATGAATGGATGATGTTTTTATCAAAACGACTCGTTTTGAGCCGTTTTCTATGATTATGAACATGAATCATGTAAGTAGCACCCAATGACCCTTCCGCTGATATGACCGAAAATTGGGGGTGTTACAGATTGGCATCAGAGCTCAAGTTATAGAGAACGAAAAGATTTTCCAAAAATAAAATTTTGAAATCTTTTGACTATAACATCTGTAAGCGAAACCTCCGAGTTGCTAATGGACGAGAATGAAAGTATTTTTATACATATATGGGATTATATATATGTTATAATCTTTATCGATTATTTGAACTTGTGAATTACAAGGTATGTTTTCATTTATTTAATTATAAATGATAATTTTATACTTATACGAGACGTTTATACGACGTAGATTGTCACGAAGCCACCCTAGTCATTCTAACGATAACGCTGAAGTTATTTCTGAAGTGAATCCTATTATTATCGAGACTAACTAAGTTGTGAATATACATGATCCCAATGAAATAGTTAATATTCTCGATAATATTCTTTTGGTTACGAGGACTTTGATTTCCTTGGTTCCTATTCTTGATCTATCGATTCGTTCATTTCGTTTAGAATCTGCATTTTTGTTAATCTTTGACATTATATTGTTTTGATAGAAACAAGTTTGTCTGAGATAGTACTATTAATTGTTAGGAATTGAGAGTGATTGTTATGGTATTCACATGCCAACCAGGATTCCATATCATATCACTGATCATTTTTTGTTAAATCAGTTTCTCGTTTGTTTCGATCCTGATTTTCTGCGTTGAGCTGGCGATGCTTAAATAAAGTGATTTATAATTGTCTTGTTGAAATGAATTGGCCATTTATTTGAAGAAGGAAATTATAAATTGTTGAACCACAAATTTCTAAATCTTATTTGGATGGATTTGATCAATCCATGGAAATAATGATTTATAAACGTGTGGGCTTAAGCATTTAGCATCTGCGTGATTACATTCTTATTGACCCATAATTCGTTTGCTTGACTTATTCGTTGATTTTGTTCCTTTAATTCTTTAACCATGGGATGGTTATATTTGGGCTGTTCCAAAACCACCGATTGAGGAGGATATCAAGCGTTTCTGAAAGACACTATAGAAATCTTCTTCTAGTGGGACCGAGGATCTTTCTTAGCCATGTGATTTACCTAGTAACTCTTGTCGATTAGTTTAACAATTTTAGTATCTTTCAAATCACTAACTAAACTGTGACATCAGTTAGTAGGACTAGTCTTTTAAGTTGTATGGCATTAGACGATGATTATCTATAATGTTAGACAATACAAATTGTACTAGTTTGTGATCAATGGAATGACTATCTTTTGATTCCTAAATATGCATTGTTCTATTATTATCTTTCCTTGCTTTTCTCCTTTAAACTCATGTAGTATAACGCAACCATTGAATGAATAATCATTATGATTTGATTTGCGTTGCGCAAGAATCATGCAGTCAATGAAAGCTATGACTGAAGCACGAATGCGCCAAGTTATTAGTGAATACGTTGTTGTATCTTTAACCGAATTCATGGCCAACATGAATGATGGATCTGGAACTGGAGCTGAAGCTGGAGCCAATAATGTTCATGGTGCTGATGGAACAAATGTACCCAAAATTAGAGGCTATAACTACACTTCATTCATTAAAGTGAAAACCGTATACTCTTAAGGGGACTAAAGATGATGGAGGATTGTGTCATTTGTTGAAAAACTGGCGTCAGTCTTTCGAATCAGTGACCCTAATCAGGAGGATAAGGTGCAGTTTGAAATCACTACTCTCCAAGGTCGTGCATTAATTTGGTGGAATGGCAGACTTGCTTCCATAGGTATCGTTACTTATGGGACACCATGGACTAAGGTGAGGAAGCGGTTAACTGAGGAGTTTGTCCTCGAAGTATTTCCAAAGTATGGAGCAAGTGTTGTACAATCTGAAACTAAAGGGAACTAACATTGGTAGATATACCAAGTGTTTCCACGAGTTGACTCCTTTATATCCAAGAATGGTGGAACTCGAACTGCCAAGGTCAAGCAGTATATTCACGGCTGACCAAGAATATACACGGTGATGTGATTTCGCCTAAGCCATTTACAATTTGTGAAGATATCTGCATGGCTTATCAAATCATGGGACACATAATTCAAGGCAAGGCTGATGAGGTCACTGAAGGGAAAAATAATTCCAAACTGAAATTCGTTTTGTGCATTAGAGCTTGTAAGTATATCGAAAAAGGTTGTGAATTAATCTTAGCTTAAGTAGCATAGAAGGAGTCGTAAGAGAATTAAGTAGAATTACTCTGGTCATTTGTAACTATTCCAAAGTGTTCTGGGAGATTTTCCAGGTTTTTCGCCTCTAAGGAAAATAGAATTTTTAATTGATCTAATTCTTGGTGCTGCAACTGTGGCACGTGAGCCATATTTATTAGCACCATACGAGTTGAAGCAATTATTTGTGTAGTTACGAGAACTATCTGATAGAGGTTTTATTCGACCGAGCTTGTCACTTTCTAGAACTCCTATTCTATTCTTTAAGAAGAAAGATGCTTCGTTCCGTATGTGCATCGATTACCGAGATCTGGATAAGCTAACGATCTAAAAATCGTTACCTACTTCCAAGAATTTATGATCTATTTGATAAACTTCAAGATTCTCGTGTTTTCTCCAAGAATGATCTTTGTTTTTCTTAACATCAACTTCGCAGACGCGAGGAAGATATTCATATTACGGCGTTTAGAACTCGTGATGATACTTATGAGTTTCGTGTTATGCCTTTTGGTTTGACTAATACGCCTGTTGTATTCATTGACTTAATGAATCATAGGTGTAAGTCGTATCTTGATAAATTCGTGATTGTTTTCATTGATGATATTCTAACCTGCTCGAAGAGCGAGGAAGAACATGTCGAAAACTTAGGGATTATCTTGAACTTGTTAAAGAACGAAAAGATGTACCCAAAATTCTTAAAATGTGATTTTTGGCTTTGTTCTGTACGACTTCTTGTCATGTGATTGACAAAAGTGGCGTCATGTTGATCCTGTGAAAATCGAAACCATTGAAAATTTGAATACTCCAACTATTCCAACTGAAGTACGACAATTTCTAGGTTTGGCTGGTTACTACTGAAGGTTTATTGAAGGATTCTCGTTGATATCAAAAATCATTAACTAAGCTAACTAAAAAGAATGAACTGTATGTGTGGGGCGATGAGGAAGAGAAAGCTTTTCAAACCATGGAAAGAAAACTCTGAAGCACGCCGATTCTCATCATTACTCGAAGGAAGTGAAGCTTTTGTTGTTTATTGTGATGCATCTCTGAAGGATTTAGAGCTGTTTGATTTGTATATGCTTGTAGGAAACCTAGGAAGAATGAGGAAACTGCACAACCCATGGCTTGAAATTGGGTGCGGTGATTTTTACTCTTTGTCTATGGAGACATTAATTGTATGGCACCAAATGTACGGTATCCACCGATAGAAAGAGCCTACAATGCATTCTGGAATAAAAAGAGGTAAATTAGCCTTTAAGTGATTACGATTGTGTTATTCGTTATCATTCGTGAGGTAGGAGAAAATTACAATGGATTCATTGTTAAGCTCTCGAAAAATCAGTCTGAATATGATTCGATTTGTGTCAATGTTGATTGATTGACTCTGCTCAATTTATTTCGATAAATAAATCAACCGTACTAATTAAGAATCGTTTGTTAACTGCTCGTATTAGACATAGAAGTTATGATAATGTGAAACGAAAACCTTTGAAATTCGAGGTAGGTGAAAAAGTTATGCCAAGTTATCACCATGAAAAAGGTGTTATATATATTTTGTAAAACATGGGAAGTTAAGTCCTCGTTAGTTTGGACCATTCGAGATGATATCGAGTGTAGGTCCGGTGGCATGAAAACTTAAATTACCTCGAGAGCTACAAGGAATTCACAATACTTTTCATATGTCGAACCTAAAGAAATTTCTTTCCGATAAAGATCTTATTATCCCTCTAGATGAAGTATGAATCGACGGTAAGTTGCATTTCATCAAAGTACTTGTTGATGTTATCGATAAGGAAGTTAGGCAACCGAAGAAAAGTCGAATTCCTAATGTCAATGTGATGGAACTCAAGACGAGGACCAAAATACATTTAACTCTTTGATTTTAACAAGCGAAGAATGAAAGTTGATCTTCGGGACGAAGATCCCAATTTGGTGGGGATGATGTGACAATCCGTCAATTTCAAGTCGATATTTTAATTCTTGACTATTAAGTATTACCTGTTTACTTTAATGAGAATTTTAAATTATCGGCTAACCAAGAAGGTTATAGCTTGAAACTTAACGTAAGAATGTAGTTTAGATAAAAAACAGACAAGAAATACGTTAGGTATCGATATATTATTCTCAAATTTATCATAAGAATGATTTAATTATATTTATCTTTATTTCTCGTGCTTTACGTTTTAACGAATGACGAGAACTATTAGTGATCGGGATACAGACGGATGCCCGAAAATTTACGTTTTATTATCAGTTGTCTCGATATTTAATATTTCTGACGTTTTGATTTAATTACGTTTTATATCGTGTCGAAACTATATTATTATCATATTCTGAGTGTGTTTTAATTTTTGAGAAGTATTTTTACGAAACCCGAGTCCCGTAAATATTTTCAAAAGTCGACTAATAGTCATTTCCTGCTTTTTAACATAAATGTCACATTTTAGTCCAAAACTATTCAATAATTACAACTTTTTCCCACCCACCATACAAAAGCAATTTCTCACCTAATTTTACACACACATAAAATGTGTTCACCAAAAATCTTTCTCTCCTTCTTCCTTTCTTTTTTGGCCGTGAACCCCAACACCACAAAACCTCCAAATCTTTTATTTTTACCTTGAATCTTGATGATCTAAGGTAAGACCCATTCTTGTAATTTGATTGTGATCATTTTGCACTAAAAATTTCATACATGCAAGGACTTTGATTTTCCAAAATTATTTCATGATGATCAATGCATGTTTGATCCATTTTGATGTTTGTATGTTATGTTTATTATTATTATATATGGAATTTTGTTGTTGCATGTGTGATTTGTGAAGTGGGTTTTTGTAAATAATGAACATGCAAGTGATCTAATGATATTAGGATGTTTATTAGTTGTTATTAAGAGTATGGTAATGGGTAAAACTGGTCAAAAGGTTTTTTTGATGTGATTTTTAAAAGTATATTTTTAGGCAGTAGGTTTAGAGGTATTTTCGGAAATCTTAAGTCTTAGTTAAGGATGAGATGATGTAATATAGTTGTAGAGATTTTCCTAAGTTTCGACTTGATATAAAGTAGAGCTTCTAGCTCCAAACGAACAAGAAGTTATGATGATTTGATTATTCGTGTACCGGGAGACGAGTATCGGCACAATATGTAAATGTTGTCGATATTTGGATCGAATCTCGGGGACTATAGAATGAGTTTTGAAAATAGTCAAGGGCTGATGTAAGTTTCTAAACTTCAGGTCATGAGTCTATTTTCAAACGCGAGTGTCGGTTTTATAAACGGAATTGTTTAGAGTAATCAAAATGGTTTTACAAGTCAAAGGCGTAAAACTGTCCGGTTTTTATAAGATGATGGTGTGTCGGGCAGAAGGTCTTAGAAGCAATATTTTTGAATGAAATTTGAACTGAGTCTTATTCATATTATATGTGAGTTTGTGACCAAGTTTCGTCGAAATCGGACAAGTCTAGATAGGATAGATTGGTGTGTACATTTGGAGTGTACATCTTGATTGGTATTTTAGACACGTGGTTCATGCTCGTGTGGCGTGAGTTTGAGTATTCGCTATAGGACATGGTGATTTACTCAAGTGCTTAGTCATTATATCAATGACTTAGCTACTGGTCCGAGTGAAGTAAAGTGATAAGTTGACTTGCGTTGACTTGGCGTCTTAGGACGGGTTAATGTCAAGAGTGCAAGTGTTAAAATGAATAGTGTTGAATAAAAGGATATAGTAACATCACTTGTATTGTTAAATTTTCAGGATTTTCATGGTTTTGTAATTTTGATTTTTATATTATTTAAGTATGATTTATACTTAAGTCGATTATTAACGAACGCGCCTTATTTGGTAGGTTGCGGTTTTCGTGTTTAAACGGGCATCACTAATCGTCGTCGATCATCTCATTACCACTATTGGCTAAGGTGAGTCTATAGCCTCTCTTTTAACATGTTTACTTGTTTTATAAAACCCGCGAGGGGGATAACATGCTTGTTTTATTAAAATAAAGGGTGCAACGAGAAGTTGTGGAAACCCTAGTTATTGGAGAAGTATGGGCGCAACGAGAAGTTGTGGAAACCCTACTTATTGGAAAAACATTTATTATAAACGAAGGGTGCAACGAGAAGTTGTGGTAAACCCTCTTTGTTTTAATATTGAACACAAGGGACCCGATTGTATGCTTAGATGAAAGTTATTACATAAGCTAGTTTAGCCTTAAAAGACCCATGAATCGTGAATTGTTAATTGAAGTAACGCTAATACTATGGATAGATCTATCGGGGTGACGCCCAGTCTGGTCGCGACTAGCTATCGCGTGGTGTTGTGATGCACTAGTAATGAAACATCGGATGCATTGTATAAGATAAATATACGCACTTGGCTAGGTGTGTTGGGCTGAAATAATAAATGTTAACGTTCAATGTCACGAGGCTTATGTAATGACATCGATAATTATGTCCGTACAATATAATTGTCTTTCGATGAATTATTAACCATGGAAGGTTATTTTGAATACTTATGTTCTCTTTATTTAAATTAAACTCTATAGATTCACTCGACAAATTTTGCTGACTTTTTAGCATGTTTTATCTCAGGTCCATATGGAAGGCACTCGAGGAAGACGGTTTCGTGAAACTTGCATATTTGAAATGTTTTGGCCCTCTTTTATAAATTATATCCATTCGAAGCATTTTTATCATTACTGTGCTTTGTTAAAAAAAATTTGAATCATCTGGGACCAAGTGTGAAATATTTATCGTTGAATAAATGAATGGATGTTTGTTTTATCAAAACGACTCGTTTTGAGCCGTTTTCTATGATTATGAGCATGAATCATGTAAGTAACACCCAATGACCCTTTCGCTGTTATGACCAAAAATTGGGGGTGTTACATAATATCAGTTTGTGCATCCGTTATTGGCGCATGTGTTAAGCCCGCCTTGGACATTTAGTCTTTGAAGTATCGTAACTTCCTTGCCATTTCTCCGCATCTTTTAATCTATACAGCGGAAGAGATTTAAACAATAATCTCCATAACTAAACCGTATAGTTGAGACTTGTGACCTTAAATAGGTACGTTGCGTGTAGTGTGCCCGCACTTAAAGTTTGAAGTAAAGTGTGATCTTACTCGTGATTCACGAAGTACTTAACTTTCTAACTTATATCACATAAAGCAATTACAAATAGACCACATTATACTTGATGTCATTTGCTTTCGGATATGACTAAACTCAACAAAATTATGGAACATGTCCGTTAGTGGTAGCTCGCAAGTCGCTTCATAGGACAATAAGTTGCAAACTCATCGACTTATATTCCTAAATGTCATCATAATCCTTACTCAAATACCAAAATCAAACTTATCAATATACGAGTTCTAATACCCCAAAAGGCTAAAACTAAATCGCTCAATAATCACAGTCGTTTAAATACATATACCAATAGCCAGAACCTACAAGTTATTTACAAACGCTAAAACTCACAATTCATACAAAACTAATACAAGACGTAATGTTTCAAAAACAGTCCCTTAGAGCTGTAGAAGTAGATCCAACGTTCCTCTAGAAGTCAAATCTTATTAAAAATCGATAACATTATTACTAACACACCAGGCCCAACTCATGATTGTAAACCTCCAAATCAACTAATTCCATGATATGAAGTTCTCACACTTATGTTGATGCTCACAGTTCACTCAATAAAAGTCCTAGGTACCGGTGGTGTTATATCACCCAGCTTTTGGCCTATAACACACAACCAATAAAACTCTCTTGTTTTGTCCATAGCGCTGCACCTATGGTGCAGGTCATGATAAACGCTATGTCGCCGTCACTTAAATCCTTAAGGACATCATAAACCTAACGAAATACCAAACATGCTTCCAAACGACTTATCACATTAAAACCAAAGGCACAAGTTCTATAACCTCCTCACAGTTACTTAAAAAGTAATTATTGGCCATAAACCTACTACATCTTGCATAATGAAAACCGACACAAATCGCTTGTTTTGGCCATAGAGCTGCACCTATGGCACATGCCATAATAACGCTATGTAGCTGCCACTTAAATCCCTAAAAACATCATAGACCTAATGAAACCCCAAACATGCTCCTAAACAACTTATCACTTCAAACACACTAAAACCAAAGGCGCAAGCTCTATAACATCCTCCTCCTCTTCCTCACAGTTTATGTATTATGAAGTATAACTAAAACATGAAAACATGATGAACTAAATTAATTGCGAAATGAAATGATAAAACTCGGAGAAGGAAAGTTAGACTCACTGCATCAAACTAGCCAAAACCGTTGATAAACATATAAATTCTTAAGGGGTGGGATGTTATGGACTAACTGTTTTATCTACTATGAATTACATATGTAACATAAGACTCACTACATCAAACTAGGGACACCTATAACACCCCCCAAATTACCACGCAGCAGAATACCACTTTGGGGCGCTACTCATAGCACATCACACACAATCATAGAAAACAACCTCAAAAGAGGCGTTAAAATATTATACAATCTTGTCTAAAAGTTTCCCATCCCAATATATAAATCAGAGTAGCGTTTAGTCCCAAAAACCGTTACCAATCACAATACATTTATCAATGACTTAAAAGTCATTTATTCACTTCAAAGGATGGAAAATAAATAATATTAAATTTTAGACAATTAAGCACCAACTTCCTCCTCACATGCTCCGCTGCCATCCATCTTGATTACCTAAAATACATACTTAAAATCATCAACACAACGGTTGAGCATGTCTATAGGTTTTACAAATCATCATTTGAACACAAGAATTTTAATCATCTCAAGCTTTTCACACAGACAAATCATATATATATATATATCGATAAATTCCTTAAGCTCATGCAACTGAACGTTAACCAACACGTCAACCAAATCACTTACGGCGCCCCTACAACAGGTAATATTGTCATATACCAGCGACCACTTATACATAATATCCCTTTCAGATGATCACTTATGGATACATACCCTAGGATAAGATTTGTCAAACCAAATAGATCTATCATATGTATTAGCGTTTACCTCGCAAGGTAATTAACAGTTCATGAAATTCTGGGACTTCATAAGACAATGGTACTTAGGCATTTATCATCATATGAGGGTCCAGCATACCAAAAACAACTTGTGTTCACTTTATAAAACAGCATGTATTCCCCCTCGCGGGTTAAAAATCATTTACAAGATAATATAAGAGCGAGGCTATAGACTCACCTTAGATAATACACGAAGCTAGTAGAAGTAGTGATCGCTGAAGTTAAGATGCCTCCCAAATATACACGTCAAAGCCGCCACCTAACAAATAAGGTGCGCGCTTAGCAACATACTTAAGTATTTCAAAACATACTTAATATAATAAAATCAATGACTCAAAATAGCATGTACATAGACATGACCAATCAATGCAATTGAATCCCTTCAAAATCCCACAACATATACTAGCTCTCCAAAACTAGTATCTTCGATATTGATCCATCTTAAGATGCCAAATCAACACGGTTCAAGTACCCAACACGGGTCTCCAATCTCAGAATGTACACTCCACATAAGACTTATATCCTTTTAGAACTTTGAGAAGCTAATAGATTAGCCTCTCGCCTCAAATCATGACGCAAGGTTAAGTACCTCTCCATTAATACTCAGCCGGTACTTACCAAAAGTACACGCTGATTTCCTATACCTAAACAACTCCGTTTTCAACGAAACTTGGTTACAAACTCGATTATAATCTGTAAAAGACTCAGTTTAAATTTCATTCAATGATTCACATTTTATAACCACCTGCTCGACACATCTTTAGACTTTAAAGTCCGAACAGTTTTGCACACTCGACTTGTAAAACCATTTTGACTTCCTTAACCAAAACCATTTAAAAAAACGACACTTGACTTTGGAAATTGATTCAAAATGAAAAGTTTAGGACCTGAGAACAGCCTCTAATCATTTTTAAAACTCAACTTATAGTCCCCGAGATTTGACCCAATATCGACAACAATTTCGTATTGGGTCGATACGCATCTCTCGGTACACGAATATTCAAACTATCATAACTTTTGACTCGTTTGGAGTTAAAAGCTCTATCTTATACAAAAACGAAGGTAGAAAGAAGCTCTACAACTATATCCAATAATGATAACCTGGACTTAAACTTAAGACCACGGAAATTAGCCCTAAACAATCTGTTCTAAAATGCCTCTTTCAAAATTATATCAAAACATGTTTTTGACCCATTTCAATCATTCCTATACCCCTAATATCATCTAATAATCATCCTCAATAAACCAAACACCCTAAATCACTTGTATATTCATCCTCATTCAAAACCTAAAATAATAAAAGTAAAATCAAACAATCAAAATAATTAATTGAACACAATAACATGAAATAGAACCTTACAAATAACAATTAAGATCAAACACTCAAGAACACCCAAACCCCCATAAATTTCGTGGGTTTTGGGGCTGTAGAACACCAAGGACATAAATTCAAAGCTTGATTGATCACTTAATTAAGATCCTAGCAACAATACAACAACAATACAAGTGTTTAATTAGCTCAAATCAACCATTTTACAAAAATTAATCTTGAAAAATTAAAGTGGTTGCATGTTAGATTTTTGTGGTGGGATTTACTCACAATGATGATATAAACATGGGACATTGATTGGATTTTCTCAAAATAAATTTTTGGTGGTGGATTCATGGTGGTGGTGGTGTGTCGTGGCTAGAGAGAAAGAAAAGAGGGGAGGAGAAATTTTTGGAGTGTTAAAATGAGAGTGTGTGTACAAAAATGGCTTATATATAGTGGAGGGAGGATCAAATGTGTAAATAAGGCTATCTTTTGGCCTTTGTTGCAAAATAACTTTTAAAGAGCGGGATTAGTTAGCTAGTCGGTTTTCGTAAATTTACGAGAGTTGGATTTCGTCCCGGATTCATAAAAATTAAAATCTCGTTAAATAAAAATACTTTTCAAAGATTTAACGCACACAAAAATTGATAGTAAGATTTCGAATCGACTTAATACGTAATGAAATGAAAATTTCAAAAATCTCAAATATCGAAATAATCGATACTAAAATATAACATTTGGGCATCCATCGACATCACGATCACTGTTAGTACTCTTTAATCGTCACAACAATTATTTATAACTACACATTATCGGTTTCAACTAAAAACCGTCAAACATAACGATACTTAGAAATTCAAAATCCGTTACATAATCAGGGTAAAATAATGACGTTATGTTCGGGTTATTATATTATCACCTCCTTTAAGGAGCGACGTCCCGACGCTTACATCGCCTCATACTCGTATTGCGTTCTACTAGGAAAGACGAGGGCACTTCTTATAAAGAAGTCTGCACGTTCCCACGTGAATCTCGGTCCACGTCTCGAGCTTCATCGCATCTTCGTAATGGGAATCTTACTTGGTCTGAAATGCTTAACCTCTCGATCTACGATCTCCATTGGTTCATCGACAAAATGCAACTTGTCATCAAGTTGTATCTCACCAAAAGGGGATGAATAAATCCTTATCCACCAATCACTTCTTCAAGCTCGACACATGAAAATTTTAGGAATTACACGAAGCTCACTCGACGACAAGAACAGATGACAGGACTTTCGGGTAAGTCCAGTTAAAAGGAAAATTGCAAATAAAAGGATGGCCATTGGCCGGATAGCCATGGACGCATATCCAAAAATAAAAAGAAATTTTTTTTTCGTCATCAGAGTGTGCTCACACTCGGATCCATACTCAAAAGATAATACAAGAACACCATCTCACTTCCGCCCATGCGCATGAAAGTCTCAATAAACATCGTCGTTGAAGGTCAAAAAAATATTACATGGTACGTGTTCTACATGATCGGACGTCATCGGATAATGCCGTTTCAAGTTCTCACAACTTACGATCATTCGACTAGATCACATACCATATAAGTACATAAAAAGAAAAGGTCGAACATAAACATCAAATATAGACTTCCACCGTTGATCATTGAGAAAACCTTGAACGAACCCTTGATAATATAATATTGATCTCCAGAGTCTTTTCATTTGCGGTGTCGGCTACAACCTACTCCTTGAGATGATAACGAATTTATTAATTCCAGTCATTAAGAAATTCGGTCCATTGGCGAAGATTCACAACATATCAGGCATACCATTAACTTCTGCTCCAGTCTTCAACATACCTGTTACCATATCAGAAAATGACATCAGCAACAAAGACAACCTTATCAGAAAAAAGCATTTAAGTAACAACTTGATCAGAAACAAGCGTTTCAGTAACAACCTTATAAAAAACTATCGTATAATAAACAACTGTATCTGAAACAAACATATAAAAAATGATCGTATGATAAACAAATGCATCAGAAACATGTCTTACCACATCAACTTTATTCGGATCAAATAACCTATGATCAGAAACATATACCTATTACCATATCAAAAAACGGCATCAGTAGCAGATAACCTTATAACATTACTTTTTATTATTATTACGTACATCATTACCTCTTTAGAGTCAGCAACAAAATCGTCATCAATTACAACTTTTAAAACTCTCCTCCTTGATGACAAATTATTAACTTTTTGAGAGCTGGAGAAAAATGCTAGAGGACAATGGTTTAAGGGTTAGCCAAGAGAAGACTGAATATCTAAGATGCGACTTCAGTAACGCTGTAAATGACCACAACAAAGGAGATATTTGTATTGGATACAAGACCCTACAACCTAGGAAGTCTTTTAGATATCTCGGATCGATGTTGCACAAACCCGGGAGGATTGATGAAGACATATCCCACCGACTTAAAGCAACCTCGGGAAGTGGAGGGCCACCTCAGGAATCCTTTGTGATAGAAATGTCCCTCTCAAACTGAAGGAAAACTTTTATAGAGTCGCTATCAGACCAGCCATGTTGTATGGGTCCGAGTGTTGGCCTATTACAAAAGCCCTTGCTAAGAATGCTTAGGTGGATTTGTGGTAAATCACTACGTGAATGATCCCTAATGGAGTGTATAGATCGCTCCTTGAAGTCGAACTATCATCAACAAGATTATGGGACGGACGAATGAGGTGGTTTGGACATGTTAGGAGGAGACCACAGTCAACACTAGTTAGGAGAGTAGAAGCTTTGGTGGTACGACTTAAGGGAAAGGGGTAGACCGAAACTTAGTTGGGAGGATAGAGTGAATTTCGACATGAAAGTGCTTTTTTTTGTCCAAGGACATGACCTTTAATAAGAACTAGTGGAGAGCTAGAATTAGACTAGGTGGGTAGGGGTTAGACTTAGTGTCCATTGTGCGTGTTCCCTTGATTTTATTGAAGAGCTCCTTTGTTGTATTGGTTGGTTTTGACTTTTGATGTTTCTGCTTCCTGGTTCTCTCTTTCTCTTGTGTGTTTGCTTCCTGTTGACACAAAAGTTGGATGGATCACGCTTGACCCGAATAAGGCTTAATTCGGGTGTTTGAGAACTCTGGCTCTTGCACCAAGTGAACTTGTATGAAGACCTACACACTAAACAACAGACATCGTTAGGCTTACCGTGGGAACGTATACCATGATTAGTCTCCAACGTGAGAGTAAGTAATGTGTTTGATTGAGTAATCGATGAGGGTTTAGAGATTGTATGAATCGTACCTTTGTGGAACCTCGGGAGTTCCTTTTATACCCGGTGAAAACCCTAATTGGGCTTCTCTAAACTTGCGGCCTAAGCAAGACATAATTACCATATACACTTAGATCCTTATCACGTAAATAAGGAGAATGTATATCCTCTTAGCTTAGGTAAATCATAATCCTAATTAGATTATGATTTTGTTTGATCGTGTCCGCGTGCGGCCAGGTCACGGTTGTTAAGAAAATATTTGCGACATCGACTCAATGGGCCTCGTGGGCTTCAACGCTATCATCCATAATCCACACGTAATGGATTGGATACGGGTAGTACTCGTGGGTCGTACTTATAGCGCGACTAAGGACTATACGTCTTCATGTTCCTCCGGTCAAGTAGTCGCAGGGTTCGTCACGGCTACTAGGCTTAGCAAATGAATGAATTCGCACTCAAACTAAGTTGGTAAAGAAAAAAGTGTAGTAAATAAGTTTCAAATATTCCCGCCATGACATACACATTCATCTCCCTTTTACCTACCACCTTGGAAATCGGGAAAAGCATTTGACACGTCAAGAAATTCGTCTTTCACCGCTAGATTGTGCTAGTGGATCACACGTGGCAGTCATCAAAGGTATGAACAGGTAACCCTAGGGGTATATACCCTCTTTGCCTTTTCGTTGTGTTTCTCACAGTAAAAATACTTTAGCCGCCATTAACGAATATTCACTTCCAACATTAATCAACCAATCAAGGAAGGTTACTGTTATCGCGACCCCGTTTTTTTAACTCTAATACAAGAAGGGTCAAACAATTACACGACATTACCTATCTTACCACTGAGCACGAATTGATCCACTTCACATCCGAGTAATATATCCTCATGAATCTTCATCTAGAAGTTTCTGCTCCCCGAGCAAATATAGGAGATTTCCCATATGGGAAAGTAGGGGTGTACACTATTTTTTTTTGAATTTTCCAATAACCGTATTCCTCTATCCCGATTCCTTATAAATGTATTAGCGTGCCACCAGATGCACATATCCCAATTGAACTGTATCAGTACCGCATAAATATCGAATTTTGAGACAAAACTGTCTCACCCTTGGGGTAGACTCCACCGTGAACCTACTCCGCGCCTTTTATACCCATGCTTGTGCCAATGGATGGGTATCGTTCTTGAAACATATCGTCCATCTACAGTGATACGAGGAAAAATTAGATTCTCTAAAACAATGGAATACCAAGTTTTTATGGATTGACAACATTATATTCCCCTATGATTTTGCATTCGTGACCCAAGAGACGCTTAGGAGGGATGCAAAGCCTGACCCTGGTTCGTACATTGAGAGTGATGCCAAGGCAATAAATTCCAACCGCATACATATACAACCATACCCTGAGGCGTTCTTATACCTCATTGGGTTAAGCCATGCGCCCATAGTGGGGAGGGTGAGATTCCACAATTTTATGATAGAAACGACCAGAGTTAGTGACCATCTCTCCGCCTCTTGTTTACCTTGTAAGTACTTCAACCCCTTGTTCTTAAGTAATTCGCTTCGTACTCCTTTCTTTTTGTAGAAATGGATATTATCCACATAGTCAGGAGCCGTGCACCAAGGGACCTCAACGTTCAACCTCACCCACTAGAAGAGGGTGAGACGCTTGTGAGCGTGGCCACAGTTGGGCGCACCCTGGACCTAGAAGTACAGGGGTTATCCTCATCTTAGGATCAGGAAATTCCTAACCCTATCCCCTACAAAGTGTAGTAGCCCAACAATAGCCAAATCCATAGGAGCAAGAGAGCAGCACAAACCTTGAGTCCTTGAACATAAATAAGGGCGAAATGTTGTCATGGAAGAATACAATGCTAAAGAGGAGGCCACCTCTAGTCTAACTATGAAGCGACGTAGAGAAACACTCGAATCATCAGGGAAGTCTGCTCAGATCGAGGTTGGACAACCGTCCATCGTCGTCCCCGTAAGAACAGAGAAAGAATCAACACATCCACGTATGTTTGAAGAAGTTTTTGGAGAGAACTTTACCGACTCTCCCCCAAAGACTCCGCCCATAACCACCAGTCCAAGGTATCCGTATTCTTTAGATCTTCTCATTGTCTTGAATACTTATCATCAAGATAACTAACTCTAATTGTACCTACACAACCATGATATCGAGAGGCCTAACCCAGCGTCAACTACTACGTCGAGCCCGTTCATAGCCGCCCCTAGCACTGAGAAGGTTGCACCTTCCACAGAAGTAGGTGCTATCACAGAGGAAGATGTCTTCATTCCAAACTGGTGTGTGCCCTGATCTTCTGATCTATCTGGGGCCTTTGACTGCCAGAGTTTCTTAGACAACCTCACCCCACCTTGGCGAGCTCTCCTATTGGACAAATTAAATGATGCAGCCTTGATGGACAAAGTAAACTTCGTTGTAGTGCATAATATAACTCTTGTGTCACGCCTAAGAAGGAGGTTTTCTGAACTTACAAGTCAAAGCAAGTCATCAGAAGTCCAGCATGCCCACGCCCTTAAACAAATAAACATAAAACTAGCCCAGGCGTATATGTAGTTGGCGACCGAGGAAGGAATAGCAAAATTAGATGCCCAAACCATTCAATCCCTGACTGGAGAGAAAGCAAACCTTCATGTCCTAGTAGCTGAAGAGCGCGCCAAGCTAGAGCAATGATAGTCGTGGGCAGTGAAACATATCGAGGCCAGAAAAGAGAAGGTTTTCAAGTATATTGATGCTCTAGGTGCCAATATGAAAGAGAAACACATGATCAAGACAATATGCTTCAACGGCTCAACATTGAATATGACGAAGACCTATACCCCCGCCTGATGTATGTTGTGGCTAAGAAGCGCTGCTTGGTGTGCCACGGTCTAAGGTTAGCTGCAATGGGGGCGCTAGAGGCCCAAAACACCAGAGATGCATTTGCGGAAGCCGTACTTGCGGCCATTGTTGTTGGTGAGAGCTCAGGCTTGGAGCGTAGACATTTGGATAAACTGTTAATGAAAAATATTGACCAGGTTCCATTCTATGACCCAAATGGCCAAGAAAAATTAGACATGACAATTGCATAGATTAAGGAGTGTGCGCTTTCGTCCTCTGCGGCCGGAGAAGAGGATCAGGAACTACCATTCAGTTCTATAATGGAAGGGCTAACCTTAGAGAGGCACAAGGCTAATGGCGCGGAGACTGAATCAGACTACTTCTTGAAGCCCATCCCGACACAACTTAAGGCACCTATCTTTTCCCAACCTCGTGATATACTAAATACCTTTAAGATTTCCAGAGAGGTTTCGTTGCAAGATGTGCTTGAGGTCCATGCTGCCCGCGCAGCATAGTAGAAAGGAGACCGCATACAAGATGTTAATTATGGTATAGGTGTGGCCCATATTTCCTAAGCTAGCGCGACAACCGTCCTACCGCTCCCACTGTCTGAGTCCAGGTTATCCATATGAACAAACACTAAAGACGTATCATAACCAGACGAGCATAATCATGTGTTCATACTTGCCATACTTCACAAGTTTCAACAGAACACGAGGTAGTAAATTAGCCAAACCCCGAAATCCTTCATCCCTTTGATGTCAATGTAGTACTAAAAGTTTTTTCATGTGGCATGGAAGGAGGGTTGATCCAATTAAATCATGGGAAACCGCAGCCTCTTTAGTATGTGGTTAATGCAGCCTTTTTAGCTACCTTTTTAGTGATTATCTTGATGCTGCACACACTCCTGGTGAAAGTTTATGAAGTTTATATCAATTATAAAAACGTAATTAAAGATCGAAGCACGTAATAGCGAAACCTATTTAACAAGATCATAATAATAACACATTCATAATTAATCGAATTAGGTCTACGTACCTTTTGCAATGCAATTCCAACGAACAAGAACAAATCACCAATTAGGGTTTATGAGGATCAATGAGTAACCCATACCGTTTTGTTAATCGATCCAAGATATAATATAAAATAAGATAATATTACGTTCTTGTACACACGTATAATAACGAGTTAACCGTATACTAGTACGTATAAAACGAGCTTAAACGTACAGTGGAAAACCGACCCAACAACCCTAGAGAGGGGCTAAGACTCGGCCAATAAAACCAAACGAAACCCTTTTGGGGTGTTCGTCCGATATCAGAGAAAAGAGGAGAAAAGGAGATTGTGGGGTTAAGAATTATGAGGTACCCCATGTGTTTATATAGGGTACCAAAATTTGGAGGCCAACATAATACGCAAAATAGGAAGAAAAAAAATATTTTCTTCCCTTTTTTCTTGCCACCACCGATCGGATCACCCAAGGGGTGTTTCTGGATCCTTCTTTCCTCTTCTTTAATATTCCACGTAAACCGTTAGTCCTTAACTCTTAAAACTTAATGACCGTTAAATGTTTAAAGCTCGATTTAATTAATAAATATATAAATACATTTATTAATAAATTAACTCTTTACGTATTGTGTGCAATCCCGTAATCTCGAGTTTGATCCAAACACACGACTATTAATTTTTCGTCCATAAAAGTTACAACTCCCACTTGGACAAATTTTAATAGTGTGATCACATCGATTAGCATCTAGTTACACGTCGATGCCTCTAATCCGACTCGAGTAAGGTCTCCTGGATAAAATCTTTTAATGATTCATCTTTATTATTATCCTTTCATTTCTAATACAACAATAATAATGAAATGGATCTTAGTCATTCCTTACATTAACTATTATGTTTCTCGTTCATCAGATTCAACAAGATTACCAAAACTTCTAAACATAGTTTAGAATGACTTTGGGTGCGGCCACACAAACATCTTACTAATCCCACGAGGGCCCCAACTATATTAAACTCCAAAATGAATTTGATGGAAACAAATTCCATATTGACTACAAGCAAAACTTATGAATTTTGCAACACTTCTGAAAATAACCCTTAGGGCCACCAGTTATGTATAGCGTTAGATTACTTCACATAAATGCACTAGATCCATGACAGTTTACTAGTATGTGAGATCTAAGGATAACTATTTATGATTTACTTGAAGACAAAGATCCATAAAGTATAATCATATAGTTGGGATAAGTCCTATATTCAATTCATCGAATATCATTCAAATTTGATATGTTAACACATCAATATACTTTCAAGTATATTCTATCACAATTTAGATTTGTCTTAATTCAATAATATTCTCATATTATTAACCGACAATGGGCATTTAGAATATAATAATATTTATGGATTAAAACATGTAAAATATGTTACAAAATTAAATAACAAGAATAAACATAACCCAAACTTTATTACATTAAATAATAATGTCTTAACATCTTTTATCCAAATACTAATCACGGATTTGCATGAATTCACTAGCTAATTGAAGCCCAGTTCTTTTGGCATGCTCAATGACCTTTCCTCTGCACAAAGCCTTAGTAAAAGGATCAACTACGTTATCATCTATGTAAACTTTTATTAATTTGATTTCACGAGCCTCGCCTTGTTCTCGAACATAGTGATATCTATGCTTAAAGTGTCTGGCTCCCTTCATGACTCCAGAATCATTGGCGAATATGATTGCGATAGAATTGTCACAATACATATCAATAGGTTCTTTAATTGAAGGCATCACTCCAAGATCTTCAATAAACTTCCTAATCCAAATAGCTTCCATTGCAACTTCTAAAGTAGCCATGTACTCAGATTGAGTAGCATGCATTGCAATCGTTGTCTGCTTTTTGCTCTTCCAGTCAACTGATCCTCCATTAATAACAAACACTTAACCTGTCGGAGACTTTGTATCGTCTTTATCACATTGCCAGGATGCATCATAGAAACCTGTAACATCCAGTTCAGTGTCTGGTTTCCTTCGAACACCAAAAACATTTCTTTCGTATTCCTCAAATACTTTAGAATATGTTTAACATCATCCTAGTGGAGCTTCCCTGGATTCTGTTGGTAAGGACTGACCAAGTTTTGAGCAAACACCACATCAGGCCTTGTGCATCATACAACATACATAATAGATCCTACAGCCGAAGCATAAGGCACCTTCTTCATGTAAGCCACCTCTTCATGTGTTGATGCATCCATCTCATGGATTAACTCATGCTTAACTTCCATAGGTTGAAAACTTTCTTGAAATTATGCATATGGTACTTCTTCAATTTCTTGTCAATATAAGCATTTTAACTAAGACCAATTAACCGCTTACTCCTATCTCTATAGATTTTAATTCCCAGAATGTATGCAGCTTCTCCTAAATCCTTTATAGAAAAAAATTTACCAAGATAATCCTTCACTGCTTTAAGTCTTGAAATGTTACTTCCCATGATTATATGTCATCAACATATAAGATTAGGAACACTACATCACTCCCACTAGCTTTGTGATATACACATGGCTCATCACGATTCTGAATAAATCCAAACTTCTTGATTTCTTCATCAAATCGCTTATTCCATTGACGCGATGCTTGTTTCAAACCATAAATAGATCTTTGAAGTTTACATACGCGTTTTGGATACTTAGGATCAACATACCATTCAGGTTGCTGCATATAGATATTTTCATCTAAGCGACCGTTCAAGAAGGCATTTTTAACATCAATTTGACATATCTCATAGTCATAGTATGTTGCTATAGCTATGAGAATCATAATAGCTCTCAAGTCTGGTGGATCTACAAGAATTCAAACATGATTAATTTTCATGGAATTCATTGCACTAATCCACTTAACTTTTTCAGGATAAAGCATGATGGATTTATAATTAGTAGGTTCTCCAAGATCCCCTACTTTATCATCATCATCCTCTATGTTAAGACATAGTTTGCTGGGTGCACGTATAGTCCTTTCAGACCTACGTAGAGGAACTAATTCCGGTGGAACCACCAGACTCTCTAGTTCTACAGGAATTATTTCGCTAGTATTTTCAAAAGGAAATGTATCTATATGAATCTATTCAAGATCATAATTTCTCTCACTAAACTCTTGAGATATGAGATCTCTTTCAAAGAAGTCTCCATACCTTGCAACAATAACTTTGTTTTTAAGTGAGAAATAAAAGTAGTAACCCATAGTTTCCTTAGGGTATCCTACAAAGATACATTTCACATATCGTTGTTGAAGTTTATCAATTGAGTCACGTTTCACATACACCTCACAACCCCATACCTTTAAATAAGACAAATATGGCGTTTTGCCATGCCATATTTCATATGATGTCTTATTTACCTTCTTCGTGGGAACCATATTTAGAATACGAATAGTAGATTCTAAGGCATAGTCCCAAAAGGATAATGGTAAAGTTGTAAGATTAAACATATATCGCATATCTAATAATGTACGATTTCTCCATTCGGATACACCATTTTGTTGTGGAGTATAAGGAGAAGTAAGATTCTGAACAATTCTGTTCTCACTTAGATAATCTTTAAACTCTTGGCTTAAGTACTCACCACCTCTATCAAAACGAAGAGCTTTAATCTTCTTCCTTAGTTGTACTTCTACTTCCGCTTTAAACACTTTGAATGTTTCAAATACCTCATGTTTATGCTTAAGTAAATAAACATAACCATAACAGCTAAAATCATCTGTAATGTTAAGAAGGAGCTAGCATATTTCCTTGACACATGTCTAAGTGGTCCACACACATCAATGTGTATTAAACTAAGTAGATTAGTAGCTCTTTCAATATTACAATTAAAAGGTTTCATGGTCATCTTTCCAGAGATACAAGACTCACATTTATCAAATGATTCATCATTGATATTTTCCAAAAGACCTTCACGTTGAAGCTTTTGTATGCGTGTCTTCCCAATATGGGCAAGTCTACAATGCCAAAGATAAGAAGAGTTCGAGTCTAACTTTCTCTTCTTATTCATGCTAAAGACATAATTCAAATAGAAAATACCATCTTTGAAAACATAAATTCCATTACTATCAAAAGTGTGAACAAATCCAAGATCCAACAAACAAGAAAAGGAAACAACACCTCTAACAATTGAAGTTGCATAATGACAATTATTTAAGATCATTACTAAACTCGAAGGTAAAACTAAATTAAACACTCCTATAGCTTCAACAACTGCTTATGCATCAATGACCACTTGCAGATATTGCTCTTCATTGGACAACTTCCTTTCCATCTTAAACCCCTAAAGCGTATTACAAATGTTAATTCCGCATCCCGTATCATATACGCAGGAATTTAATTTGTATGTTATATTAAATAATTCAATCATAAATAAGTTACCTGAAGCTGCAGCACTTTGCTCAGACTTCTTCTTCTTACTTTCTCGCAACTCTTCGAGGTATGAAGGGAAGTTCCTCTTCCAGTGACCATTGGCTCCGCAATGGTGACAAGTCTCATCCTTTTGAGATTGATTCTTCTTAACAAAGTTTTGCTTAGGTTTTGGATAAGTCACAACTTTCTTGCCTTTATCACCTTTGCCTTTCATCTTTTGGTTCGCTTGCGGTTTTGGCTTACTTACTCTACCCTTTTGTATGTTAAGTACTTGAGGAGTAGTGGTTGACGCCTTGTACTTTAAACATTTTTCAAAGTCAATGAGCATTGTGTGCAAATCACTCACTGTCTTCCCCGCGCAATGCATATTGAAGTTCCTAAGAAAATCATTAAAGTCCATGTTTAGGGACCTATTGATTAAGTTAATCACCATATCAATGTCATAGGGTTTACCAAGTGCAATGAGTTGTTCCATGTAACCTCTCATTTCCAAATAGTGTGTACTTACGGATTTCCCTGGGGTTTGCTTACAGCCGTGCAAAGCATCTACTAAGTCGTAAATCTCCACAAACTTAGGCTTCTCAAACATTGCCTTGAGCTCATCAAGCATTAGTTTGGGAGGGTAAAGCTCAAACTTCTTTCGAAGTTCAGGCGACATTTTCCCAAGCATTAAGCAAGCCACATCAGTGTGCTTCTTAATTTCAGTTTTGTAGAGAAGCTTTTCAATTTCAGAAGCCCCTTCAGCGGGTGCGGCCGGAACGGCCGTGGACAAGTAATCAATAGTACCCGCTACTCTCAAGACAATTCTCAGGGTGCGGTACCAATCATTGAATTTTGGACCAGTCAGTTCTTTACGTTCAAAGAAAGTTTTGAACGCCAAACTTAAAGTGTTGTTGTCGGATTGAGCCATTTCTACAGAAATAAGTTCAAATATTATTATTTTCGATAATACTTTCAAGAAAAATAAATTACCCCGGTAAATAAAGTTAACCATAGTATTTTTCTTGAAACTAGAACCTATATTGACATAGATCCATTACATCAGTTGATCTGCTAGTAATGAATATATTCAACATAGTAACTTGTGGAACAATTTAATTGACAAATAATTTTCAATTTCTAGATATTTTAGGGACTTACATTGCCAAAAAAAAAAACGTTTTGCATTGTAAACATGTTTCATCCCCTCTTAATGCCTTAAGTTTCTAGAATCTCACTAAGTAACTTAAATAAGTCGTCTAATCTAAAGAACGTAAAACTATTCATGCGAAATCTCATTCAATCACGAAGGTTTTCTTTCCATCACAAACTCGCCCAAGATCTCACATGACGATATTGTAACTTCAAGTGTCCGTCAATTAGATGGCATTTGACTTAAATTTAGGCTATAAATTTTGATGTCAAAATCAATGTATGGAGAAGCATGCATACATCTCCATAGCATAAGTTTAATAAAACATTTAGTAAACTTATTCGGCGAGACTAAATATACATCAATTATTGTTGAGGCATTGGTTAAACCAATTGAAGAATCACTCACAACAAAATTCACAACGTACTTTTCTAGAAATCGTCTAAAGCACAATGCAATAACCTTATACATTGTGTTTTAGATGTGAATTTGCGGTAAATCAACTTTAAAGTAAAGTGCAAATAATAATCATAGGTAATTCCAATTTGACGCACAGGCAAGCCGGGAATTTGGTCAACAACAATGGCATAACCTCCTTCCTTAGTCGGGTACATGACCAACATCGCGTTATACCCACTTTATAGTTTGTCAAATTGAGTAGGTCTTTCTAATTATTATTGCAAATTTCGAATCATTGAAATTTAATGTAATTTAGATCTTAAAACAAATCTTAATTATAATATGATTAATCCATATTATTTTTCTTAAAAAAGTTACTCTTGTTTACAACAATTCATGTAATTTAAATAAACAAATAGGCAAACAAAAAAAAACTAAATCATAAACACATAATAACAATTTATATGTGCAATAAATAAATAAAATAGCCACATGCATACGATTTTATTCAATACGTTAGGGTTTTATGTTCATATAAAAGTATTCCCTAATTCTAGATTTACTAAATCAAAATAAACACGTAACACATACGTAACAATTACATCATACAGATTATAATCCATGAAAAAACATGCATGTTCATAATGGATCCACCCAAACCACTTAACAATTAAAGAAATCTCTACGGATCGTAACCTTAATTAGCAAGACATAACAACTAATCATGCAATTTATCTAAAGATCATAAAACATGCAATTTTAGGGTTTCATTTTTTTTTAATTTTCAAAATCGGCTAAAAAACGATTTAAACAAAACCCCAAAGTTTTTTAAGAAACCTAAAAAACATGTAGTTTTAACTCAAAACAATTATTAGTTAGAAAAACTTTAGATCTTCATAATTATAACATGTTAAAGCGGCTCTCGATGCCACTAAAGATTTATGAAGTTCATAACAATTAAAAAACATAATTAAAGATCAAAGCACGTAATAGCGAAAGCGATTTAACAAAATCAAACCCCATGGATTAGTTGGCCAATGATTCGGAAATCACGGTTACAAAAAAAAATGTTTCAAAAAAAAGGTTTACAAGGCCGATTAATTACAGCTTAATCGCTACAAGGCCCTCAACCTTGTCGATTAATGAAAAGACGATTAGTGTCGGTCAACTACGGTAAACGACGGTCAAAGGAGGTCAAACTTGCTAAAAACTTGCATATTTTGTCAAAAATACCTAAAACTCACGATAAACTTGTGTTTATCACTTATAGTAACTATTTATATGTATAATAATTTGTATTTTAAGAATAATATTGCCGAAAATACCTAAAACTCTTTAGAAATATCCAAAACTTATCAGAAATACCAAAAATTTGCTAAAACTGCCAGTCCGATTAATCACCGACTAATCCCGCCTAGAATAATTACAGGTTACAAGAAGCAAAAAAAAACACTATTGGCTATATCGTGGTTAAGGTGTGCACAGAAAGAACATAAAACTGCCAGAATTTAAGTATGCTTAAACACCTTTTTAGAATGGGATAATTATTAATAGAGTCCTTCATTTTTGAGCTATTCGTGATTGAGTCTAAAAACATATTTTTTTTATATGGTCCAGGGCAACAAAGAATATAGGACAGTAACCGTTCAGATTTTGACAAGTATCCAAAAAGTAGGGAAATTCTGACAGATTGCCCCAAAAAATAGGACACGTGGCGCATTCTGCACCCAGTTGCCCTATTGCCTCAAAAAAATAGTCCTTTTCGGGAATTTTTTTTTTTTTGTTTTTTTAGGAAGAGAATAATGGGCAACAACCCTTTTTGGTAATTTTCCCTTTTAGAATTGACTTTAACTGCGTCTTCAAATCACATCTAATTTTATATATGAATGGATTAATATATGGTCAATCTCTTAAAGGCCAAATAGTAAATCAAAAAGTTGAAAATGGAGATTGGTCAAACAGGTCGAATGTATCATACGAGTTGAATGTCTCCTGAGGTGTAATTTAACTACATACGGAGTACAAATTACTTGTTCAGTTGTTCTATTAGTTTTCCTAATCATGTTCAACACATTATAAGTTTTTATGAAATAGACGTAAGAATGTTTAGGTCAATCTAACCCAGCCTGTTGACCCTGACCAAGTGACCCGTAAAAATTAAAGTTAGTTTGTGAAAAAAAGAAGTAAACATGTAAAGTATCATTGATCAACTTGGATTCATACACTGATTATGAAAACGTGAAAGTTTATGTTGTGAGCCAAAACATGGAAAAAGGGTTGCAAAAATAATATATAGGAACCAATGTTTGTTTCTCATTTTGGAAATTCTGCAATAGACTTTTTTTTAAAAGATTTGAGAAACATGTGGATGATCAATTCGCTATCGAGAAAAAAAAGGTTATTTTTCATAGTAATTTCCTTGACCAAATACTAAAGGATTCGTCTGTATAACGTATTCCTCATGATTAAGAGTCGGGTCCCACTTGGAAAGGTCTATATTTTTGGTTAACTATCAATAGATTATATCAGTCCAGCACCTTACCAATGGGCAACTAGGTGAATACATAAAACTTTGATTTTATAAAACTTGTCCGACCTTCCCATTTTGCGATGTTATGTTTCATACATATCGACAAGGCCAAACCTTGCCTTTATCTTTGCAGTGGTCATGTAAAAATGTGTGGAAGATGCTTATTTCTTGACTATCCGGCTAATTATCTTCTTATGTACTTGGCTAAAACTTATAAACATGACAAAATCAGAAACATAGCTAGAAATGCCTAACAAAAACTGCAGTTACTCAATTACATATCACATGGTCGGTAACAAATCAACTGTTCTGGTCTGTAACAAATCATCTACATCTCACCGGGCTGCTTACTGGCCACCAAGGTGGTAAGTTTCCTAGCAGCTCGTCTAAGTAAATGCTTTGTGTCTTTTGCCTCGATCTATACTTTTAACTCGCCTACAAGAAAAACGTCACAGCTTAAGATTAATGAAGCAAGGGTAACGTGTTGAATCCAAGATCTTTAGACTCAAACAATAAAAACCGTTTTATTTAGGTTGATCATCATTCGTATGATAACATAGCGGAATAATAATAATGATCATGAATAAGATGTTTAACAAAACGAATTCTTCCCAAAGGGTTTGCATTATTGATTAACACAAAACACTCTAGGTGTGTGTACATTGAATCCCACACCTAGAGATCAATGTTTACAGTAAGTTACATTGTGAATATGAAAGTGATAAACAAAGCCTACGTATGGTTCCTTTTATAACATAAGGAAACCATGATACATGGAAACTAAATAATATATTAATGAATAAATCAAAACAGACTTATTCATTCTTGTCACTACTTTGACCAAATCTTTTCTTCTTATCACATATGGCAGGGGAAACTTACAGCAGGGGAAAGTCTCACCAGCAGGGGAAACTTTGTAGTATTTTGTCCACCAGCTTGAAGTTTCACATAATGTCTTATTTGGTCCTTCTTGTTTCCATGGTGATTTGACTCATCAGCTTTTGACCCAACAATCTTCCCCTAGTTGATGATGTCAAAACACTTCCCCTTAAGCATACAACATCAAAGATCAACAGACTGAACATTCTTTGTAGACAACTTCCCCTTTTGACATGATCAAATAGGGGTCTTCTATATGAACAACCTTGATTTTCAACTACTATTTAACCAATATCATACATCAAACCCAAGCATTCCACTTTTCAAGATACCCTCCATGAAGCACAGTAGTACCACCTACCTAATAAAAATGATCTTGACCAGTAGATACTCACATTAGTTGTAGTAATACCAATGAACAGTAGCAAAAATCTTCACTTCAATGTCATATGAGAATGACTAACACTTTATCAAATGAGCTTCCCCTTAAAGTGTGCTAGTCATTGATGAATCCTCAATTCTGTAGGCTTTATGTAATGTTTACATATGAAGAAATCGAATCATAACCTACTTGATGATGAACTAGAATAACCCAGACTTGCGTTCTATATCTTGCACTAACCACGTGACAAAGAGCAAGTATATATACAAAATCCTCATTTTTGTTGAAAATGAGACACTGAGCACGATAATATAACTCCTTCAAGTGATAGAAAATATGTGCATAGAGTACCATAAGAAAAATCACACGTTCCTAGATCTTGTATAAATTTGTCACTAGGCGTTTAAGTATAAAACACATACCTACAAAAATCTCCTTCATCTTCAAATAAATAATAAAAGATTTTCTTCGTAATCAATAAAATTAAAATGAAGCCTATATACCTTTAAGATCAGTTGCTGTGAATAACCAAACTCCAAAACATTGATGTCCTCAAAATCATTCTGACAGCAGGGGAACTTTCAAAAACAGTGGGAATCTGTTAATGAAAGTAGGGGGAACTATTTAAGGCAGGGGATCGTAGCAGGGGGAACTATTAAAGAAAGCAGGGGGAACTTTTAATGCAACTGTTTTTATTATTAACTAACTGTGACAAACCCAAACACTAAGAATGAATTTGTAACAGGTGGAAAATAATTAAAAAACAGAAGAATTAAAAAGATACCTCGGCTGTTGTAATTTATTCATTGCCTACTTCAGTGTCAAATTATGCCCATCGCCTGCTCATGTGACCTCACCTTTTTGATTGTGAGATCCATCACACGTCGCCATTTGATATAACCATTCACATTACGTGACATATTGTATCACCAATATCAGTTTTTTGAATAAACAACTTCACATTTAGTGGGACTATATGAACAAGTAATGAATACGAACAGTAATACTTCTGAATCACAACGAATATACATCATCACATGTATTTACTTTTTGGATTAACATGCCTTTCGTTTGTCCTATATTCCCCATTCATCATGTGGCATCACAACTTTTTAAGCCACTTTGAAACTTACGTTGCTATCATGCGCTTTGTTTTCTTGCTGTTTGAAACACAAACATCAACGCCTCACGTGAGAACACATATAGCTTTTACATTCGTCTAGTAGTAAATGCAAGAATATTAATATCCCAGCACAACCTCCTTAGCATCTGCGTTGATTCGAATCAGCAATACTTACAGCGACAAGAATAGTTACCTAGGGTTTATGCATAAACCCTAAATCTTCACAGCAACAAGAACACGAAAAACACCTTGATTCACCTAGATATCGAGCCACCCGCTCTGATACCACTTGTTGATCCCCAAACTCAGATTTTAAACCTTAGCTTGTTTAAGGGTTGTGATAGAAAGAATAAATTCAATCTAACACTAGAGAAACTTTGCAATATAAAGTAACTAAACAAGATGTGGAATATAGTGTTTAGCACAAGAACTAATGTTTAAATCAAACGTTAAACTTTAATATATCATAGATATACGAATACCCAATAATGGTATTAGGGTTTACAAAACCTTAAAGTATGAAATGAAATGAACAGAGAAAGATATGTTTTACATGACAACCGAGTGAGTCCTTTTATAGCACAAGAACTCACGTACAAGATTACTATTAACAAACTAGGAAACTATCTCGGAGTAGTAACTGAAACGCGTTATAATCTCTTCCAAGTTTATCTTAGTAGCAGGGTCTTTGACTTCAGCAGGGGGACCAATCCCCCTGCCTTTGTTATTTAGCAGGGGAAACTTACTCTAGCAGGGGAAACTCTGACCAACCAGCAGGGGGAACTAACACTCTTATATTTATTCCCAACATAACGATGATAACAAATTTGGATTTACCTCATTGATTCCAGTATCTCCAGCTGGTTTCCTCCAACTCTTTGGCTGAGTAAATAGATCTCCTCCCTGTAGGTTCATGTTTGTTATGTGTTCGTGTTCCCCTTCTTCCCGTGCTAAAGCAGCCTTTATATTGGCAATCTGAGCACTTGTTATTTCAAATATCGAGGCAAAGGTCACACAACTACTAGAAATATTTTTTCATGTACATCAATCATCTTAAGAATATGAAATCGATATTTACTATCAATTCCCGAAACCGACAAATAAATACTAGACTAAAGCGTGAGTTCATCTCAATCGTGTGGCAAGGCTTTTTGACACATTCTTGAGCTCTACTCTAAGAAGACTCCATAAGGGTCGGACTTGGGCCAGAGGTAGTATATGTATAGGTATTATAACAAAACTTGTCCATAACTCAAAAACCAACTTAAACAATTCTAACAAGAATGATGTTTAGCAATGATATCATTTACGGTATAAGCATATATAAAACACTATGACGCACAGCTCCAAAATGCAATAAGAGCTCAAGTTGACGCCTTGGAAGTTCGAGTTCATTAAATTGCACAATTTGTCTAATATAATGCCCAAGCTTAAAATCGAATTTGATAATGAGCTCGAACCAAATGTAGTAATGTTTCCTAATAAGATTGAAACCTAATAATTTAGACTAATAACTAATGTTAACCAAATTGTTCTAAGACCTAAACAAACTACTAGTATAAAGTAGAAATAAATGCACGCCAGAAAAAAAAAGTAAAATAATATTTCCCAATAAGATTGAGTTTCTCCCACATCGACCAGAAGAAGAAGTTAAAACTGCTTTAAAAAGATGCCAAGGTCTGCAAAGTAATGTCCCTTCAGGGACATCTGATAAAATTGGAACGATACAGAGAAGAAATGGTCCAATTTTTTTTTCTCTCCAGAATCGCCAAAACATTGATCTTTGTCGACTGACAGAAAACATGAACATGTTTTTCTTTTTTATACCTTAATAGTCTCCCATTAGTTTCATTAACATGCCTGCTCATTATTGTTGTAACATGTTTTGTGATGCTATGTACCTTGATCCTCATTGGGTGTCAGAAACCATACAATCTTGTGTTCTGAGTTTCATAATTAACTGTTGTGTATGCTAGCAATATCGACAACAATGATGATTCTAAGCAATGGGTAGAGGAATGAATCCGGTCGATATCCTTGTGATAGATAATGTCATAACAACAAGGGCTATTTTAAAATGAGGATCAACACCTAAAATATAGCCTAAGGGAGTATCAATTAGCCAATTATCCTATTCGACTTATTCGACCTATTCGACCTATTCGACCGTTGACACTTGGCATTTTGGCTAATCATTGGATAGTACAAGTGGGACCTCCACAAGTACATACAAGTACAATATGTGTAAGTGTACCTGTTATTCGATTACCAGACACATCAATTATTCGACCCGTACTTTTTGAATAAAATAATATTTTTTAATAAATTCAATCCCCAATTATTATATTATTCGACTTTGACTTATAAATTATTCGACCCGTACTTTTAGTTAATTAAAAATATAAAATCATTTCTCCAAATAGATTTTTTTATTCGACTTGTACAATTAACTTATTCGACTTGTACTTTTCAAAATAATTAAAAAAACTTATCCATTTACTCAAGCCCACAAACCCCCTTTACCCACAAACCCCTTTTATCCCGATCCTAATTACTACTAACCACACATATTTTTCCCCAATCCCAACTATCCTTTTCCCGATGGCTTGGTGGGTTCTCACACCACCAATGTTGGATCCTCACACCATTAATTATTAGCAAGTAATCATTAATCTTGATACTAATCATTGGAATGTTAAAAAGTATAAAGTGTTGGGAGAAGAATGCATTTAGCAAAGAAACCATTAGACAAAATAAAGCTCAATGTGTGGAGGGAAATAGTTTTTTGGAGGGAACTTTGTGGAGGGAGAAGTATGGAGGGAGAATTATGGAGGGAAAGTTATGGAGGGAGAATAAAAAGGTATGAAAATTAGTATTTTTTTTGTTAGTATGGCAGAAACATAGTCAACAAAATATCAAGTCAAAATTTTGTCAACAACCCACAAATACTAGCCAATTTCACTTCTTAGAAAATACGCACAATTTTTTTTGTAAGGTATTAAACTAATAAAACAAAATCTTATTTTGAAAAGAGAAAAATTAAATTAATAAAACAATAGTTAAATTTTGATTAAACTAATGAATGGGTCAACATGGAATTAAATAAAATGCAATGTTTTGAAACCCGGGTTTTGAATCGACCCGGTCGAGCGACCGGGTCACCGGTTCAACCGGTTGGACCTCCGAGTCTCACGAACCGTGTCGACATTAACGCAAATACATTAATTAAATCGCTAAAAAACACAAAAAAACGAATCAAATCAAAACCCGGCCGCGTCTCACGAATTGGGTCAATATTAACGTAACTAAAAAAAAGTTTTCTTAAAAAAAACTAGTGATGTTTGTTACAGATCTGTGATGACCTTGTGTTTGAATCTTTTAAAGATGTAATTAATTTAACACAGATCTGAGATCATTTTTTTCTTCACATTTGTCTTTTAATAGTTGGATCTATCTGGTTTATCACTAAATGTGTATTCTTTTAATCATTCACATTTAAATCGAGTAATGAAAACAATATGTTGATTTTATCGAAAGATATGGTACCACTGCTTAGCTTTCACTTGATCATAATATGTTATATTTTAAAATGCATAATTTAAATTATACAAGATTTAAACAAATGTTCTATAAAGTGAATAGCTTACCTGTTAAGCTCCAAACGAAGGCGTATTCATCATTTTTTAAGACAAACTATTTAGTCAAACCCGATACATCTTGCAATGGTTTTTGAAACGCTGTCTTTGACCTAGTAACTTTTATAAATATAAATATTTGCTAAGTTTTACCGTTTGTAATGTGATATTTTGTATTTGATTGAGGTTGATTGAGATTGTAAAATATATACTGAGTTAAATACAGAAACTAATAAATGGCGTTTGATACAAGTCAAATCACATATTGAATATGTTTATCATTTGAACCTTTGTGTATAAAGATTGAGCAGACCACTGGTTATAATGGTATAGTGAGATTTCAATGTATACAGTCCTATCTTGTAGCTGCATTTTTAGGTTGATTCATCTTAAATGCAGGATGTAACTCAACATGCTTTAAGGTGGGGTTTTTGACCATGAACACATAATAACTTTTAAGGGGTTTAGAGTCCTATCTTGTATCTTCATATTTAGGTTGATTCTTGTTAAAAGGACTCATGTTAAATGCAAGGTGTAAACGTACTTTAAGGGAGTTTTGAACCAAGAAAACATTATTACTTCTTAGCTTTTGTTTTGGACCATAAGAACATTATAACTTGAAAACATGGACCTGTTAATTTTTTTGATAGAACTAGAAGACATACCCAAAAAGTTAAAAAACTTAAAACTTGAAAAGTTTGACCATAGAGACGTTATAAATAGAAAATACTAAACCAACAAAATATTTATGGAGAAGTAGAAAATTTTCTCAAAAGCAATCTCAAAAAGTTAAAAAGATTAAAATTTGGGAAGTTTAAAACTTAAAATTTGAAAACTTAAAAAGAGCTAAAGTAGGAAACCTTCTCAAAAAGTTAAAAAGTTTAAAATTTGGAAAGTTTTAAAACTTAAAATTTGAAAAGTAACAAAAGTGAAAATTTTGAAATCTCAAATTTTGAAAATTTATAACCCGAAAAATTGTCAAATGAAAATTTGAAATATGTGAACAGTGTGTTGAAGTTGAAAAGTTAAAAAGCTGTGAACAGGGACAACTCTTTACTTTTTCTCCTGACCAAAATGCAAAGGTTTTAGTGTAAAAGTTATATAAAGTTGTCAGTGGGGTGCGAACCATACAACTCTTCCCGATTGATGCTCCCCCAAATCTTAAACTGTTGGAATCGACACCTCCAACAACCCTGAAGATCGATTTGCGGAACCCTAGATCGCTGTAAAGAAGATCGTAGAGCTACAGTAACGACAACCCAGAAGAACGAAACTACAAAGGTAACCAAACGACTATGTTTTATTATATCGATCGATTGATTACATAGGAAAGAATAAGAAGCTACGGTGTAATTGAGCATCACCCCTTGATTGTAGAGTTTTACTACTCTTTAGGAAAAGAGCGTAAATAGCGGTAAGTATTAACGAGTGATTTAGGAAAACCACAAGTAATGACCCTTAATCACTTAAAAGAGAGAAAGTTCGTTTCCCAAGGAGGTATATGTTTGTGTTCTAATTTGTAGTTATTTGAGATTAATATTGAGAAGAATGGGGATGAGAAGATGAAAAGACGGTTACGTTAAAATTAAACTATGACGTAAAAGACGTAAACGTAAAGTCGTAAAAAACTACTCAAATTAAAAATTTAAGCTAAGACCAAAAACAAAACCAATAAAAGATTAAAAGGCTAAAAACAAGTCTAAAATAATATAAATAAAGATAAAAATCCAACAAAGATATTTTAAAACCTTTTATTAATTAAATATTTAATTTTAAATGCTAATTAAA
The DNA here is from genome assembly GCA_025667525.1 of Glebionis coronaria. Taxonomy (NCBI): domain Eukaryota; kingdom Viridiplantae; phylum Streptophyta; class Magnoliopsida; order Asterales; family Asteraceae; genus Glebionis; species Glebionis coronaria. The sequence goes on along the minus strand of CM046874.1, from coordinate 614,467,375 downwards.
GCCCTAAAATTAAATATAACTAATTCAAATGTCTAAAATATGATTTTATTGAATAATCACTTAACTTATATTATTATGAGACAAAAAAGTAATTTTCCAAAAATTAAAACCTATTAAAACTATTTTTAAAACTCTAAAAATGATTTAAAATGATTAAAAACTAATTAAACTTAAAATAATTATAAAAATAAATCTAAAGGTTATAAAAATATTCAAAAAATGGAAAAGGTCCTAATTAATGCTAAAGAACTTAAGAAAAATGAAAAAGAAATAAAAATGAAATTTTGATTTTTTAATAATAAAATAATATTAAAATAATGCCAAAAATAAAAAGTTCTCAAATAAATTCTAAAAAATTCTCAAAAATCCTAAATATTCTAACTAAGAGAAAAACACAAATTAAAGTTCCTAAACCATTTTTAATAATTTTATAAAAATGTTTAAAGTTTATAAAAAACCTTAAAATAATATAAAATTAAAAATTAAAGTTTATAAAACCAAAACCTAATGTAAACCTCAAAATATTTATTAAAAAGCTAAAAACTATTTTTCCTGAAAATTAAAAATCTTTTTTCTATTTTTTAATGATTTTATAAAAACGGATAATAAATAAATGCAAAGAAAATAATTAAATAAAAGGAAAATTATAAAAATTAGCTAGAAAAGTCTTAATAACTACTATGATCCTAGGAAAAATGAAAATAAGCAAAAATGTTTAACAAATAAGCTGGAAATGGGGGAAATAAGCCACGGCTTTTAATAAGCTGCTTAACCCAAAAACGTGTTAAATAACTTTTGAAATGAGAGTCTAACGTAAAAAGCACATCTAGATTAGCGGTAGAGCTCCTACTCCTCCAACGAGAGGTCTGGGGTTCGAGTCCAGCTACGGGTGTGTTTTTTACTTTATTTTCTTTTTTATTTTTTTCTTTTTCCAATCAATCAGTGACCTTGTTAACCTTGCAATCCAATCCAATATCACTTTTTTAGCTAGATTTAAGCACAAAGAAGATCAAAATGTGCCCAGTTAGGCTATGTTGCTGATGAACAAGTGTGAGTACACACTTGTGCACTCTTGGAACCAAGAGGGGCTTGGTTATGCTTTGTTTCGTGATGATATTGGACAATGGGGGCACCCTTGTGCTTATTGAAGCACAAGGAGTCAACACAAACAAGAATTAAACAACTAGCACACCAATAGTTCACAAATTAGGCACACTCAGGCAATGTCAAGTTGCTGATACAAAGATGAGCAGGTCTGGGGACTTATGAGCTAGACAGATTGCACAAACTTGAGTTTCAGTGGTCCAAATCATGCATACAAACTCACAATCCAGCAAACAAACCAAATCAATCCCTGAAATAACCTAGAACTTAACAGATTTCAAAATCAATGCACAAATTTCATGAAAAATATACAGAAAAGTGGTATGCAGATTTAGCTACTCTTTTCCTTTTTTTACCACACAAATTGCTTCCAATTTGTTCCAAACTTACTACAAACTAATACCCTAACTAACTCAACCTATTAACAACCTTCTAACACCTTTTATAATCACTAATCAAGTTTTATGCCCTGCTAAACCAAGGATCCAAACACCCTTTTATATTTGATTATGCAATTTTCTCAAATCAACAGACTCTAAATCCTATGCAAACCAATCAAATTAGCATCTAACATGCATAACACCACTTAAGCACTCAAATCCAACACTTATAACAACAAACCAACACTGATCAAAATCACACAAACTTGGTATTTTCTGAAATTTCAACAAGGTAAAAGGGATTTACCTTAGGGCTTTACATCCAAAGCCCTAGTGGATGAATATCCACCTCCTTATGCACCCGGGTGCATGCAGATCTATAATCAACAACCTTGCACACCTGTTTTAAGAACAATCAAAGAAAACAAGAAAAATACAAGCAAAAGTATATAATCTGTTTCTTTTTCTTTCTTCTTAAAACCTTACCAAAACTTTTAAAACCTTCTTAACACATTTAAATAACAATATATCACCAATTAACACCATCCTCTTAACATCAAAACCTTAGAACAGATTTCTTCCAAAAATCTCAATTTTCAGAAACTTTTAAATAACTTTGAAAAACAAAGTTACTTGACCAAATAGACAATGGAACTCAGAATCAAGCTTCACACTACACACAACTTTTAAAAACAATAAAAAGGGATTACACTTGATTAAATCAAAAACCAAACTTTTATTTTTTTAAAAAGGAATTACAAGGAAAAGCTTGAAACTGGAACAAGGGACATCCACAGACTAGAGTCTCCTTTTATACTAAGCTAAGAACCATCTAGAATCATAAAATTACAAACCCTAATGTAGAAAAATCTCTAAAATTCCCCTAAAGCTTCTAGACGATTTTTGGTGTTGAGCTGGCCAAACTTGATCTCATCCGTTTATTTTTGCATTGGGAGGAAGTAATAAACCTTGGTGGTTGATTTGGGACACGTCATACAACTTGGGGACCAAGGTGTGTTTTGATTGGAGGAGAGGGAATTGGGGGTAGGGGTCCACAGGCGTGGGATTGGGTGTTTTTGGTGTGGGTTGAGTTCCTGCGTGTGTGAATCACACGTGGGAGAGATTAATTGGTTTTTACCCAAGTATAAGTTGGGGTGAAACCTGGGAGTGAAAAGGGAACAGTAACTTCCATTTGATCCGTTTTTAGGGGAGAAAAGGTGTTAGGCGCCTTTTTTGGTTTAAATGTTTGAACTTGACATCTTTGGTCCTTGTCCTTTGATTTTTTTGGCATTTAAAGTCTTTCAGCCCTAAAACGTAATCTCCCTTGTAAATAACTTTCACCTTTTGACATTTTTGGCACCAAACTTCACACAAAGTTTATCAAGGATCATTTTTGCTATTCTTGGATAATTCAGGGACTGATTTTGGACTTTATTGATCTTCAAAGGTCTTCAATGTCTCTTAATCTTCATGAGGGACCATATTTGACAAGTTGATTTTGTTGAGGGACCAATCTTGCCATTTCTTCAAAGTTGAAGGACCTTTTTGCAATTTTGACAAACTTAAGGGACCAAACTTGTAATTATTAATATACAAGGGTTTTAAGTGTCATTTCTTCATTCTTGGAGGATCAATCTTGCTTGTCTTCAAGTCTTCAAGGGTATTTTGTTGAGAATTCCATGATTAGGGCCCGGTTCATTGTACGGCTTCGTTTCTCGTGTTCGTTTTTCCTTGTATCTTGTGATCTTTTGTCTTTTTCACGATATCCATACCTAAAATACACAAGTAAACAAACACAAGCATATATATGGTATTTTATGACATTTTTATGCATTTAAAGCCCGAAAAGAACGATGAGATCATGTATAAATGCCATCTCATCACTCCCCCATACTAAGCCATTGCCGTGCCCTCACGCAATGCTAGAATAAAGTATCTAAGCATCACCAAAGCTCAATTTTATTAACCTTTATTGAAGAGTAAAAGACTTGCAACATACTACGATGATGTGTAAAGACATAATGTATGATTTTCATCACCAAAAGGTGACTTTTAGGGTCAAAGAATAGAAACAAGTTAATGTCCCTTAGAGTAAACTTCGTCATCCTTGATTGTCATACATTCCATGCTAAGTGCAAAAACAAGATCATTGTTGGTACAAGTCACAATGCTAACACTACTCATACGTCCAAATTGTGTAATACTTTTTCTCCCCGCAATCCTAGTTATTATAAAAGGAAATAGGTTACTAGAATTTTTTATCTATTTGTCATGGATCACAAGTGATTCATATTGACTTATTTAAGTAGTTATTAGTCCGAAAGCAAAGTAGCACGATTTGATTGATAGTTAGCCGAAGGACAAAATCTTTTAAAACGGCTTCTCGTGTATCTCCTTAAGTTCATATCTTGGCATAACTCGTTTCACGATTTGAGACCGTTCTCGGACCGATATTTGGCATGTACTTCATACTTCAAATCTTGGGAAGACGTTCTTGAAATAATGGTCTTCTCTTCATATTTTGGAATTTCTTCACTTGACGTTTTTGAGAGATTCTTCATATAGGACCACGACTTCATCATTTTTCTTCAATCTTTACTTTGGATTTTGATATACAACGATCCGCCTCCTTTTCGGACTTGGATATATTTATCCTCATACCTTGTTAGGGTCTTTTTGGATAGACTTTCTCCATTCTTTAGGGGAGTAATTGCTTCTCGTCGTGTGTCTCGATCCTTCATATTGATTTTGGAATAATGATACTTCACATCATCTTTGGATCTTTAGCAAAAATAGAGCTCCTCATGCCTTGTTAGGGCCTTTTTGGATAATCACCAATCTTCGCGTCCCGCTTCAATAAGTTATGCCTTGGCTATGAACTCTATTCAACCCCGAGCAACTTTTAAACGATCTTGCGCTAGAGGCTAAGTAACCTTTCAAATCGTAAGACCTTACTTATTGCAATTATGATTTATTCCTAATGCATTGATCTTATGGGAAGAAAAAGCCACAATTAAAAACATATGAGTTTTTGAAAGAACACTTTCATGTTCTACGTTTAGCATGATCACTTGTCTAACTCTATCATTTCTTGTTCTTCACTATATAAAGACCTCTAATTAAAGAGACTCGTGAATACTTAGCCATGCAAGTCAAAATTAAGCCAAATTTGGATTAGCTTTCATTAAGACTATATCAAATCAAAGTTTTGGGTTTTCAAGCCACCTATAGGATCTTGCACTTTCTTGGACTTTTTCAAGTTTAGAGAATGCATTTTAAAGTTCCCTTGATAAGTGACTTTCTAGAATCAATTATAGGAACTTGCGAAAAGTTCTTGTTCTTAACCCGAATGAATTAAGACTTTCGCGTTTTAAAGCTCCCTATATAAAAGTCTAGCAAAAATTGAATTGAGCGGGTTAAGGAATGTAAATGGCTCCAAATGCCCATCAAGTCAAAAATTAACTCTTATTCTATCCATCGGAAAATATACATTCGTGTCTTAAAAACACTTATGAAAACTAAGAAAAATTTTAAAATTTGGCCATTTTTAGCCTTATTAGCAAAACAAAACATTGAAAGTTGGAAAACGTGAGGGCGTAGCAAAGCAAGTACCTATTCACCCCCCCATACTAAAAGTAAACATTGTCCTCAATGTTTCGAGTCTAAAGGTGGAGCACCCCCATACTAGAGACGAAGAGTCGAATGCTTAGGATCTAGCATGGAAAGGGTGATCAACAATATATCTAAAGCCGTTTATTAAGTATGCTAAAAGATAATTGTTAGAACAATAAAGGATATGCCATGGAATCGTGAAAAACTTCTTCAAACGAACGATGGAGGCTCACGTAAACGAACACGAAAGTCTTCAATCGTAGATGATGATGATGATCTAGATAACACAATCACAAACAACCACGAGACAACGAGTTGGAAGGGTACAAGTCCCCTTATTAGTGAATATAAAAGATAAGCATGGGATCTCCCCCACGAGGCACCTCGTTTTTGATTACCGAGTCATGAGCTTGACTCGATCCCCTTAAAATGTGAACATTTAGGGAAAATCATGGTGTGGTCAATTTTTGATGGGGCTTACATGATTAACAAGGCCCAAAAAGCAACCGGTATAAAGGACTAAGTCCTTAAATGATGCAAAATACCGGGGTCGAAAATGGCGTTCTCGTTTCCATTGGAAAAACAATTCAACGCCACTTCAACATGTGCCATAAACTCAAAGAGTTTGAAGAAAATAGATGAGAAGTAGAAGGGTGAGACAATTGGTAAGACAAACGTTTGAGCTACTCGAGGTAGACTCGCACCAAGCAAATAGAAAGATTTTCCATTTATTGCATCGGTGGAAGACCGAGATTTCCCTTTACATGAAATTCCGGGATCGAATATCTCGTCCTCGGTGGACAAAGATGAGGGAACATAAGGGGCTTCCCCCATACTAGAGCCACACAAAGCATCGTCAAAAGGAGTAGACGAGCTTGTAGTACTCAAAACACGGTGTGATGACGGAGTTAGATTTATAGAAAAATCAATTAAATCACATTTAAGATCTTTTCCTTTGTTATCTTTTAAACTCTCCTTATGAAAACCCTTTTTGATTATGTCGAAAATATTCGGTGTTTCTAAGATATGTTAGTTACACTAAAAATTCTCACATTTTGAAACCGTTTTGGTTTTGGTGGTGGCAAGTTCTCAAAACGTTTATCGACGAAGAAAACCTCCCCATCGGGGTCTACATATTCATCATCCGAAAGATCTTCCGTAGAAACCGGCAACTTCTCAACACTTTTCAAGAATGAATGTTCGAGATGAGGCGAAGGATTTTTTGATTCAAGTATTGATGGTTTCTTCTTCGTAGGCTTTGCACTCATAACCTCCACCGGCGGAGGAAATGGTAAATTGTTTTTGGAGACATTCCCTAAAACTCTTGGTGAAAATTCTTTGCAAATAACATTGGTCGAGTCACCATGGTTTAAAGTTGCAATAGAATATACATGAGAAAGATTGGAGTTTTGTGTTGCATTGATGACAAGTTCTTCTTCATTGAAACGAAGGGTGATTTTTCGAGCATGAACATCGATAAGTGCTCGTGATGTATCCAAAAATGAACGACCCAAAATGAGAGGAACTTTTCGATCGATGGGAATGTCTACAACGATAAAGTCAACGGGATAGTAAAACTTTCCGACTTTAACGAAAACGTCCTCGGCTACTCCACATGCCATGATCGTAGAATGATCGGCCATCTCGATGAACATGTTCGAAGGAGTAAGAGCCGGAAGCGAAAGCGATTTGAAAATCTCAAGAGGCATTAAATTAATACTAGCACCAAGATCGGCCAAGGCGTAGCATTCCTCCATATCTTGAATAGCACACGGAATCAAAAATTTACCGGGATCACCGACTTTTTGTGGTGTGCGGCTTAGAAAAACCGAAGAACAATTAGCAAGCTTTGAAAGATTTTCCTTATCGCTCATCATACTTTTAAAAGTGGAAGCGAAACGAGGCATGTATAAAAACGCGTCGGCTAAACTTACATCAAAATGTACTTGTTGAAACATTTTTATAAAAAGCTCGATTTGTTGTTTGTTACGTTCTTGCAAATTCTCTTTGTTTCGTCTTGAAGGGTAGGGTAAGGGTGGTGTGGGTAGGTCATTAGGCAACGGCCTTGGAAACTCGGGTTCCACAATTGGTATTGGTGTAACCGTAGGTGTGGTTTGAGCGGTACTTCGTGGGATTGTAATGTGCTCCTTTTCGACCATCACCTCGGGTTCTTTCTCGATTTCCTTCTCCGTAGAAGTACTTGGACGAGAGATTGGTTCCTTGAAAGTTTTACCACTTCGTGTAGTAATAACCTTCATTTCTCCCTTCGGGTTTGCAATGGTATCACTAGGAAGACCACCCGAAGAAGAGGGCTTACACATGATAGCTTCAAACATTTTAGCCATTCGGTCCTCAAATTTTGATTGCCTAGCATCCGCTTTCAATAACTCTTGCTTAATCTCATGTTGTCCTAATTCCATCTTTTGTTGGTTTTGTTGAAGACGTTGGACATTTCCTTCCATTTTATTTGCATGAGTTTTAAGTTCATTAGCAAGTTCATTTTTAAGCTCGTTTTTCAACTCGGATCTTAAGCTAATCATCTCACGTTGCATATTATCAAATTTAGCATCATTTGCTTTTGCATAATCTAAAAATTCTCCTTGCAAATTTTTCGTGTGAGCATTTTGAAAACCTTGTGTAGTGTTTTGAAAATCACGGTTTTGATTTTGATTAGAGATTTGTCCATTCCCACTTTGATAATTTCCTTTGTTGTAATTGCGTGTGTTGCCTTGGTAATTACCTTGGTTGTTGTTTCGATAATTATTAATATTTTGGTTTGGTGGAGCTTGATTTTGGCGGGAACCTTGGCCGTTTTGGTTGTAAGTTCCCGTTGCTACATAAGCACTCGAAGTGTTACCATCCGCGGTAATGCACTCGGAAAGATCATGAGCTCCCCCACAAGATAAACAACTCTTAGCAACCGCTTTAACCGAAGCGGAATTGGAAGCTTCTTGAGCCTTCCAATGGGACATTAGATTAGCAAATCTATCAAAAAACCGATTTTCCTCATTAGCTTCATCATGTATGGCATTAATGCTACGAGACGATTGTGACGAAGATGACGAACCCATATTGGGAACACTCGGTGTGTTACGAGGGCTATAAACCTTAGATCGATTTTCAATGATTTGTAAAGCCTCATTTGTCGTCTTGCACAAAAAATTACCACCCGCGGCGGCATTCAAATAATCTCGTTCATGATCATTAAGCCCATTATAAAAGGTATCAATTTGATGCAATTCCGAAAAATCATGGTGAGGACATTCATGTAACATCTCTTTAAATCGTTCCCATGCCATTGAAAAACTTTCATTGTTACGTTGCACAAATCGTGAAATCTCATTTTTTAAGTGTGTTGTTTTAGATGGTGGAAAAAACTTGTTCACAAACTTAGAAACGAGATCGGCCCATGTCAAAATCGAATTTGGCGGTTCTTTCTCGAGCCAAATTTTTGCGGGTCCATCCAACGAATATGGAAACAACATCATCTTAATGGCGTCATGTGGAACATCCTTAAATTTGCTAGTAGCGGTGAGACGGTTGAAATTCCTAATGTGGTAATGCGGGTTGTCTTTTTCGTGACCTCTAAACTTGTTTGCTTGCAACATAGACATTAAACCCGTCTTAATCTCGAAATTCTCCGCAAGGATGGCGGGAATCACAATAGCCTCTCCAAAACCCTCGGTGGGTGCTTGTAGCAACTCCATCATAGTACGATTAGCCATTACGACTTCTTGTTCTACAATAGGTTCAACAATTGGAGGTTCTTCAACAATCAACGATCCTTGATTTGCTTGCTTTTGAAGACGTTTACGAGCTCGTTTCGCTTGATTACGAGTGATCATAAACTACACGAAGAATGGGAGGTGAGCAAAGAAGATTCTTTTTGGTTGTTTTGTGAATTTTCAATTTTTTTGTGTTTTTGATGATATTAAATTTTTTTGGATTTTGGTGTATCTTCGTAGACAACAATCTACAAAATCTCTCCTCGAATCAAACTCTTGATTAAAGAAGCCTCAAAGGAATGAAAACGATCACGTGGAGTGAACGCCTTCGAATGACTTTAGAACTTTGGTGAAAACCAAATTGTTCACGAGGGTTTAATCACAAAGAAAACCAAGCAAATATAGTATACGTATTAATACTTTGGGCGGCAAAACCCTCGATTAGCCTTCAATCTCAAAATACTCACAAGCAAGCGGGGAAACGAGGCGGCGCGAAGCACTTAAGAGCCTTTTTCCTTAGGGTATATTTTATAATACCCGCCTTATACCCACCTTATAGTTTGTATTTTTTCAAAATCGAGCTTCACGAAAGTATTTATCTATTTTTGCCTTTTCTTTTTGTTTGAGATTCGAATACAATAATTAGGAGATCAAATCCCAATTAAGGTTGTGTTTTCACACTTTTGGAGATATTGTATTTTGGTTGTGATACTTAATACAATATATTAATAATATTTGTACAAGAAAAACCAAGAAAACCGATAATACGTGTTAAGGGAGTTCCACTTAACACAAATACTTATTATGGATAATATCAAAAACAAAAGCTTCCAAATTAAAGCACAACACACCTCCCCGGCAGCGGCGCCAAAATGATTGTAAAGTTTTACTACTCTTTAGGAAAAGAGCGTAAATAGCGGTAAGTATTAACGAGTGATTTAGGAAAACCACAAGTAATGACCCTTAATCACTTAAAAGAGAGAAAGTTCGTTTCCCAAGGAGGTATATGTGTGTGTTCTAATTTGTAGTTATTTGAGATTAATATTGAGAAGAATGGGGATGAGAAGATGAAAAGACGGTTACGTTAAAATTAAACTACGACGTAAAAGACGTAAACGTAAAGTCGTAAAAAACTACTCAAATTAAAAATTTAAGCTAAGACCAAAAACAAAACCAATAAAAGATTAAAAGGCTAAAAACAAGTCTAAAATAATATAAATAAAGATAAAAATCCAACAAAGATATTTTAAAACCTTTTATTAATTAAATATTTAATTTTAAATGCTAATTAAAGCCCTAAAATTAAATATAACTAATTCAAATGTCTAAAATATGATTTTATTGAATAATCACTTAACTTATATTATTATGAGACAAAAAAGTAATTTTCCAAAAATTAAAACCTATTAAAACTATTTTTAAAACTCTAAAAATGATTTAAAATGATTAAAAACTAATTAAACTTAAAATAATTATAAAAATAAATCTAAAGGTTATAAAAATATTCAAAAAATGGAAAAGGTCCTAATTAATGCTAAAGAACTTAAGAAAAATGAAAAAGAAATAAAAATGAAATTTTGATTTTTTAATAATAAAATAATATTAAAATAATGCCAAAAATAAAAAGTTCTCAAATAAATTCTAAAAAATTCTCAAAAATCCTAAATATTCTAACTAAGAGAAAAACACAAATTAAAGTTCCTAAACCCTTTTTAATAATTTTATAAAAATGTTTAAAGTTTATAAAAAACCTTAAAATAATATAAAATTAAAAATTAAAGTTTATAAAACCAAAACCTAATGTAAACCTCAAAATATTTATTAAAAAGCTAAAAACTATTTTTCCTGAAAATTAAAAATCTTTTTTCTATTTTTTAATGATTTTATAAAAACGGATAATAAATAAATGCAAAGAAAATAATTAAATAAAAGGAAAATTATAAAAATTAGCTAGAAAAGTCTTAATAACTACTATGATCCTAGGAAAAATGAAAATAAGCAAAAATGTTTAACAAATAAGCTGGAAATGGGGGAAATAAGCCACGGCTTTTAATAAGCTGCTTAACCCAAAAACGTGTTAAATAACTTTTGAAATGAGAGTCTAACGTAAAAAGCACATCTAGATTAGCGGTAGAGCTCCTACTCCTCCAACGAGAGGTCTGGGGTTCGAGTCCAGCTACGGGTGTGTTTTTTACTTTATTTTCTTTTTTATTTTTTTCTTTTTCCAATCAATCAGTGACCTTGTTAACCTTGCAATCCAATCCAATATCACTTTTTTAGCTAGATTTAAGCACAAAGAAGATCAAAATGTGCCCAGTTAGGCTATGTTGCTGATGAACAAGTGTGAGTACACACTTGTGCACTCTTGGAACCAAGAGGGGCTTGGTTATGCTTTGTTTCGTGATGATATTGGACAATGGGGGCACCCTTGTGCTTATTGAAGCACAAGGAGTCAACACAAACAAGAATTAAACAACTAGCACACCAGTAGTTCACAAATTAGGCACACTCAGGCAATGTCAAGTTGCTGATACAAAGATGAGCAGGTCTGGGGACTTATGAGCTAGACAGATTGCACAAACTTGAGTTTCAGTGGTCCAAATCATGCATACAAACTCACAATCCAGCAAACAAACCAAATCAATCCCTGAAATAACCTAGAACTTAACAGATTTCAAAATCAATGCACAAATTTCATGAAAAATATACAGAAAAGTGGTATGCAGATTTAGCTACTCTTTTCCTTTTTTTACCACACAAATTGCTTCCAATTTGTTCCAAACTTACTACAAACTAATACCCTAACTAACTCAACCTATTAACAACCTTCTAACACCTTTTATAATCACTAATCAAGTTTTATGCCCTGCTAAACCAAGGATCCAAACACCCTTTTATATTTGATTATGCAATTTTCTCAAATCAACAGACTCTAAATCCTATGCAAACCAATCAAATTAGCATCTAACATGCATAACACCACTTAAGCACTCAAATCCAACACTTATAACAACAAACCAACACTGATCAAACAAATCACACAAACTTGGTATTTTCTGAAATTTCAAGAAGGTAAAAGGGATTTACCTTAGGGCTTTACATCCAAAGCCCTAGTGGATGAATATCCACCTCCTTATGCACCCGGGTGCATGCAGATCTATAATCAACAACCTTGCACACCTGTTTTAAGAACAATCAAAGAAAACAAGAAAAATACAAGCAAAAGTATATAATCTGTTTCTTTTTCTTTCTTCTTAAAACCTTACCAAAACTTTTAAAACCTTCTTAACACATTTAAATAACAATATATCACCAATTAACACCATCCTCTTAACATCAAAACCTTAGAACAGATTTCTTCCAAAAATCTCAATTTTCAGAAACTTTTAAATAACTTTGAAAAACAAAGTTACTTGACCAAATAGACAATGGAACTCAGAATCAAGCTTCACACTACACACAACTTTTAAAAACAATAAAAAGGGATTACACTTGATTAAATCAAAAACCAAACTTTTATTTTTTTAAAAAGGAATTACAAGGAAAAGCTTGAAACTGGAACAAGGGACATCCACAGACTAGAGTCTCCTTTTATACTAAGCTAAGAACCATCTAGAATCATAAAATTACAAACCCTAATGTAGAAAAATCTCTAAAATTCCCCTAAAGCTTCTAGACGATTTTTGGTGTTGAGCTGGCCAAACTTGATCTCATCCGTTTATTTTTGCTTTGGGAGGAAGTAATAAACCTTGGTGGTTGATTTGGGACACGTCATACAACTTGGGGACCAAGGTGTGTTTTGATTGGAGGAGAGGGAATTGGGGGTAGGGGTCCACAGGCGTGGGATTGGGTGTTTTTGGTGTGGGTTGAGTTCCTGCGTGTGTGAATCACACGTGGGAGAGATTAATTGGTTTTTACCCAAGTATAAGTTGGGGTGAAACCTGGGAGTGAAAAGGGAACAATAACTTCCATTTGATCCGTTTTTAGGGGAGAAAAGGTGTTAGGCGCCTTTTTTGGTTTAAATGTTTGAACTTGACATCTTTGGTCCTTGTCCTTTGATTTTTTTGGCATTTAAAGTCTTTCAGCCCTAAAACGTAATCTCCCTTGTAAATAACTTTCACCTTTTGACATTTTTGGCACCAAACTTCACACAAAGTTTATCAAGGATCATTTTTGCTATTCTTGGATAATTCAGGGACTGATTTTGGACTTTATTGATCTTCAAAGGTCTTCAATGTCTCTTAATCTTCATGAGGGACCATATTTGACAAATTGATTTTGTTGAGGGACCAATCTTGCCATTTCTTCAAAGTTGAAGGACCTTTTTGCAATTTTGACAAACTTAAGGGACCAAACTTGTAATTATTAATATACAAGGGTTTTAAGTGTCATTTCTTCATTCTTGGAGGATCAATCTTGCTTGTCTTCAAGTCTTCAAGGGTATTTTGTTGAGAATTCCATGATTAGGGCCCGGTTCATTGTACGGCTTCGTTTCTCGTGTTCGTTTTTCCTTGTATCTTGTGATCTTTTGTCTTTTTCACGATATCCATACCTAAAATACACAAGTAAACAAACACAAGCATATATATGGTATTTTATGACATTTTTATGCATTTAAAGCCCGAAAAGAACGATGAGATCATGTATAAATGCCATCTCATCACCCCTCACCTCCTTTTATAGGGTGAGGGGGTCGGTTACCGATGAAGATCGGGCTTGGGTCCAACCGGGCTCAAACATACAAAATCGGAAACAAGCTTAGAAGGTAAATATCCTAATCTATAGTATAACTAATATTGGTAATAATGCTAACAATTTCCACCTTAGTACCAATACTAGTTAACCCCGACACCAAGTACCTCCATGCAATACTTGAACTTCGGACCTGGAACCACCTTTGTAAACGTGTCAGCTGCATTATCCTCCGTGCCTATATTTGCCACTTCAATCTCTTTAGATTCCACGATCTCCCTGATGAAGTGATACCTCGCGTTGATATGCTTCGTCCTCTCATGAAACATTGCATTTCTTGAGAGATGAATTGCCCCTTGATTATCACAATTCACAACCACTGACCTTAGGTTTATTCCCAGCTCGATTAGTAGACCTTTAAGCCAAATGCTTTCCTTAACAGCTTCTGTAAGCGCCATATACTCCGCCTCTGTAGTAGACAATGCAACAACATGCTACAGAGTTGCTTTCCAACTCACAACACAGCCATGTACCATAAACACGTACCCGATTATTGACCTACCCTTGTCAGGGTCTTTAGCATAATCGCTATCCACGAAACCGTCAACATCCACGTGTTTCCCTTGATCTCTACCATACACTAGACCTACATCAGTAGTGCCCTTCAAGTACTTCAAAATCCACTTCACCACTTCCCAATGATTTTTACCCGGATTCGCCAAATACCTGCTCACAATGCTAGCAGCATACACAATATCCGGTCTAGTGCAAACCATCAAGTACATTAAACTACCAACAACATTCGCATATGGGACCTTACTCATTCTTTCCACATCCTAGTCATTCGACGGACAATCCTTCAAAGACACCTTGAAGTGTGCTCCCAATGGCACAGAGAGCGACTTGCCATTATCCACTCTGTAGTTATTCAGATTTTTTCGCACATATCCCGACTGAGACACCTTCAGGGTTCGGTTACCCCTATCCGTGACAATCTCTATACCAAGTATCTTCCTAGCTGGACCAAGTTCCTTCATATCAAACTCTTTCCGCACCAGTCCCTTGGTATATTCAATCTCAGACTTGCTTTTACAAGCAATCAACATATCATCTACATACAACAGTAGATATATGTACATACCTGGTGCAAACTCCTTGAAGTAAACACAACTATCATAGTTGCTACGGCTAAACCCATTGCTGACCATATACACATCAAACCGTTTGTACCACTGCCTTGGAGACTGCTTAAGACCATAAAGGGATTTCTTCAATAAACATACCTTGTTGCCCGTTCCTTCTTCAAAACCAAGCGGCTGCCTCATATAAATGGTTTCTTCAAGATTACCATGCAAAAACGCCGTCTTCACATCAAGTTGTTCCAACTCGTAATCTCCTTCTTCGGCACTTCCCAGTCCAAAACAGACCTGATCTTCTCTTGATCCATCTGAATCACACCCTTGCTGATCCAATGGCCAAGAAATAGCACTTTAGTCCGAGTACCTTTTCACGCCTCCCCGCCCAGCTCTATCAGCAGGCCCTTTCTTTTGCAATACTTAAAAAAGTCTCTCATGGCCCAATTATTATTACAGTGTTCTCTACCATAGAATTCGGCCTTCGGGGTCAACCCGACGGCTTCTATTAGGAAGGCGGCGCAAAGGAGGCTCGAGGGCTTGTTAAGGAAGGCGGCAAGGGCCGACGAAGGCGGGAAAACGAAAGACCTTTTCTGGTCCCCCCTGAGCCCGGGCATCCATCCAATGCATTCTTTTCGATCTTGTACCCACGGAGCGGTACACTGAACACCAACCCAATCGAGACGAAAAAAAGAAAGAATAGCAACTACATCAACAACCTTGATTCCTGACGTGAACGGCCGCTTTCTTGGAACTAATTCATAGGCGCTTGAAATTCGTTGAAAATTCCATCGAATCTTGAGAAGTTGTGGAAGTAAACAGTTTTGGCTTTCTTCTCTTGTTTCACAAGTATTTCTATCATACTGATCAAGTCAATCATCACTTTTCGACTTCTTTCTTCAAAGCTATCCAGGATGACTTTATAGTCTTCACAAGCAGTTAATGAGAGAATCACCCTAATAGATGTATGTCGAACCACGGGTGAGAATACCTCATTATAGTCAATCCCTGCTCGTTGTGTGAAACCCCGAGCTACTAGCCTTGCTTTATACGTTGGTTTCTGAACGCCTTCAATCCCTTCCTTAATCTTATACAACCACTTGCAGCTTACCAGCTTCTGACCACGTGGTTGATCGACCAGCTCCCAAGTATGATTCTTCTTTAAAGAACTCATCTCTTCCTCCATAGCACGAACCCACTCATCCCTTTCAGATGAATTAATCGCCTCCTAGAATGTGATTGGTTCATTTGTATCTTCTTCCTCAGCAATAGCAAACGCATAAGCCGTAATATCATCTTCTTCCCTAGACCCTGATGATCTAGACAATGATACATTACCTTCATTCCTATACCTTGCAGGTTTAGTAGTTGTTCTCTTAGCTCTATCACGCACCAGAACATAGTTGTCCAGATTCTGTTGTTGAGGCATTGCATCTACTGCATCTTCAACTCGATCCTCATATTCATTCCCTGGATTTACCCCAGTATGAGGATCCACAGTTGGTTCGACCCAACTGCCTTGAAGTTCCACCTCAAACTCAATTTCCTTCCCAGAATTTGCAGCACCAGCACCCTTGAGAGTATCCTTATACATAAGGCTCTCATTAAAGACCACATCCCTGCTTATGATTATCTTAGATTTAACATCATCCAACCTCCATAATCTGTATTCCTTTACACCCTCAGGATACCCCAGGAATATGCATTTTATAGCTCTAGGCTTGAGCTTCCCCTGACTCACGTGTGAATAAGCAACGCAACCAACTATCCTCAACATCTCGTAATTCGCCGGATGTCCTGACCATAAATCCATAGGTGTCTTCTTCTCCAATGCTTTAGATGGAGACCTATTCATCAGATATGCTGCCGTCACCGTTGCTTCAGCCCAGAATGATTCTGGCAAACCAGACTGAATAAGTAAACACCTAACCTTGTCCAAGAGCGCCCTGTTCATTCGTTCAGCTAGACCATTCTGTTGCGGAGTTCCAGCAACCGTCAAATGTCTTGCTACCCCGCTCTCCTTGCACAAGTTATTAAACTCCTGATTACAAAACTCTAAACCATTATCCGTTCGAAGTTTCTTCAGTCTTCTACCTGTCTGGTTTTCTACCAACTGCTTCCACTCCTTAAACTTGCTGAATGCCTCGCTTTTGTGTCTAAGAAAATACACCCAAACCCTCCTCGAATAATCATCAACAATCGATAAGAAGTACCGGCAACCACTCATCGATTCCACCCGAGAAGGACCCCAGAGATCCGCATGGACATAGTCTACAACTCCCTCTGTTGTGTGCTAACCTCGACCAAAACTCACCCTGGTCGATTGTCCAAGAACACAATTTTCACAGAATTCGAGCTTACCTAGACCTTCCTTCCCTAGCACCTCTCTTCTTTTGAGTTCATTCAAGCCTGCTTCACTAATGTGACCCAGGCGTTTATGCCACACCTGCGCAAGACTTTCCTTTTCTTCTATACCAACACTAGCTTCACTTGATTCAGCCCAACCATCCAAGGAGTACACACAATTTTCCTTCAAAGTTCCTGACAAAACCATCAAAGAACCCTTGATCACCTTTACTCTTCTATTCTGCAACTTCACGGTATAGCCCTCTCGATCCAGAGTGCCCAAAGATAACAAATTTCTTTTCAACTCGGGAATGTAACGCACATTCTCAAGCACAAAACTTGAACCATCTTTCATTTGTACTCTCACCTTCTCTATCCCCTTGATGGCACATGCTCTATTATCACCGAGCAAAACCATACCTCCATCAAGCTCCTTAAAATCAAACAAGAAGTCCCTCCTAGGCGTCATGTGATAGGAACCACCAGAGTCCATGATCCACTCTAAGAACCTTTCCTCACTCACCGCAATCAACAAATCACCATTGTCATAACCCTTAGAATACGTCCCAGCGTCCTGTTTTGCATTCTTGTTGACAAAGCCAGTTGATTTCTTCTTGTTCCATTTTGGACAGTCTTTCTTAAGGTGATCCTCATAATAGCATATGTAACACTTCTGTTTATAAGTTCCTTTACCCTTTGACTTTGATCGCGAACTACCACGTCCTTGATTACCCCGATGCTCCGGCCTTCCCCTTACAAATAACCCATCAACATCATCCTTTGCATCCGTCCTCTTCTTCAACTCCCGTGAATTGAGGGTAGACAAGACATCTTCCAAAGAGAGCGACTCCCTTCCATAAAGCAATGTCTCCACAAAGTTATCATACGAGGACGGTAATGATGTAAGTAACATGAGTGCCTGATCTTCGTCATCAATTTCAACATCTATGTTCGCCAAGTCACAGATCAACTTATTAAACTCATCTATATGTTCAGATAATTTCTTACCTGAATGCATGTAGAAAGTGAACAGCTTCTTCTTCAAGTACAATTTATTGGCTAAAGACTTTGTCATATACAAAGTTTCTAACTTTAACCAAACACCCGCAGCAGAATTTTCTTTGTTGACTTCCCTCAACACCTTGTTATCCAAGCACAAGAGTAAGGCACTGTGTGCTTTTTTATAGACATCCGTCTTCAACGCCGCAGTCTTCTCAGTGTCCGTCATGGTACCCGGGAATGGATGTAACGCAGCCTCCCAACCATGTTGAATTAATAGACACCTCATCTTCACACGCCACAACCCGAAGTCATTAGACCCGTCGAATTTTTCGACGTCAAACTTCGCTATCGACGACATATTCTTTCTCCCTTGTTGCGTAAAAAATCCTTCTTGCAGATCGATTTAATTAGAATATCCCTAAACCTCAATCACGTACAAGCAAAACCCGATCGTACACTTGAAAACCCAAGCAAACCACGCTCAAACTTGAACCACAAGAACCCGCAACAAGAACTTTGTATTTATAAAGTTATATTTGTTGGTAACTTTTAATTGTATCAATTTAAAACTAATACCAACCAAATAATATACTAAAATAAAAACAAACCCACTTGGTCTTTGAAGATGTGTGTACCCACGTGATCACAGTAAATATACTCTTTGTTTTTATATGAAGTATTAAAAGTTTAAAACAACAATCACCACACAACTCACCTAGTCTTCTCCGATGGCTCAACCTGCAACTCCAAGAAAATCGAACCCAGTTTTCTTCACGATCCTTCTTGATCTAGCACCGATCTTCAAGAGACCACGAAACCAGTCGCTCTGATACCACTTGTTGGAATCGACACCTCCAACAACCCTGAAGATCGATTTGCGGAACCCTAGATCGCTGTAAAGAAGATCGCAGAGCTACAGTAACGACAACCCAGAAGAACGAAACTACAAAGGTAACCAAACGACTATGTTTTATTATATCGATCGATTGATTACATAGGAAAGAATAAGAAGCTACGGTGTAATTGAGCATCACCCCCTCACCTCCTTTTATAGGGTGAGGGGTCGGTTACCGATGAAGATCGGGCTTGGGTCCAACCGGGCTCAAACATACAAAATCGAAAACAAGCTTAGAAGGTAAATATCCTAATCTATAGTATAACTAATATTGGTAATAATGCTAACAATTCCTTACACCTAATCATCATCACTGAGAGTGAATCGGAAGCGAATGGTAAGCATTTAAATTCATAGATCTAAGTGGATACAAATCTTCACACTTAATTGACTTTTTGGTACTTTTTTCAGCATAAAATGATATACATCAACTAGATCTCTAATGATTGGAAAACTTTACACAGGTATTTCCTTGATGCAAACAATGAGAATGATGACGATGAAGAGGAGAAGGATCAAGATGAAAATTGTGTCCATCTGTTAAATCATTTATGAAGATATTTTGTAGACTAGCCGGCTATGTGATATTTGGGTTGATTATGGATGTGGGTTTTGCTGGATATTGACAGTCTAGTTGCTACTTTTACTACCTTAAGTCGTCTGTGGAGACGAGGAAACAATGTTTGTGTGTATTATAATATAGTCAATGCTTTATGTAAACTTTGGTTTATAGTATTGGTCTAACCACAAAGTATGTTGTTAAAGCAGAGATATACTAGTGCATTTCATTTGTTAAACTGCTAATACGATACCAGTGGAGCCATATTTAACTAGGGTTGTGTTTTTCTCTTCTTAATATAAATGTCCATAACCATAAGGATTAACTGGAGATCAGATTCTGTGTAGTGCGGCAGCTCCAATTTTTTAGCCAAACAGAGGCATATAGATATACAGTTGACTTGACTTACGAGAATTGCTCCACTTATCTGGTAATTAATAATGTTATTCATGGCCAGTAGCTGGTTTAAGGGAGATGCCTTAATGTTAACTGCCCCTTTTAAGGTTTTAACTGTCGTGTTTGAAGCTTATACGTTGGGTACATAAGAGCTATAAGAAACCTCTATTGGATAAGTTTTCGACTAATATGAGCATGGTAAACTAAGATAGAACTGGTCAATAATGTGTAGCTGTGATGAGAATTGACCACAAATGACTGCATATTAGAGAATTTATTGGGCTTTATAGAACGAATACCAACGATCTTAAACAATCCCAACTGTGTTGGTGCTGCTGTGGTTGTTGCTCCTCCTCAAAGTGTGAATAGATGTGACAAAATGAACGTACTGATAACGGGGCAAACTAGTTTAGGTCAGAAACTAGTTTGAATATATATAAAAAAAGGAGATAAGTTCATTACGTTCATGAGCAATAACCATCTACTCTACACTCATAACCAAAC
This sequence comes from Glebionis coronaria, assembly GCA_025667525.1. Lineage (NCBI taxonomy): Eukaryota > Viridiplantae > Streptophyta > Magnoliopsida > Asterales > Asteraceae > Glebionis > Glebionis coronaria. Next base: position 614,447,027 of record CM046874.1, on the reverse strand, counting down.
TCAGCAACCACAACTGACTACCTTTGAATTTGAGCAACTGCAAACCTCAATAGCATCCCAGGGGTTTTTTCTTTGTTACCCCAAGTTTAAGTTGCAGAACGGGCTCAGCACATTGAGTTCCAATAGTTCCATGTATCTAAAGGTACCAAAATATATCCCCTCGCCTTTGATTGACAATAAGGGTGTTCAGGGATCACACTTAAACTGTAATGAGAAACTTAGAATCCAGCTTGACAGAGCTTATGACAAAAACCCCGAAAAAGAATCTGTTAAGTCCCTTATGATAGTCACATACGTTGTAGGTGCACTGGAGATCATATGTGTTATCTATTTCTTCAATAGAACTAGAAATCCTTTAAGCAAAAGGCAAGGTTACAACCAAGCAGCTACAGGATTTAAGAGATTCAGCTATGCAGAATTGAAGAAGGCATCTAGCAACTTTAGCAGCGAAATCGGGAGAGGGGGTGACGGAATTGTGTACAAAGGAGTACTGTCAGACAATCGGGTTGCAGCAATCAAGCGTATTAAGGAATTTAGTAACAATCAAGGCGAAGCTGAACTTCTAGCTGAGATTAGTATCCTCGGGAGGCTTAACCACATGAATTTGATCGAGATGTGGGGGTACTGTGCAGAGCGTAAACACAGACTTCTAGTTTATGAGTACATGGAAAATGGTTCACTGGCTCAAAAGTTACATTCTGATATGCTTGATTGGGGTAAGAGGTTTGACATTGCAGTCGGTACTGCAAAAGGACTAGCTTATCTACACGAAGAATGCTTGGAATGGGTTTTGCATTGTGATGTTAAGCCTCACAATATATTGCTTGACAGCAATTGCAAGCCAAAGGTAGCAGATTTTGGTTTGTGCAAGTTATTAGACAGAGATGGAACTCGTAATACAGAATTCACAAAAGCAAGAGGAACAAGAGGTTACATGGCTCCAGAATGGCTGTTTCTTAATCGTCCAATAACCTCCAAAGTTGATGTATATAGCTACGGTGTTGTGATATTAGAGATGATAACTGGCAGGAGCCCAGCAGATGAACAAAGTGAGCTATCTGAAGCAAGGCTATATAGGTGGGTCGCGGAAACGATGAAAGAAGCTGGTGGAAAGAAGGATTGGACCAAACAAGTCGTAGACTCTACAGTTGATGGAGATTACGACATAGATAAAATGAAAACACTGATTAATGTGGCCTTACGCTGTTCGGAGGAAGATACGGATGCAAGACCAACCATGAGCCAGGTCGTGCGTATGCTGCTTCATTTAGAGGATGGCCATGATTACTAAGAAAATAGTATTTAGTCACCGCCTTTGCTAAAGGTTATTATGTAACGTCCTAATCGAGAATGTCTTTTGATTATTGTTTATATGTTTAAAGACCTTTACATTCCTGAAAGTCTTAGATTATATGTTATACTTCGCTAGTTATAGTACGAAGAACAATAGTACTAATGATACACCAAACTGTGAAATCAGTTACTTTATATGGCTTGATCTTCTATAAATTTAGAGTCATACACCAAATTGTTATTAAGTAAAGGTGGTCCAGTAGCTTACTATTTTTTTAGAGTGGCACGTTAGTACAGTTATTAAGTAACGCGTGCAGGTGTGAGTATAACTCACACAGTCACAACACGTAAGGTGCAGCCGTGCAGGTGTGAGTATAACGAGCGTAAGGTGCAGCCGTGCAGGTGCGAGTATAACTCACACAGTCACACGTGAGGTGCACATGTCTCAAGTCCTCACAATTACTGTTGTTCCTAACTCATCGTTAGCTTTCATTCACTAGAGTTAATTTTTAGTAATCGTTTCCTCTTTTTCTCTCTGTTATCAATACTGAATTTTTCGCATTCTTTTTTCAATCTGATAATTTTTCACAGTACAAAAATGGATTTCTCGAAAATCCGATTCGTCAAGGTTTGATCAGGCGTTTGGTCTCTGAATTGAATCAGCAACTGCGCGACGGAGAGAACTTTATATAAGGGTAGTAACTCCCTTACCATTTCGTCATCATTGCGACAATAAAAGCAAGACTAGCACAAGAATAGGAGAACAAACTTCTAAGTTCTATCCATAGAATCCCAAAGAAAAGAACGCCTAAGTTTTTCAGAGTGATTTATCATAGTGCTTCTAGGGGCTTTAAAGAGTAAAATTACAGTACTATACCATAAAAGTGAGCATAAGCAGATAATTGAAAATGAGTAGAAAAGGACTCGTTGGTTGATAGTTTTTCATACTCATATTTCCAGGTCAATGTCGAAGGGATTGAAGTAAAGCCGGTAGAAATAGGCAGTGACCGTAAGCTAAATGTAAGTCTGGTATATTGATGCAACAAATATGAAGACAAGCATGGCCCCATGGCTCATAAACTATGGGAAGGTTCCACAGTATGATTATAATGCTGCTAAGGTTCAGAAACTGTTTGATAGGATACTCTTCATGTTTCCGTATTATGGACGAGTTTTTGATGGAGCTTCAGCAAGGGATGCAGCGTGAGTCCTTTTTTAATTTGGATAATCTGAAAAACGCTAATTGATGTAGAAGATAATAGGTGAAGTATTGTTTTTATTTGATGCAGAACTCAGAAAGCATTTTTGGAAAAGTACTTTAAGGCAACAACAACACTGCTAGAAAAGGATGGCCAAATTCATGTCACAATGAATACTAAGGGTCCTTATCCAGCGTGGGGTTTAGAAGAGGCGGCTGCCTTGGCAGGCTTGAAACGTGTTGGAAAGGAGGAGTTTTTGGTGGATGAGTGCCTGATGTACTGTGACACCCCAGGCAAATCCCACATCGGCTGTGGCCATGAGAGATCTTGGCTCATAAGAAAACATTTGCCTTATCATGACACAACGCGTTTTGTGGTCTACTGCACGTGGGGTTCTTAGGAACTGGCAGTTAAGCGTGCTCATGTCAGAGTAGTACTAGCCTGGGTGACCAGCCGGGAAGTACTTACATGAGGGCCACAAAGCAAAGCCGTGAGCCTATGGGCAAAGCGGACAATATTGTGGTCTGAGTAGGCGGGATGTTACAAGTGGTATCAGAGCCACTCCTGAGCCGTTCAGGATGGTGGGGCAAACCTCATCGAGGACGATGAGTCCCGAAGGGGGGGTGATTGTGACACCCCAGGCAAATCCCACATCGGCTGTGGCCATGAGAGATCTTGGCTCATAAGAAAACATTTGCCTTATCATGACACAACGCGTTTTGTGGTCTACTGCACGTGGGGTTCTTAGGAACTGGCAGTTAAGCGTGCTCATGTCAGAGTAGTACTAGCCTGGGTGACCAGCCGGGAAGTACTTACATGAGGGCCACAAAGCAAAGCCGTGAGCCTATGGGCAAAGCGGACAATATTCTAGAGAAGGACATGGGAATCATCTTTTCACGACCCCGCAGATTCTCCGATAGGAGAAAAATTATATACGCAAGCTTTCTAGATGTATGTTTCAGATGAACAAGGTGGCATATCTGAACCACCCTATTTCAACAGAAAGAAATTCCAGACAATCCTGCGAAGGTGAAGGCCATCACCTGATGGTCCCGACTGACGACTATGAACGTAGTATAAAATTTCTAGAACTCAATTGACTGCTACCGCAAAAATTGCCGACAGTCATCACTAGAAATTCTTCTATGACTATTCAACAAGATTTCCACCAGAATGTTCCATAATCCCAGACAAACACTGATAGAATCCGCATCACACATTAATGCAACTATGTTCATATCTAGATGCCTGACCTACTGCAGGTTCAAGATAGAACACCGACATGCTATCACTACAAGTAGAAATTCTAGACCGAAAAGAGACAAGACTCCATGGAGATTGTAATCAGTTTACCACAGACTCAGAGAAATTATGATGCTATCTAAGTTATCATCAACCATGTAATCAGCCTGCGCGTCCCTTTCATCCGAAAGGAGCACGTAGTAGCAGATCTGCAGAAAATTTTAAAATTCAGCAATAAATCGTACGAATTCAAGGCATTCCATCGACCATCATATCAAACAGAATACATGTTCACGATCAAGTGTATGTTTACGTCCACTTTAATTTCATGTTTATTCTCACTTTCACGTTTAAGTCTCATTCGCAGTATGATGCTGATCAGTTCATCTTCTATGCTATCTCCTGATTTAAGCTCACGTTAGCGTTCATAACGTTGTTCACGTTCAAGTTCGTGTGCCATTTCACGATACACGTTTCTCAGTTTATTACCGAGTACGGTTACAGAAAGCTTGAGGAATTAGACTCAAGTTTAGCACAACTACTCCATAACCAGGCTCTGATACCATAATTGTAACACCCCACTTGGATAAATGGACCGTTACGTGTATTTATGGCGTGTCATCAAAGCATAAGGTAAATGTCCTAGAACATTAACTGACCATAAAGGAAATACCGGAATCAAACATCGGCAATCCAAACATAAGCCCAAAACATGAAAATGAAATACTGAAAGAAAGGACTAAACAATGTCCAAATAAGCAGAATAATCAAAGAAATGCATAATGTAAGAAGTCTGGATAGCTTCCCTCCAAATGCACATGCTCTTAGAATCTTAAAAGCGTCCTGATGTACCTGCCGTTAGAACATGAAAGGAACTACGGCTGAGCATAACGCTCAGTGAACGGATATAAAGCATGATAAGAATATACTGAATGAAACAGGCGATAGAATACTGAAGCTGTAAGACTGATATGTAACATGTGGTAGAACTCTGCATAAAATCTGAGAAACCTGGTTCATATATACTGATACTGAAATATAACTATTAATTCTGAAACATGCATTTACTGTATTTTATTTGCCAGAGCTTATATAGGTCACGTGCTGTAACAACCGTGCATGAATAACTGGAGGGGTGACCTCGTCATGCTGTAGAGGGGTGACCTCTAAATAACTGTGCTGGGTGGAGGGATCAGCTCCAATGTGAAGGATGTAGAGCACACACCACATTCACCCTGATAAACATGAAACACTTATAAGCCTAGGATGCATCCATACGCCCCACTAAAATATACTGATAAAATGGCCAAGCTGAGCTGAGTGGGACGATGCAGGATATCACTCTCCTGCATGTGAGTCACGACACCGGTGCCTCTAGTGCCGTGGTTACGGTACCTCCGTAACTAGTACATAAACTGGTCGTGCTTGTATATAATGCTCAGGCAATTCATTTAGTTATTAACATGATTTCTGATAAACTTAAACATATACTGGGGAAAACATTTGGCTGCAGACGGGAAATCCTAATCATGCATAGGAAAGGAAATCCTTACTGAAAGGACGGGAAATCCGTACCTCTAGTCCAGTACCGACTGAAAGGAAGACTGAACGAATACTACTCGGGCTTCACGCGTGCTACATAATTACAAGACGCGAGTAAGTTAACTGGTATCCGTTAACAAATTTTCTGGTCTTATTGGTTTCTTATATTTATTTCAGATATTCTATACGTATAATTACGGCTATATCCGACCATTAAAATAATTTATTTTAATGTATTAACGTTATACTAATGGTTACGTACAATGTATATCTGTCGGTAATTAATTTCATAATAAATATTTCGCTAATATAAGCACGTTCTTAATTTGTTTAATTCGTTTTCCCAAAATATACCCTTTTATATTTTTATAAAACCAGTTTATATTTAACTTACTAAATGCATTTTAAAACGTTTATTTCAAGTAAACTCATAAAAAGAAATGAGATTTAACAGTCCCAAACGCACTCTTAACTGTTTTAAACCGGTTGCCAAACAGCCCGTTACCCCTGTAGCCAAACAGCCCTATTTCCTGTTTAAAACCCACTGCCAAACACCCCGTTAGTGTAAACCCCAAACCAAACCCTAATGATTTGCGGCTGGTTGTGCAGTCAATCACCGAGAGTCTTTTGACTCTCGGTTTGTGTGCATAACAACATCCCGACATACAGCCCAGATCATAATATTCATAAAACATGTTTAAAACTCAAATGAATCGGATTAAAAGGACTAAATAGAACGAATTAGGGTTTATGCAAGCTTACAAATCGTTTAGGGTTTTTAGATAGCAACCCTCGTCTTTCTTGATTTCTGGATTAAACACACTATCAATCTTCTTGTTTCTTGGTTTGGGTCGCGGCAGGGAAGGAGAGAGCACAAAGAAAAGATATGCGGCTGCTTGTTTTGATTTTAGGGTTTCTGTATGTTTGTATGTGTCGGCCTAGAAAGGAAAAAAAAAAAAAAAAATACTCTCCCGTTTGTTTTATTTCCTTCACACGGGCTTGGCCCAGATCACGAGTTGCGGCGCAAGACCCACCAGTTACGGCGCAACAGATGAAGGGCTACAGACCATGGTGCTGCGGATCACAAGTTGCGGCGCATGACACATGAGTTGCGGCGCAATTTAAGGGCCTACGGATCATGGTGCTGCGGATCAAGAGTTGCGGCGCAAGACACATGAATTGCGGCGCAACAGATGCTGCTGGCAAATATCCCGCGTAAAATAATAATAAACCGCGTATTTATAAATTCTCGATTTAAAATACGGGTTTTACAATTCTTCCCCTCTAAAAATAATAATTCGTCCCCGAATTAAAATGCGGCGTACTGGGTTTTACAACTCTTCCCCTCTAAAAGGAGAAATTCGTCCTCGAATTAACGATGATAAGCTGATGAAGTTATAAGAACTGAAGAACACGTAGACTGAAAAGACAATTAAGCTGAAGGATAAATTGTCTTCTAATTAAGACATAATGCTGCTGTTAGGTATAAACCTGACATGACTGAAATTATCATGTAACGTGACATGGCTTAAGAGAACATGGAACGTGACATGACTGAAAGAACATAACTGGATTTTTTTCGAAGGCAAGGGAATCATCTTTTCACGACCCGTATTTTAAATCGAGAATTTATAAATACGCGGTTTATTATTATTTTACGCGGGATATTTGCCAGCAGCATCTGTTGCGCCGCAATTCATGTGTCTTGCGCCGCAACTCTTGATCCGCAGCACCATGATCCGTAGGCCCTTAAATTGCGCCGCAACTCATGTGTCATGCGCCGCAACTTGTGATCCGCAGCACCATGGTCTGTAGCCCTTCATCTGTTGCGCCGCAACTGGTGGGTCTTGCGCCGCAACTCGTGATCTGGGCCAAGCCCGTGTGAAGGAAATAAAACAAACGGGAGAGTATTTTTTTATTTTTTTTTTCCTTTCTAGGCCGACACATACAAACATACAGAAACCCTAAAATCAAAACAAGCAGCCGCATATCTTTTCTTTGTGCTCTCTCCTTCCCTGCCGCGACCCAAACCAAGAAACAAGAAGATTGATAGTGTGTTTAATCCAGAAATCAAGAAAGACGAGGGTTGCTATCTAAAAACCCTAAACGATTTGTAAGCTTGCATAAACCCTAATTCGTTCTATTTAGTCCTTTTAATCCGATTCATTTGAGTTTTAAACATGTTTTATGAATATTATGATCTGGGCTGTATGTCGGGATGTTGTTATGCACACAAACCGAGAGTCAAAAGACTCTCGGTGATTGACTGCACAACCAGCCGCAAATCATTAGGGTTTGGTTTGGGGTTTACACTAACGGGGTGTTTGGCAGTGGGTTTTAAACAGGAAATAGGGCTGTTTGGCTACAGGGGTAACGGGCTGTTTGGCAACCGGTTTAAAACAGTTAAGAGTGCGTTTGGGACTGTTAAATCTCATTTCTTTTTATGAGTTTACTTGAAATAAACGTTTTAAAATGCATTTAGTAAGTTAAATATAAACTGGTTTTATAAAAATATAAAAGGGTATATTTTGGGAAAACGAATTAAACAAATTAAGAACGTGCTTATATTAGCGAAATATTTATTATGAAATTAATTACCGACAGATATACATTGTACGTAACCATTAGTATAACGTTAATACATTAAAATAAATTATTTTAATGGTCGGATATAGCCGTAATTATACGTATAGAATATCTGAAATAAATATAAGAAACCAATAAGACCAGAAAATTTGTTAACGGATACCAGTTAACTTACTCGCGTCTTGTAATTATGTAGCACGCGTGAAGCCCGAGTAGTATTCGTTCAGTCTTCCTTTCAGTCGGTACTGGACTAGAGGTACGGATTTCCCGTCCTTTCAGTAAGGATTTCCTTTCCTATGCATGATTAGGATTTCCCGTCTGCAGCCAAATGTTTTCCCCAGTATATGTTTAAGTTTATCAGAAATCATGTTAATAACTAAATGAATTGCCTGAGCATTATATACAAGCACGACCAGTTTATGTACTAGTTACGGAGGTACCGTAACCACGGCACTAGAGGCACCGGTGTCGTGACTCACATGCAGGAGAGTGATATCCTGCATCGTCCCACTCAGCTCAGCTTGGCCATTTTATCAGTATATTTTAGTGGGGCGTATGGATGCATCCTAGGCTTATAAGTGTTTCATGTTTATCAGGGTGAATGTGGTGTGTGCTCTACATCCTTCACATTGGAGCTGATCCCTCCACCCAGCACAGTTATTTAGAGGTCACCCCTCTACAGCATGACGAGGTCACCCCTCCAGTTATTCATGCACGGTTGTTACAGCACGTGACCTATATAAGCTCTGGCAAATAAAATACAGTAAATGCATGTTTCAGAATTAATAGTTATATTTCAGTATCAGTATATATGAACCAGGTTTCTCAGATTTTATGCAGAGTTCTACCACATGTTACATATCAGTCTTACAGCTTCAGTATTCTATCGCCTGTTTCATTCAGTATATTCTTATCATGCTTTATATCCGTTCACTGAGCGTTATGCTCAGCCGTAGTTCCTTTCATGTTCTAACGGCAGGTACATCAGGACGCTTTTAAGATTCTAAGAGCATGTGCATTTGGAGGGAAGCTATCCAGACTTCTTACATTATGCATTTCTTTGATTATTCTGCTTATTTGGACATTGTTTAGTCCTTTCTTTCAGTATTTCATTTTCATGTTTTGGGCTTATGTTTGGATTGCCGAAGTTTGATTCCGGTATTTCCTTTATGGTCAGTTAATGTTCTAGGACATTTACCTTATGCTTTGATGACACGCCATAAATACACGTAACGGTCCATTTATCCAAGTGGGGTGTTACATGTACACTCCGAAGAAACCCACAGTGGGATCTAGAACTCAGGATGAAGAGTCCATATACATTTATGTTTGGGTTCAAGTGAGGTTCCATGTATCTTAGGATCATGGCGTAGTTAATTCTATCTTCTTTCGTCTAGTCATATTAAGAGATTAAATCGCAAGGGATTTCCTTTTGTTTTGAATCAGCTACTAATCACTATATATGTAATGACTTGGCTCTTGTTTTTAGTAAGAGTTTCCTTACAACAGATGTCAGTTATGTGTGACATATATTATTAAGGAATGCATCATTGATTTGGATACAAAATTTACGTTGACCTTTTAAAATTTTAAACTGGGAACAGAATTTCATACTGGCTATATATGATGCCTCCCTAATGATTCCAGTATGATCGATCCATCCTTACCAAATTGTCATCTTTGACTTTTGCAGTCAAAATTACCTGATAAGCAGACTGGCTTTTCTGAATTATCTCTCAAGCTTAGTCTATGCATCAAGTTTGTAAACGATGCTTCCATATTTTGTTAGGACATGTTAAGTGAAAAAAAAATCCCATGGTTCAGTTGGGATGAAAACAGTGGAATGGAAAATGGTTTTGTAAGTGATGGTTAAGTTCAGAGAATCAGTTATACAAATGGACCTTGTAATTGTTTAGTAAACTCATTTCTTTGGTATGTCGTGTACAGTAAAGAAATAGGTATATAAGAATTCTAGTTATGTGTATAGGAAAGGTTTGTTTCTGGGAAAATAAATGGTTATGTCCATAAAGCTTCACTTTTTCAGCCCAAAAAAGATGTTCAACAAAACAGGTTTTATGTATGTAAAGCTTCACTTCCAAAGTGTGAAGCTTGTAAAATCTTGATTAGATAAACTAATGCAATAAACTGATGGTGACAAGCAATATTCTTTAAGAGTTGGTAGGTGTAATTCTTACCAGAAGCTGTAACCACCTCGCCTAGATCGCGGCGGGGGCACTTGAGCAAAGATCCTCCAAACATTTCATTTGCGATACCTAAAATAGTAATATCAACATATCAACCTAGTACAAGTCGAATAATAAAATAGTACAAGTCGCATAATCAAAAGAATAACAAGGGATCTATTTGAGAAAATGTTTTTAATTTTTTATTAATAAAAAGTACGGGTCGAATAATATCATATTACAAGTCGAAAAACTAGAGGATCTATTTGGGAAAAAGTTTTTAATTTTTTATTATTAAAAAGTACGGGTCGAATAAAATGTCAAAGTCGAATAAAATAACTATTTGAGATTAATTTATTAAAAATTATTATTTTATTAAAAAAGTACGGGTCGAATAACCGATGTGTCACGTTCAAGTGATAGTCGAATAGGTCGAATAGGTCGAATAGGTCGAATAGGGGTAATTGGCTAATTTTGTTTTGAGAAGTCTTGTTTTTGTTTTTGAGTGTCATGTCCCTTTTAGTCCTCTTTTTGAAATAGCCCTAACAAGAATGATGATTCTAAGCGCCTTTAAAAAAAAATGATGATTCTAAGCAATGAGTATGATAACTGGCAGGTTTGATCTACTCAAAAGAAGCAAAACTGGTTTTCTGCAATGCTGCACTAATTAAATACAACCTCATATTTCTTGTGCAATCTTCTGAGCCTTTGAGGGTGTATTATTTGCTTGCTTTTCCTATCTATTTGGCTTGTCCATATCTGTGGTTATACATTTCGTGCAGTTCATCTTTATAAAAAGCGTATTTCCAGCTCGATTATTGCCTGTGTGTTGAGCATCTAAGTTCAAAGTGATTAAAGGTGTAATGTTGGTTGGTCAAACAATGATCTTCATCTGCTCTTTCACATATTTGCTTGTGCTAGCTAGATCGATTTAATGTTAGATCAGTTTTCTGCTTTATGAACTTCTTTTTCATCCCAAGTCATAATAACCACATAAGCCAAGAAAATATAGGGTTATATCATCGATATGTACTAGTGTAAGACCAAAACCTTAAATAATCATTGATTGAAGTTGTACAGACCAGATGACGAAGAAACAAACTAAACCTTTGTGTCTGTTTCTTGTAATGTGGCATGATTCATTTTTCGCCGTGTAAATTTTGAATCCAAACGAAATCAAATATATAATTGATCTTTCCATCATATTGTGTGCCTCACTATTAAAAGTAACCATAAGCCTCTAAACATGAGACTTTAAATATCAGATTACGGCGCGGCTAACTTGTGGCTTGAAAGCTCAGACCAAAATGTCTAACAAAGCCTTGTGATTGAGTGCCGATAAGCATTTTCGTTCTTTGTTAGAATTAGTACTAATATTTGTTAAATATAAACATTCGACAGTTTGGCCGAGTGGTCTAAGGCGCCAGATTTAGGCTCTGGTCCGAAAGGGCGTGGGTTCAAATCCCACAGCTGTCATTGCATTTTGATTTTTTATAAAATAGACCAACAGATGGATCACCACCACCTGCACGCACCTTTTCTTCCATCCCCCACCTTCACTGGAATCTCTTTGTCCAGATGGAGTCTGTAATTTTGTATTTCATTATCATCAACTAAACAGTTGAACCAAAAACTGTACAATTGCTCGATGGTCTGATTTGGTTCTAAACCGAATATCTGAATGACATAGTTTCTTAAACTTAGCGTATTAAGAGGTCCACATTGTGACTATGACACAAGCCGACAGGGCCACCCGATGATGAGAAAATCATGTATACAGTACTATACAGTATATATAGCATTACATATATGAGAAAATCCATGTGGAGTCTGTATTAGATTATTGCTAGGCAATATTGTTCTGACTTTGACACTTTGTCGTAGAGCCTCCTGAATGTCCTCGACCAACCCAATCCTAGGCCGCTACTCTCTTTTATTTTTCCTTTCGAAATCACAATTTTAGCAGCAGATGTAGCTTCCGCAGTGGCAGAGATTGAACACTTTTAGGAGTTGAGTATAAAACTTTTAGGAGTTGAGTATAAAACATACATGTCGGCCAGTCAAGTAAACATACATGTAGGAGTTGAGTATAAAAACAAAGGCATGCGAATGTAGAAAGCATACCTTTCTCGGCCTTTTGGCTAAGATCAAGTGTAGTATCTGTTCTTATCAGTTTAATATCTGATATGTGAGCCATCGGCTCACTCGATATTAATCTTATTTTTTAATATCGCTTTTACGTGTCACCACATCGGCTCATCACAGTAGCTTGCTGCTGGGGTCCTTCACGTGTCGCCTTGGTGTTGCACTATTCCCTAGGATCGGCGCACCCCTCCAATTACTAGTTCAATGTTTCCATAAAGATTTTATGATGATCACTCGAGCATTTATCGTGTTACAAGCTCAATCAATCACAAAGACACCCACATTTAACCCGATATCTTAATTTATCTTTTTTGCTGGTTTTAGTGGCAGAGATTGAACACTTTTAGTGAGGTACCAAATAGATAGATACTATGAAGGGAAGTCGTTTCTACAAGTGACTGTATAGAAAAGCCACTCCAAGAATAAATCTAACTTATTTCAGTCATTATAAACCATCTGAACCAAGAACAAGTACTCACTAGATCTTCTTTTGCAAACCAAACTACCAATCAAACCATTGTTTGCATTTTTTTGTTTCTCGTTCTAGTTACACCGAAAATAAATATGTTTTTTTGTTACTAAAAAATGCTAGGCTCGTTGCTCGTGTATCATATGGATTATGGAGTCATGATGTATATGTTGTTAACCAATGGCAGAACTTGGCTAATTTACAAACCCAAAAAGAAATCTACCGCCTTAACCGGATGTGTATTGTAACAGTTAAGCTTGAAAGTTGTTCCAGTCAAGGAAGATGCCAAACCATCTCTCCTTCGAAACAATGTGGACTCATGATTTTTAATGGGATGTTGCACAAAAAAATATTAAGTTAACTAAATTTACACAGTAAGAAATTAAGCCACCAAAATTTTTGGGGCTGCACAACTAAAAAAAACAGCAAGCTTATGAGGAAAAAAAACAGCAAGCTTATGAGGAAAAAAAACAGCAAGCTTATGAGGAAATTTTTTAAAAGTAAGCTTCATGTAGATTGTAAACATGAAAACTACAACAAGTAGGGATTGGAATTTTAATAGAAGTCCAATTAATATTAAAACACACGGTCTGGTAACACACCGAGTCTCATGAAAAGGTGTTGCCACATAAATATAACACGGAACCGCATTTTACCCAAACACACACAAAACACAATGTTGACAGGTTGTTATTTGTTTTCTAGAAAACAACAACAACCGTGCGTAAAGGGACTGCTTCCAGAAAGACCTCCCTGGCAATAGAAAAGTTCAAAATAAGGGCCCAACCGGGTTCGAACCGGTGACCTATTGATCTGCAGTCAATTGCTCTACCACTGAGCTATGGACCCTATTTGTTTTCTAGCTGTTATGTGTAATTATGTCATAAGAACTTTTTGGTCTGTCTTGAGATTTATACTTCTTTTGGTCCCTGGCGTGTGCGACATGAAACTCTCATGCTATCATGAGTCTTATTTAATAGAAGTAATAATGTAATTTGACCATGTGCAGTACGTAAGTTAAGAAATCAGACAAAGAAACCAACTGTGCAAAAATCGATGAATATGATCTAGAACATAACATTAGGTCTCGGTTAGTGTGTCTCTCGATATAACAGGAACCAGACTTCATATATTTTCTTTCGAAAGGTACCACAAGCATTTGTGTAAAACCAGTTGAATATAACAGATCGCACAAAGAACTTAACATCTGAAACTACACTCCCTTAATCATTGCACGCACACTGATGCGGGATAAGTAGAACACATCACATGAATATTAAGTTCTAATAAAGTGTATTTGAATACACAATATAAGGCAAACACTCTCTTATATTTCTGCCCTTTCTTGACTATTGTTGAAACTGTGACTGCTGGAAATTATTGGAACGACCATGTCTGCAAACCCAGCCACCATTATGACCACCACCACGAGATTCATTGTATCCTGCCACTTCCACGATAAGAGCTATCATTACGCTGTGGTGACGGGTTAGGAGAGTTAGAGCCGGACGTGGTGTTGTGTTGGTCTTTGGGGTGGTATGTTAGAGGGAGTAACGGCAAGTCGGCAACAACGGCTGTTCCGGAATCAATGGAAGCACTACTTTTTTGTTTTTGCGAGTCTCATCAAGAACTAACCTAAAATGAGCCATCAAATGGCGGGAGTGGATCACTTTGTTTTATGAAACTTGCAACTTATCAAAGCTTTCATTGTGACTGCTATGAGTTGTAAATAAGACGACGGTTATTGGAGACAGAAGCTCCAACATTAGTGAGTTGATCCGAGAAAGTATCTTAAGTTCTTGACAGTAGGCTGAAAGAGAAAAAAAGTGGTAAAGATGTGTATTGGTGAACTAGTGATCTAAATAAACAGCCTTAGTTCTGGATATCTTGATAAATATCTTTCAAGCGTGACCATGCTTTGGCAGTGGTAGTGTCTGGAATCAAGAATTGTATGCATCAGGAGGTCAATGGATATGGTGCCAGATTCACTGAAACACAATGGCATCCAAAGTTGACCATGTTTCAAAGTATAGAAGTTTGAGACTCGTTTTAGGCAGAGGCCGCGCGAACGCAGCCCCCCACAGCAACAAATTATGGCGTAGGTTCAACCACTTGAGCCGACCTTAGGTGGGCACCCCTCCAAAGTGCAATGGAGGTCACCAACCTAGGCCATGGACCTTCTTGATCATCCATTGACCCTGTCCAGGTAAGTACCTTCCTCAATAGCCTCTTTCCCTTTTTATATTACCCCACTCCCTATTGACTCACTAGTGAATTGGTTATATACAGTATCTGTATTTATGTACCATATACATCTCGACCACTCGAGTGTTCATTAATAACCTATTGGTCTTCATCTTCAAGGGAGCGCTTCTTTGCACTTAAGTTTTGTTTAAGGCTTTCTGGTAAAGAAGGCGTTCTTCCTCTTCTGAACAAAACAGCAAGCGCCCTCATCTTTTGGCACAGATCATATTCCATGTAAACATTCATGTTAGCAAGCATTTGTTTATACTTTTAAGGAATAAACGCAGACACATATCCTAACATCTTAAAAGTCTATGTATACTCGTAGCTGTTGCAGCATACATATTCAATTGATAAGGTATTAAGGTATGTATGTTATTAGATTAGAGGCGGCAGAATGAGCAACCAGAATTGGGTTCAAGGAAAAGCGTAAATTTAAGCATTTGATGAAATGGGTCGAGTCAAGTTAAACATGAAAACAGCTTTTCCCCGATTTTATAAACAGTTGATGCATTATAATTATAGAAATTTTATTACTAATCTGGTTTGGGAGCAGATTACAATACTAATAACTCAACAAGCTCAGCTAAATTATAAACTCTTCCGAATTTTTTTAACTGAACATTGGTTGGAGTTCTCCTTAGGAATAAGCTCTCCAAAAATAGGCATATGCCGATTTATACAACAAGCACACGGTATTCTTTAGTAAAAGGCGAAAGAATAGTTCGCTTTGTGCTAATTGCTTAGCTGCGTGACTTGCCCCATGCTCAGCTTGTTCCTTATATGTAGCAACTGTCAAAACAGAATTCCAAAACACATTGGCCAAACACAAACTTGGGACATCAGTTACTTAGTCATCAATGATCAAACCAACAACCTAAATCAATCAATCAATCATGAAAGACATAAATGTACTTCTAACATACCCAATGTCCTCAAAGACGAAGGTTTTTAGACTCCTCATTAAGTGAGTGATGCATATCATAAAGTACTAGTTCCAGGCATACGGGCAGCAAAGGAACCATGATTCCCTAATCATAGTTGAAGACTAAACATACTAACATTTGTTGAAGTTAGGTACTTAATAATAATGAGTGAATGTGTTATAAGTTCATTAATAGTCAAAACTACCACATTACAAACAGTCTGCAATTTAATATAAATCGATCTAACTGCTAGCACAAGCAAGTATGTGAAGAGCAGATGAAGATCATTGTTTGACAGGGCAGAGCAAATGAACCCGAAAACCGAACCGAACCGATAAACCGAACCGAACCGAGCTGAGCCGAACCGAACCGAGCAAATTCGGTTCGGTTTTCGGTTTTGTATATTTGTGTCGGTTTTGCTCGGTTCGGGTCGGTTCGGTTCGGTTTCGGTTTAAGAACATGAAAAATACGTTTAAAATACATATTCGGTTCGGTTTTACTCGGTTTGGTTCGGTTTCGGTTTTGCTTAATATAATTCGGTTCGGTTTTCGGTCGGAGATTTTTTCAAAATCGGTTTTCGGTTCGGTTCTGTTTTATTCGGTTCGGTTCGGTTTTGAACCGATGCTCAGCACGCAGGCAATAATCACTTTGAACTTAGACGCTCAACACGCAGGCAATAATCGAGCTGGAACTAGGCTTTTTCTAAAGATTTATAAAATATACCTATTTGACGACCGATGAGACACATATAAATGGATCAAAATTCTCACCCTTATTGTTTGGTAACTTATGAACTGCAGAACTGGAATCAACTAAGATGGAGAAGTGGGTACCTTCGCTATCCGTATGTGACTGTTTTGCCTTTCAGAAAATTGAAAGTCTGATGCTCCTACAAGCTGGAAGAGTATGACACTATTAACTGCCTTAGCATGATACGTTTACGGCTCGCGATAAGAAAGAGCGAGGTATTTTCTTTTATTCGGTTTAAATAAATATTAGGGGAATGTTCAACAACAATTTCTGCTGTAGCACAAATCAATCAAATGATATGAATCGGCTCCTACTCTGGCTAGGAGTCCCAGGTTCGAGTCCTGGCAGCAGACATTACTTTTTTTTAAACTTTTTTTTAATACAAAACCTGTTAAAGTAATAAAAAGAAATGGCCCATGCAGGTCTCGAATCTGCGACCTTCGCGTTATTAGCACGACACTCTAACCAGCGGAGCTAATAGAACTATTTGTTTTGACTTTTTGTTTTCTGGCTTATGGAAATTAAGCTAAAAAATGAGCTTATGAAATATAAGCCAAAATCTTATAAGCTCATAACTTGTTTGAACAAACACCCCCATATACGGGGTAACCGGCATATGAACTTATTGAAAATCTGATAATCCCATAAGCTTAGTATAATGGCTTAAAAGTTTACTAACCTTAAGCTTATAACATAATAATAAGCTAGAAGAAACAATATCCAAACTGACTGCTGTCCAAAAAGCTTATACCAAGCTGTCCAATAAAGAAAGTTCGGATCATAGTAATTTTGACCATTTTTTTGATTTGTATTTGTCATTCTTGCGCAGGGCCATGCTAATCTTCTCTGTATAGTTCTAATTTTATTAACAAACTTAGCTGTTTGGACAGCTGTATATAAAGTTCTTCTTGTGAGCGATGTGGGATGGGTGATTTTACAATAATCAGTCAATTTGAACATATTATAAATTATCCTATTATCTGTACCATTACGATATATGTTTGATACTTTTTCGAATGACTGTCTACCAAAATGTGTCAAACGTCACTCAGAATCATAGTAAGTATTATGGCCAATGCTGATACATTCTCAAATGATTATATAGGACAACGTCGTTTGTATATTCTTTTTTCCAAAAATGCATATTGATGTGACCAAAATTCAAATGAGCTTCAAAAATGAATGTTGTGCTATTTAATGGGAACGGAACCCTATTTATGGATGGTCCATTCAAACCAAAAACAACATAAGGTGATGGCAAACCTGAGTCCCAATGGTCTGACGATGAAAGGAGAGTGGTCAATCAGGACTAGAGGTGGCAAATGGGTTGGTTTGGTTGGGTTTGGGTCATGGGTCAAATGGGATGTGGGTTAAATGGGTTATGAGTAAAATGGTTCATCACTTTATAATGGGTCAAATGGGTTATGGGCCAAATGGTTTGGGTCGGGTCAACCTACTAACTTACAATATTTTCCTATCTTTTAACATGTTCAAACGTTTTTATCTGTATTCGTTAGATTTTTACGTTTTGGTCAGTTGTTTTTAGTTTTTCATCGATTTTTTACGTTTTCATCAGTATTTTTACGTTTTCGTCATTAAATTTACGTTTTCATAAGTAAATTTATGTTTTCGTCTGTAAATATACGTTTTAGTCAGAAAATTCACATTTTCGTCAGTAAATCGTTTTCGTTAGTAAATTTAAATTTTTCGTCAGAAAATTTTACGTTTTCGTCAGAAAATTTACGTTTTCGTCAGTAAATTTACGTTTTCGTCAGTAAATTCACGTATTCGTCAGAAAATTCACGTTTTCGTCAGTAAATTCACGTATTCGTCAGAAAATTCACGTTTTCGCCAGAAAATTTACTTTTTCGTCAGTAAATTTACGTTTTCGCCAGAAACTTTACGTTTTCGTCAGTAAATTTACTTATTCTTCAGTAAATTTACGTTTTCGTCAGTAAATATACGTTTTCGTCAGTAAATATACGTTTTCGTCAGTAGATTTTGTTTTCGTCAGTAAATTTACGTTTTCGTCAGAAAGTTTACGTTTTCGTCAGTAAATTTAGGTTTTCGTCAGAAAGTTTACGTTTTCGTCAGTAAATTTACATTTTCGTCAGAAAATTTACGTTTTCGTCAGAAAATTTACGTTTTCGTTAGTAAATTCACGTATTCGTCAGAAAATTCACGTTTTCGTCAGAAAATTTGCGTTTTCGTAAGAAACTTTACGTTTTCATTAGTTAATTTACGTTTTCGTCAGTAAATTTACGTATTCGTCAGAAAATTTACCTTTTTGTAAAAAAATATACGTTTTCGTCAAAAAATTTAAGTTTTCGTCAGAAATTTACGATTTCGTCAGAAAATTTACGTTTTAGTCAGTAAATTTACGTTTTCGTCAGAAAAATTACGTATTCGTCAAAAAGTTTACTTTTTCGTCAGTAAATTTACGTTTTCGTCAGTCAATTTTCGCTTTCGTCAGTAAATTTACGTTTTCGTCAATAAATTTACGTTTTCGTCAAAAAATTTACGTTTTCGTCAAAAAATTTACGTTTTCGTCTTTAAATTTACGTTTACGTACATATACTGACGAAAACGAAAACATAAATTATCTGATAAAAACGAAAATTTACCGTCGAAAACGTAAATTTGCTGACAAAATCGTAAATTTACAGTCGAAAACTTAAAATTATTGGCGAAAACGTAAATATACTGACGAGAACGTAAATTTACTGACGAAACGTAAAATTACTGACGAAAACGTGAATTTTATGACGAAAACGTAAATTTAATGACGAAAACGTAAATTTTCTGACGAATACAAAAATTTACTGACAAAAACATAAATTTACTGACGAAGACGTAAAGTTTCTGAAGAAAACGTAATTTTCTGAAGAAAACGTAAATTTACTGACGAAAACGTAAATTTACTGACGAAAACATAAATTTCATACGAAAACGTAAATTTACTGAAGAAAACGTAAATTTACTAACGAAAACGTAAATTTTCTTGACAAAAACGTAAATTTCCTGACAAAAACGTAAATTTACTGACGAAAACGCAAATTTACTGTCAAAAACATTAAATTACCGACGAAAACGTAAATATACTGACGAAAACGTAAATTTATTGACGAAAACATAAATTTACTGACGAAAACGTAATTTTTTTGACGAAAACGTAAATTTACTGACGAAAACGTAAATTTTCTGACGAATACATAAATTTACTAACGAAAACGTAAATTTTCTGACGAAAACGTAAATTTATTGACGAAAACGTAAATTTTCTGACGAATACGTAATTTTATTGACAAAAACGTAAATTTACCGACGAAACGTAAATTTTCTGATGAATACTTAAATTTACTGACGAAAACGTAAATTTACTGATGAAAACGTAAATTTTCTGACGAATACGTAAAATTTCTGACGAAAATGTAAATTTACTGACGAAAACGTAAATTTTTCTGACGAATATGTAAATTTACTGACGAAAACGTAATTTTACTGACGAAAACGTAAATTTTCTGACGAATACGTAAATTTACTGACGAAAACGTAAATTTACTGATGAAAACGTAAATTTTCTGACGAATACGTAAGTGACGAAAGACGAAAATGTAAATTTATTGACGAAAACGTAAATTTACTGACGAAAACGAAACTTAGTGACGAAAACGTAAATTCAGTGACTTAATAATAAAAATTAACGTTTTAGACTATTGGGTTTATGGTACAATAATAGGAACCATCTGATCTATTTTTAAACCCATTTGACCCATTCTCAAACCCATTTGACCCAAACTTCATTTTACACAAAGAAAGGGGTTGACCCATTTGACCCATCACTTTAATTTTGCTCAACCCATTTCAACCAATAAGGTTATGAAATTGAACCCAATTGGCCTACTTTTGGTGGAATGGGTTGAAATTGCCACCTCTAATCAGGACGAACGTCTTAATAGCATCATTATATCTTCTAAACCAACAAGACAAACAACACATGAAACAGGGGCCACCGAAACTCCACGATGAATCAAATTAAGCCGAGTAGGAAGAGGATTCATCGAGACCTTCCAAGTAAAGATGTTAAAATTAATACGGAATAACTTAACACATCTAGTAGGAATATCAACATTAGAAGAAAGAAATCATCCAGAATATCACGAGCATCTTTGACACGAAAATTACCTTCTCCATTTAGGTCCCAAATCCACTTATCGTCCATGTTAGAAAGAGAAACTTTATCCAGAAGTTCACGAAGATGAGAAAGTTGGGAAGATTCAGCCCCACCTCTCACTTCACGATGGAAAGAGGAACCAAAAGAATTATGGAGAATATCTTTGACAAGGCCTCCAATTTTACAGGGTCGTGATTTTGGCTGTGAGTATTCATTTGTTTAGTTTTTTTTTCATTTTTAGCATAAAAGCAGTGAATGTGTTTTAAACTTGTTATCATTTGATTTAGAGACAATGTTATTATAAGATACGTGATTTTAGTGATTTTATGAAGTTTGCAAAAACAGAGGAGATGGGCAATTGAAGGTCGTGGGGAAGATGATCTATTTTTGTATAGTTTTCAATTGTATTTTTGTTTTCACTTATCTAACATGGTATCAGAGATATAAGAGATATAGGTACAACCTAGCACAAGTTAGTTGTCATTCGGTCATAGGTCATACACCAATGATACGGAGAGATCCCGCTGATTTTCTTCCGCTCTATTATTTTTCATAATTTGCCTTTTTTTCCAAATAAATACATCTCATATTATGTTGATTTAGCAAATCAATCAACAAGTTTTGTCTCATTGGTACATCGTTTGTTTAACTGTTGGAGATCCTTTTCGTTTTTCGCAAATAGTTGCTCGCAAATTTGTCGCTCCTACCTAAAGGCAAAGCAAGCCATGACGTAAAAAAAAAGTCACGCAAAGGAGGAAGCTGCAAGTAATTAACAACTATGCCGCTGAAAACCATTATGTTTTCGTTCCAAAAGAACTAACAAAAAAGATGCTCGAAGAAAAAAAAAGACGTAACTTTGCTGCAGAACGTTCGAAGACCTCATGCTCACACTGCGGGGCAGTATTAGCCCATATATTTAGCAATGATATATTTAGCAAATCAATTAGCTGTATCATTGCAATTATCATTTATATGTGATTAGTTGTGATATTTATATGTAATCTTTGAAGAGAAATGAAAAACATAGAAAACTATTTTACCATTCAATATTCTAACAGTTGGAGCACATTGTTTTGGAAGTAATACATTACGGAAATCTTATGCATTGCCTAAAAAATTACACAGTTCTCCTTTTCTCGATTATTTAGACCTTAAAAGAGCTTGCACCACCACATTTAAACTTAATACTACTACTAAACACGCAAAATTTATCATGATCAAAACATACACTGTGATTTTGGCACAGGGCCCCCAAATGCCAAATACCACAGGACGACCCGTCATTTATGTACTCATTGTCTCCATTCATAAGTTGCTACAGTATCCAAGACTAACTCCACAAATAAGCATTGACTTGAACAACCTTTGATTAAAACACAATGAGATTGTGGAAGTGGTGTTTTTAATTGAAAATCTTATCTCAAGTCCACCTACAAACAATGTTAACCATGAAGCGATTTTAGAGTTGTTTCAGTCTTGTACCCTTTGTCGTGAGATGTAGACCTCCACGTGCAAATGAGAACCCATTGTTATCAATCCTACTTTAGTGTTTCGGATCACACAGTGTCTGCATGATACTTGTGACTTACTCAAAATCCGTGAGAATTCTGAGTGGGGTTTTGTTTGAACTACGATCGCGGAGTCTTGTCTTTGTAAGTCATCTGATCCATTATAAATTCTTCAAATGAATGATTTTTTTGGCTACATCTGCGGTATAAGTATATATAAAACACTATCACGCACAACTCGAAAATGAAATAAGAGCTCAAGTTAACGCCTTGGAAGTTCGAGTTCATTATAATGCACAATTTGTCTAATATAATGCCCAGAGTTAAAATCAAATTTGATAATGAGCTCGAACCAAATGTATTAATGTTTTCCAATAAGATTGAAGCCTAATAATTTAGACTAATAACTAATGTTAACCAAATTGTACCAAGGCCTAAACAAACAAGCATAAAGGAGAAATAAATGCACGCTAGAAAAAAAGCAAACACTAAAAAATTTGTGACAATTCCTTACTTATGCAAGAGTAAGCAAAAGATAAGAAAAGATTCACCAAAAGCTATTTCGGAAACTCCTACTCATAACAAAAGAGTAAGTAATCAGGGGGGGGGGGGGGGGGGGGCGCTAAATGCCTATACATACTCATAATTAAGAGTAAGTAATGAGCAACCAGAATTGGGTTCAAGGAAAAGTGTAAATTTAAGCATTTGATGAAATAGGTCGAGTCAAGTTAAACATGAAAACAACTTTTTCCCTATTTTATAAACAATTGATGCATTATAATTATAGAAATTTTATTACTAATCTGGTTCGGGAGCAGATTACAATACAAATAACTCAACAAGCTCAGCTAAATTATAAGCTCTTCCGAATTTTTTTAACTGAACATTGGTTGGAGTTCTTCCTTAGGAATAAGCTCTCCAAAAATAGGTGTATGCCAATTTATACAACAAGCACACGGTATTCTTTAGTAAGGCCATCCACAATGTGTATACGTGTCATACGTATAATGACATGCTGTCATGCGTACAAGTGTATAATACCCGTTGTGAGAATCGTTCGTTAAAATAGAGTTCTTCTCTGTGCAATCACATTTTGAATTTAAGATGTTGGCCTTTGTAATAATTATATTTATTAAATAATGAAAACATCTCCACTTACTTCACATTTCATGTACTTTGATTATTTAGTGGGTAAGAAAAAATTGTAAATAATCTATATCTCTATTCTACTTATAAAAGAGGAATAAAAATGTTGAAAAAGTAAGGAATTTTTAAGACTTAGCTATTATAGGAAATGATATGGTATATCAAACCATACAGAAAGTATGACTGTCAATTACAGAAATTATGGCTGTCAATTTCACAAATAAGGAAAGTATTAACACACAAAGTAAGACGCACACAAACTCACACACGTAGTGTATGTCTGCCAAAAAACTCCAATGCTATTATCACATCCGGGTAAAACCACTACGGCCACTAATATTTGATTTTGCAACCAAAATATCAAAGTTCAAGTTCGTTATAGTTCCGAATCTTTTCGAATTGAAAACCGGTCTTAAGTGCGACTCAATCGTCTTTTGGTGAATCAAGAGAATGGTTTGGTTTGTTTATCTAATTTTAAACTATTAGCAAGTAATTAAAGTGTCGTTGAGTAAATTAAAGCTTTAACAAAATTCAACTTAAAATTAATTTATGAAAATTCTTAAAAATTAAAGCTTTGAAAAACCTAAAAACTTAAAAACTTAATCAATTGCAAGTAAACAATTCATGTTCATCGGAATACACCAAACAGCAACCATCGGAATATAGCTAACATTAACCATCGGAATAGTAAAGATCAGTACTATCGCAATGACCATCTATCGGAAAGACACTATCGCAATGATCCAGATCGGAATGATGTAAAGTGCTACTGTCGCAATGTCTATCTATCGGAATGATGCTATCGAAAAATGGGCAGCACTTCGTCTTAACCAAGGCCTTAAGACCCGTCAGAATATGCGATCGCAATAAGCGATCGCAACCCAGATCGGAATAAGGGGGTTAACCACCTGATCGCAAAGTAAAACCCTAATGGGTTATTGCGATCGAAAACCAAAGGTATCGGAATGTGGATAAAACCGTCGGAATGATTGTCAAAACCCTAAGATTGCGATGGAATATAACAATTTCCGAAATTTGTGGAAGAGTGAAACTTAATAAGCAGACGCAATAAGCAAATCCAAACGGAACTTAAGCAATTCAAAAAGCTTAAATTAAAGACTTCTAAAACATAAAATCAAGAACTTTATGAAATGAACTTTAAACTTACTAAATCCTTTTGCAAAATCCGAGAATCAATAAGCTAAGATTCGAATAAGCCAATAAGCATTATGAGCTTATGACCTAAACGTGTAAAAGCTTGTGTGTAAACCAAAAGATCAAACCTTTATTCACGAAAAGCATCAAATCATACGAGTGAGATGTGAAATTCGGATCAAAGGTAGAGTAAATCAAGAAGTGTAGAATGAGAATAAGGATCAAAAGCTTAAAATAGAACTTTGATTAATGAAATAAGCAATACAAAAAAAGTGTTTAATCTTGAAAGATTAAAAGAAAAAGATGAACTAGTGAGAGAAAGTTTAAGACTTTCTCTCTCTAAAAACTAGAAAGAAACTAAAGAAAATAAAAACTAGCTAACCCCCTCCTAATGTGATTAGGAGGGTATTTATAGGGAAGTGGGAGGCATGTGTGGTGCTTTCTTCTTTCTTTTTCTTCTCGACTCGATTTTAATTCTTCGTCTTTGTAGTCTCGGGATTTGAACTTGTCTTTTAATTTTCTTCTTCTATTAGACTTAAGTTCTTCGACTTCATTAAACTTCCGTCTTTAGACTTGCTCTTCGATAAATCTCCAGAATAGGTCTTGGACATCCGTTCTTTAAGCACTCTTGATCTTTTGACTTCGTCTTTTCCCGTTTTCTTCGATAAAAGCCCGTGAAAGCTCGTGTTTTCTTCCTTTTTCATCTTTTGGTCCTAAAACACAATAAAAACACAAACCACGCATAATTCCGACTTTTACGACATAAATCACACGTTTTGGTCTTGTTATTATTGGAAATAAGTGGTAAAAGGATAAGTGTTTTCACACTTATTAAATCCCCTACACTTGACCATTGCAATGCCCTCATGCAATGCATTTATTTTAAGCACGGTTTACATTCTCCATCATAAATAACCCATCTTGGCCTTTATTAAATACTAAACATAAAAGACAGAAATAGGTAAAGAAATTAAAAACTTACATTGGGTTTTGGCGGCCATGAACGTTTATCATCCTCAAGTTTCACGTTCCCCATACCAAGCTTAGAAACGAGATCATTGTTATTATAAGTTAGCAAACTATCACGAACTCATGTGGGCCAATTATTCACTTAGACTCCCTTATTCCTAGGTGTATCTCTTATTTTTTATTTCTGTCTTGAATGATCACGAGGATGCATTGCTTGACTTATTTCGATAGTTATTTAGTCCGAAAATAAGGTGAACGATTTAATCAATAGTTAGCTAAAGGACCAAATCTTTTAAAACTGCTTCTCGGGATATCAGAAAGTTCATATCTTGGCATAACTTGGTTCGCGATTTGAGACCTTTCTCGGGCCGATATTTGGCAGCGACTTCATACTTCGAATCTTCGAGAGACGTTCTTGAAATTATGGTCTTCTCTTCATAATAGGAATTTCTTCACTTGAAGTTTTTGAGAGATTCTTCATTTTTGGACCACGACTTCTTCATTTTTCTCCAATCTTTATTTTGGACTTTGATATACAACGATCCGCCTCCTTTTAGGACTTGGATCTATTTATCCTCATACCTTGTTAGGGTCTTTTCGGATAGACTTCTCCATGACTTTTGGGGAGTTTTTACTTTTCGTCGTGTGTCTCGATCCTTCATATTGATTTTTGATAAATGATTCTTCACATCACTTTTGGATCTTTAGCAACAAAATGTAGCCCTCATGCCTTGTTAGGGCCTTTTCGGACTCGCCAATCTTCGCGCCCCGCTTCATAAGTTATGCCTTGGCTATGAACTCTCGTCATTAACGAGCAACTTTTAAACGATCTGGGGCTAGAAGCTAAGTAACTTTTTAAATCGTACAACCTTATTTATTAGCAGATAATTTATTAAGCAAGCGGAGGGAGAATAGGCTCATAATTAACTCACATAAATTCACGAAAGAGTACCGAACTTATAATTGACTCTATCATCTCTCGTTCTCCACAGTTTAAAATCTCAAGTAATGAAACTCGTGGATGCTTAGCCTATTAAATCAAAGTTTCGGGTTTTCGAGTCGCCTATAGGATCTTGCAAATTCTTAGACTTTTTCAAGTTTAGAAATCGCATTTTAAAGTTCCCTTGATAAACGACTCTCTAGGATCAATTATAGGAACTTGCGAAAAGTTCTTGTTCTTAACCTGTGAGAGTTAAGACTTTCGCGTTTTATAGCTCCCTATATAAAAGCCTAGCAAAACTTGACTTAAATACGTTAAGGATACTAGCTAGAGTAAACTTAGGCAAGTAAACTCGGGTTGAGTCAAAATGTTCACGACTAAGAAAAATCTAAAACCACTTTATTGAAAATTTATTCTAGCAAAGGAAACATAACAAGGGCAAATACAACTATACAACTCGGCCAAAATAGATTAAAAATTTTGAAAAATGTCGAAAAATCAAATTTTCCGGTTAAAATGAGGGCAAATTCATGGAAAAGACCACTTACTTCGATAGAAGTCCCCCCTACACTTGAGATAAACATTGTCCTCAATGTTTAAGCATGTGGGAGTAAACTCCCCTACACTTAGGACATTGTGCACTTTGTTTAACTCTTGCTAAGGAAAGGACAACTAAAGTGAATTCAATGTGAACATATAGAATATGAAATATTGAATCTCAAGAGTTTAGGATAGAACCGGGAAGATAGGAAACACGGTATCACGGTTCGTCAAAAGTCATCAAGATGCTTTCTGAAGCTTTAAATCCTGCACAGCACAAGAAACAAGACAACAAACATATGCGGGGCTCCCCCTACACTTATTATGAAAGCAGTAAAAGGATAGAGCACGGGTTGCCTCCCGAGAAGCGCTTGTTTTTGTTCACCGAGTCATGAGCCTGACTCGACCCAATTTTAGTTCATGGGGAACGTGGTGAGGGATGGAATCATCTCCTGAGAGATGTCCTCACCAAAGTACAGCTTCAAACGCTGGCCATTCACCTTGAAATTGGGCCCATTTGGCTGAGAAAGCTCAATGGTCCCATACGGAAAGACTTTGGCGACGGTGAATGGACCAGACCAGCGGCTCTTCAACTTGCCAGAGAAAATCTTCAACCGAGAGTTAAAGAGTAAGACGTGATCACCAACGTGGAACTCTCGGTTCTTGATTTTAGCATCGTGGATCATCTTTGTCTTCTCCTTGTAGATCAGCGAGTTCTCATAAGCTTCATTCCTCAGTTCTAGTAGCTCGTTGAGTTGAACCTTGCGATGATCACCGGCTTTAATGATGTCGAAGTTCGCCCACTTCAAGGCCCAGTGCGTCTTATGTTCCAGCTCGATGGGTAAGTGGCAGGCTTTCCCGTACACAAGACGATAAGGTGTACAACCGATCGGGGTCTTGTAAGCAGTACGGAAAGCCCACAGAGCATCATCTAACTTATCGGCCCACGCGGCACGATGCTCTCCCACAGTACGCTCCAAAATTCTCTTCAAGCCACGATTGGAAATTTCGGCTTGCCCATTGGTTTGGGGATGATAGGCGGTGGAAAGACGGTGATTGACACCATACTTTGCCATGACTCTTGCAAATTGATCGTTGCAAAAATGAGTCCCGCGGTCACTGATGATAGCACGAGGAACGCCGAATCGAGCAAAAAGCTTCTTTAAAAAGTTCACAACCACCCTCGCATCATTCGTAGGAAGAGCCTTAGCTTCAACCCATTTAGAGACGTAGTCGACGGCGACGAGGATGTACTTGTTCCCTTTGGAGGATGGAAATGGCCCCATAAAGTCGATGCCCCATACATCAAAGATTTCACATTCCTGTATGAAATTTTGAGGCATCTCATCCTTATGTGTGATCTTGCCTTGGCGTTGGCAAGCATCACAATGCTTAACCATTTCGTGAGCGTCACGATAAATGGTAGGCCAGTAGAATCCAGAATCAAACACTTTCTTAGCGGTGTAGTTGGGACCAAAGTGACCACCGGTGGGTCCTTTGTGGCAAGCTTGGAGAATGTCAAAAGCTGCCGGTCCGTCAACACATCGACGAATAATCAGATCAGCACACTGTTTGAATAGATAAGGGTCATCCCAAAAGTAAGTCTTAACATCATTCAAGAACTTCTTCTTTTGTTGGGATGTTAACCCTTGGATGAGAATACCACCCGCTAAGTAGTTTGCAATGTCTGCAAACCACGGGGTGCCATCAAGATTGAGATTTATAGACATTAGAGTCTCCAGGGGGAAAGAGTCATTGATCTCTTTGTTCGGACGGGACGGACTAACCCACCCAGTAACGAGACGGGTAGAAATCAACTCGTTGTTTGCATTGGGCACAACGGTGATACCACCTTTCTTAGGCACACAATGGACTGGACTAACCCACGGTGAATCCGAAATAGGGTAAATCATACCCGCATCAAGAAGTTTGATAACTTCTTTTTTGATGACTTCATGTATTTTAGGATTCACCCTTCGTTGACTTTGAATTGTGGGCTTAAAGTCGTCCTCCATGAGAATTTTATGTGTGCAGAAATGAGGATCAATTCCACGGATGTCCGAGATTTTCCAAGCGATAGCTCTTTTATGCTTCTTCAACACAGCGACAAGTCGGGCTTTTTCGTCTTCTTTCAGATCCTTTGCGATGATGACCGGTAGCTTCTCGTCGTCTTCCAGAAAAACGTACTCAAGATGAGGTGGTAGGTCCTTAAGCTCGAGAGTAGGAGGATCCTCAATAGATGGTGAAAGTAACGATGGATCATCATTAGTCACCTCTTTAGGAGCAGGAGGAGAGAATGGGTCCTCATTGAGAAGTCTCTCAATAGTACTAATGTCTTCATCCCAATTTGTGGACAAATTATCATACTTAATATCGAGAGGACCCAAGCTAGCTTCGAAGTCATCCAAGTCACTTTCTCCGAAAGGAGTCAATGCTGGAGCAATTGAGGCAACGGTCTCAACATTGGGTAGAGAGGAAAGAGTACTTTTGCAAGCATCATGAAATTGTTCTTCACAAGCCTCATCGAGAACATCAATAGCATTAACACTCTCATATGAATAAGGTTGCTTAGAAATCTTACCCATGTTGAAGACAATTTGATAGTTACCAACTCGCATGATGATTTCGCCTGCGGCAACATCAATAAGAGTGCGACCGGTCCTCAGAAATGGACGTCCGACGATTAATGGAACACGGGGATCCATCTCGTAATCAACGACGACAAAATCCGCCGGGAAGGTGAATTTATCGACGCCAACAAAGACATCTTCGGCTATCCCCACTGGATAAGCAACCGTACGGTTGGCTAACTCCAAAGTCATTCGTGTGGGGACTAGCTCGGGGAGAGATAATTGCTTCCAAACACTTAAAGGCATTAAGTTTATACTGGCACCTAGATCGGCTAGGGCCATGCAATTCTCTACTCCCGGGAAGTTGCAAGGAATCAAGAAGCGACCCGGATCACCAAGTTTGGTGGGCAATTGCCTTAAGAGCACTGCGGAGCAATTCTCATTAAGTTGGGTCTGAGCAATGTCAAGAAGCTTTTCTTTATCACTTAAAAGATCTTTAAACATCTTAGCGTATTTGGGCATGTGAGCGAGAGCCTCGGCAAAGGAGATGTTAAAATTCAATTGTTTGAACATTTTAAGGAAGTTCGAAACCTGAATATCATCCTTGCTCTTTTGCTTCTCTTTCCTCAACCTTGAAGGATACGGTATATTGGATGAAGAAGAAGGCTTTAGGGGAATAGGATCACTCACAACCACGGGTGTTTGGGAAATGGGGATAGAAGGTGAAGGAGGTGAAGAAAGTTGCTCTTTTTCTTTGTTCACAATCACCGGTGGAGGTGTAGGAAGCTCGGGTTCCATATAACCTTTTCCACTACGAGTGGTGATTGCTTTCATCTCCCCTCTTGGATTCACAACGGTATTACTCGGAAGAGTACCCGAGGAAGAGGGTTGATTACTTTGGATGAGCGAACCAATCATATCACGAAGGTGAAGAGCTTGATTGTTGAAAGAGTTTTGCATGTTGGCATTAATATCATTGCTGTGTTTGGCCATGTCATTCCTTAGCTCGGCTCGAATATCGCTCCCTTGTTTCACCATGTCATTCTTCAAGTTGACAAATTGACTCTGAAGATTCGTCACCATCTCACGATTAGTCTTCATGAACGACTCGACGTCTTGACTTACTGCCATTGGTTGATTGAGAGGTGGAGCTTGAGAATTTCCTTGAGTTGGGTATGGGTTTCTTTGGGATTGATATGGATTTTGAGCACGAGGTTGGGATTGGTTGTTTCGGTTGTAGCTTTGTTGTTGGTTTTGGTTTGCAGGAGGGAAACCAGGAGGAGCAAGATAATTGTTGGAACGATAACTTAGCAAGCCACGGTCTCCTTGCGGTCGAGCTTGATAGCCTCCCGTGGGATAAGTGCCGTAAGCTGCGTTAACGTCTTCAGAATAATTGCCGTGAGTAGAAGGACACTCATTGTAGGAATGAGGACCACCACATGTGTCACAAGAGATAACAACGGCTTTAGCTTGTTGAGTTTGGTTAGAAGTCAAAATTTGGAGACTTTTGTTGATATCAAGAATAGCACGTTCCAAAATAGACGGGTTAGGGGTGGAAGAAGTAGATGAAACATTGACTCTCTGATTAGATCTTGAGGATGCGGAAGAATCCCAATTCTTGTGGTGAGTAGTCATGTTTTCAATCAACTCTCGACACTCTTCCGGTCTCCTTTTCATAAAAGTACCACCGGCGGCGGCATTGATCGTGTCACGATCACGAAAAGTGAGACCATTGTAGAAGGTGTCAATGAGAGTGACGGGGAGCATATTGTGATTAGGACAGCGGTCGATCAAATCATTGTAACGTTCCCAAGCATCGAAAAGCGATTCATCATTCTCTTGCATAAATCCACTGATTTGGTTACGAAGGCTAGTGACCATGGATGGGGGAAAGTAGCGCGATAAAAAACGTTGAGTCATGTCGTTCCACGTATGAATAGAATTCTTAGGAAGACGGTCAAACCATTTTTCGGCATGGTGAGAAAGTGAGTGTGGAAAAAGTTGAAGGCGAAGGTCATCCATAGAAACACCGGGGCACTTCATGCTTTGGGTAATGGTAATGAATTTGTCGAGGTGTTTGTTGGCATCATCATCCGGAATTCCACGAAACGGGTTCGTTTGAACTTGTTGTATCATATGATGCTTCAACGAAAACTCCTGAGCCGTGACGTGCATTGGCGCAATCGGGCCTCCGCGTCCATTCATGGTGGGTTGGTACAATTCCTCCATGGTTCGTAAATCAGGTAGAAGGACATTGTTGTTGTTGTTGTTGTTGTTGTTATTCAAATTATTTTGAGGTGGGTGATTATTGTTGTTGTTAACACCAGCCATATCTAAATCTTCACGATTCTCGGGCTCAGAATAGTTTGTAGATCTAGTACGCATACACCTGCAGAGGAAAAATATACACAAGGAATATCTATATAATATTTTTGGTTTTTATAGGTTTTTTAATGTTTTTGTATTTTTGAAAAGTTTTATAATTTTTATGGATTTTTGAAATTGTTTGAAGCGAGGAAAATAACGTTCAAAGAACGGATCCCAAAATTCAATGCGTCTCTCACTAGAAACCGTTTATCTTAACGAAAAGAGCCGGCAGCGGCGCCATTTAATACATGGCTTTGCAACCAAAATATCAAAGTTCAAGTTCGTTATAGTTCCGAATCTTTTCGAATTGAAAACCGGTCTTAAGTGCGACTCAATCGTCTTTTTGTGAATCAAGAGAATGGTTTGGTTTGTTTATCTAATTTTAAACTATTAGCAAGTAATTAAAGTGTCGTTGAGTAAATTAAAGCTTTAACAAAATTCAACTTAAAATTAATTTATGAAAATTCTTAAAAATTAAAGCTTTGAAAAACCTAAAAACTTAAAAACTTAATCAATTGCAAGTAAACAATTCATGTTCATCGGAATACACCAAACAGCAACCATCGGAATATAGCTAACATTAACCATCGGAATAGTAAAGATCAGTACTATCGCAATGACCATCTATCGGAAAGACACTATCGCAATGATCCAGATCGGAATGATGTAAAGTGCTACTGTCGCAATGTCTATCTATCGGAATGATGCTATCGAAAAATGGGCAGCACTTCGTCTTAACCAAGGCCTTAAGACCCGTCGGAATATGCGATCGCAATAAGCGATCGCAACCCAGATCGGAATAAGGGGGTTAACCACCTGATCGCAAAGTAAAACCCTAATGGGTTATTGCGATCGAAAACCAAAGGTATCGGAATGTGGATAAAACCGTCGGAATGATTGTCAAAACCCTAAGATTGCGATGGAATATAACAATTTCCGAAATTTGTGGAAGAGTGAAACTTAATAAGCAGACGCAATAAGCAAATCCAAACGGAACTTAAGCAATTCAAAAAGCTTAAATTAAAGACTTCTAAAACATAAAATCAAGAACTTTATGAAATGAACTTTAAACTTACTAAATCCTTTTGCAAAATCCGAGAATCAATAAGCTAAGATTCGAATAAGCCAATAAGCATTATGAGCTTATGACCTAAACGTGTAAAAGCTTGTGTGTAAACCAAAAGATCAAACCTTTATTCACGAAAAGCATCAAATCATACGAGTGAGATGTGAAATTCGGATCAAAGGTAGAGTAAATCAAGAAGTGTAGAATGAGAATAAGGATCAAAAGCTTAAAATAGAACTTTGATTAATGAAATAAGCAATACAAAAAAAGTGTTTAATCTTGAAAGATTAAAAGAAAAAGATGAACTAGTGAGAGAAAGTTTAAGACTTTCTCTCTCTAAAAACTAGAAAGAAACTAAAGAAAATAAAAACTAGCTAACCCCCTCCTAATGTGATTAGGAGGGTATTTATAGGGAAGTGGGAGGCATGTGTGGTGCTTTCTTCTTTCTTTTTCTTCTCGACTCGATTTTAATTCTTCGTCTTTGTAGTCTCGGGATTTGAACTTGTCTTTTAATTTTCTTCTTCTATTAGACTTAAGTTCTTCGACTTCATTAAACTTCCGTCTTTAGACTTGCTCTTCGATAAATCTCCAGAATAGGTCTTGGACATCCGTTCTTTAAGCACTCTTGATCTTTTGACTTCGTCTTTTCCCGTTTTCTTCGATAAAAGCCCGTGAAAGCTCGTGTTTTCTTCCTTTTTCATCTTTTGGTCCTAAAACACAATAAAAACACAAACCACGCATAATTCCGACTTTTACGACATAAATCACACGTTTTGGTCTTGTTATTATTGGAAATAAGTGGTAAAAGGATAAGTGTTTTCACACTTATTAGCCACCACCAGATTATGCGTTGCCACATACACCGCCACCACCATCAACTGATTCCGCCACCAACACCACCTAAAACGGGTGGTGTTTGAGTTTTGGTGGTTTCGTTGATGTTTTAGTGGTCTCGGTGGTGTTTTGTGGTTTGTGTGCCGTTTTGAGTCTATTTTTGTGGTGGTGGACTGGATCTTGCCGGATCTGATAGTTTGCCGATTTGGTTGGGTTGTCGGTCATCAGTATGTTTGTTGGTCACGAGGTATGTTAACATCTATTACATATACAATAGTTTCTTTTGTGGTTTGTGTTCTGTTAAGATTTGATTGTGGTCTTGACTGTTATTTGAGCTATCATATTCTTCTTTCAGAGACATATATATTCGTGTGATCTTATAGATGTGAGTTTTCATGGGTGTTTTATTTGTTTGCTTCACTTTCAAGGTGATTTTTTTGGTTTTGTAGTTGTTTGGAAATGAAAATGGAGATCCTTAAGATAAATATTTCAAATGGTATGAATATTATCTTTGGCTTTACTTTTTGGGCTCTTGTTCTTATATTTTTTCTGTTGCAAACTGTTGATCTGGTATTTGGTGGGTTAACACGATCTACTAGGTGGACTATGGAGAATGTTATGTTGTGCCGATGAGGGTACCTGATCAAGAAGGTGATGCGAGAAAAAAGGTATCATAAGTTTAAGTAATTAGATTCTTTTTGTTTTTTACTTTTCTTCTTTTCGTATATTTGTTAGTTTGATGGTTTATTTTGTTTGTCTTCTTATATACATTGATCATATTAATTCTGATTAATAAAAATGCTTATACCATAAATTTGAATTTTTGAAAGATCAGTTTGCAGATAGTTTGACTTCATGTCGCAATAGCCAATTATAAAATGCAAACACCAGCACACTTTGCAAGTTTCGTGATAGATATAATTGTAAATGTCTTCTACGATTGTATATCTGTTTTTTTTCTTACATAAACTCTTATCTTGACTTGCTAGATCGGTGAGTTGGATGATAAGTTATAATTGGTCCTTTTTCAATCATGAGGTCGATTTTAGACCATTACTATGTATATTCAGTCCATTTTATATGATATTGCAAATATAATCTTTTGACCTTCAAACCAATTACATGATCATGAGCCATTTTCAATCTATGTGATCCATGTGCTCTTTTTTTAAGTTAACTAAACAGTGTAAAACTCAACTTTAAAATAAACTTTTATTACCATTATATTTGATTAAATGTTTATTGTCGAAACACAATATGACTATATTTGACAAAATGTTTATTTCGTTCACGTCATGAACAAGACCGATGGTAGCTAATGAAAAAAAAGATTGGCGCACGTTCTATTTGTATAGATAACCTTGTCATTGGTTGTCTATTCATGACACACAATACTTATGAAAACATAAAAAAATTTGTTTTGGACAATATTATCGATCATACACTCTCTCATTACCATATCATCAAGTAACTCAAGGATCCAAGTTTTATTGAGCAATTTAACTTTATGCCTGATGTTGTAAAATCACTGTACCACCAACGACTTCATCTTCCATTTGGGATACCATGTGAAAAGTTGTTGTAGTTGTACGAGAATTCTTTCGTGGAAGGATGCACTTGATTTGAGGAAGCATACATTCTCAATTTCTAAAAGTTATTGTAAGCTTTCAGATGCCAAAACACTATTGTGTTTATATATGCTTGATTTGCTAAGCTGTCTAACATCTTATATACATTTTCTTTGTGTGGGTTGTTTTGGTTTGACTAGGTAATGTAGTAGACCCTAAAGTTACGGTGGGTAATTTTTTTGAAAGACTCGATTGACGTTATGAACAAGAAATGCAACGTTATCCTTCTAAGATAAAAAATTATGGTTATTTCATGTATCCTTTGGCATAGATGAATCTCTTTTGAGACTTTTCAAGTACTTCATAAATCTATATGTTTGACTTAAATTGAACATCAGTTTTGCAGAAATGGTGTCATTTCTTTAACATAACATATTAAGCTCGTTATAATGAATAGAAAGTTAACTTGTGGTAAAGAATATCAAAATCCTAAACTAAACAAGTCAACTTAAGTTTATTTGTTATGTAACTAACTGTATCTTCACATATAATTTTTATGTATCTCAAAAATTTATATTATGTTATGAGTCTTTGCAAATTCATTCACTTACTATAATCTCGCATATTGTTAATTATCTGGCGTCTGGCAATTTCCGCCGCTAAAGAGTTTATCCCATTTGTTGAAAAATTAAAAATTGAAACTTGAAAGTTGAAAAATCAATAATTTAGGAAACATAAAAAAAAACTCGGTACTTGAAAGCTAGGTTGAAAAAATAATTTAGGAAACTTAAAACATCCAAGCTAGATGTGGTTGAAAAATCATCTCAATTGATGAGGATACAAATTCTTTTTATAGTAAATATGTGGTTGAAAAAAATAAATATATCAAATTCTGAAACTTAAAACATCCGTGGTTTGTGGTTTAAATATGTGGTTTAAATAGTACTTTTATTTACACAAAATATTGATTCGTTCTAAACAAATTAAAATATATACGTCATGCGTATCACACTGTTCTTTCTTAACTTAACCATTGTGAAACTTGCTGTTTAGTGTTATCATCTTTATACATAATGTATACATAATGTAAATTGAATGTGGCAACTATGCAGGTAAACAAATATATGCCCATTGAACTACCAGGGCTATGTGTTTAACTTTTACCTTGATTTGGTGGAAAATTGGGATTGTAGGGTGTAAAGTTGTTATGTGGCCTACTTCTTTCAATCTGGTTAGGCATTAGTTCGTCGGTTAAGATTAACATATTTTGTATCAGTACCCCTTTCAAGGTAATGGTTCTCTTTTATCCTGTTACATATTTCAGTCTTGTGATTTGGTTTTTGCGTGATACTTTAGGTTTTTGTTTGATCATGAAGTTAAAATATGGTTCAACCTCAGTAGCCACCAAGTAAATAGAGTACATGATAAGCAGTATGTTTATTTTGTATGCAGATAAAGCCATAAGGGGTGGTTAGAACTACTTATTTTAAATAGAGTACATTCAAAAACATACACATGAAACCACCTTTGGTAAATATGAGCAATATAAGCTAACCGTGGAGGCATGAAATCCGCAATAGGAGGTTCAGTCTCACTCTTCCTCATAGAAGAATTTGACAACTGTGAGCTTTTTGGAGGTTGGCTAGATGTTACCAATGGTCCATAATCAGGGCCTGAGCTGGTCCTAGCAAAATCCTCGGTGTACTACCGTGTGAGAGACGTCTCTTATGTTGTGTTTGGAACAATTGAAGGTTTACTGGTAAGGGTATATGGGGAATTTAATTGGAATCGAATGGTACAGTGGGTTGCGATCTAACTTGCTTCCTGGTTTGGTAATAACTTAATTTAGCATTAGAAGTGCAGGGCATGATCTCGAATAAGCATCTATTTCGGTAACGTCTAGCGGATATTGTTTACATATCCTACAATTACAACGAGACAAATAGACCGCTCATAAGATACAAATACAATATACGTGCTTATTTAAACTTGATTTCTATCAAATGACAAAACTACATACACAAATACAGAGACCGTGGTTTTACAAGTCTATGCACGTGTCTGTAATTGCTTATTAGAAAGTTCAAAACTGATATTAATTTTCATAGTTGCTTATTCAACCTAATTAAAAGAATCATACTAAGTTAACTCTTCAAGTCTTATCACTAACACAATGATCTATCAGACTATCTTGTTTTGTTACCGAATAAACCCATCCAAACACAATCTCGTGCATTGTTTTTTGTCCACATCTGAAAATCATATTCTAATTTTTACCAAAACATAACAGCACTTCTGATAAGCAAACCCTAACATCCACAAGATCATTAGCATTTCCGAGTGAATAGCCATTCCTAAGTTGTTTCAATTTTTTGTCAACATCTGTAATCACGCGTATCATTATGATTTTCTACATATGACAGGTCTTGAAAAAAAACATGCTATTAGGACATCTAATATGGTGGGTTTATAAGGAGGTTTATAATCATGAAAATGTTTATATTTCATTTCAACCATAGTGGACACTCATTTCATGTCTAGGTGGAATGAAGAGGTCCTAATTCTTGAACCTCTTTTAAAATTAAATGCATTTAATTCTTTTGTTATATAAAGTATTTTATAAAGTTGTAAAGGTTTTTACCATAGTGAATGTAGGTTTATAATGTCAAAAGGTCTAAAAATTAATGATGTATTAATGAATAAAACTTTAGAAAAAGTTTAGCACCAAGACAAACAACACATGAAACAGGGGCCACCTAAACTCCACGATGAACCAAATTAAGCCGAGTAGGAAGACGATTCATCGAGACCTTCCAAGTAAAGATGTTAAGATTAATACAGAATAACTTAACCCATCTAGTAGGAATAGTAGCTTTAAAATAAAGAAATCATCCAGAATATCACGAGCATCTTTGACACGAAAATTACCTTCTCCATTTAGGTCCCAAATCCACTTATCGTCCATGTTCGAAAGAGAAACTTTATCCAGAAGTTCACGAAGATGAGAAAGTTGGGATGATTCAGCCCCAACTCTCACTTCACGACGGAAAGAGGAACCAAAAGAATTATGGAGAATATCTTTGACAGGGCCTCCAAATTTACAGGGCCGTGATTTTGGCTGTGAGTATTCATTTGTTTAGTTTTTTTTTCATTTTTAGCATAAAAGCGACGTGAATGTGTTTTAAACTTGTTATCATTTGATTTAGAGACAATTTTATAATAATATGTGATTTTAGTGATTTTATGAAGTTTGCAAAAACAGAGGAGATGGACAGTTGAAGGTGGTGGGGAAGATGATCTATATTTGTATAGTTTTCAATTGTATTTTTGTTTTCACTTATCTAACATGGTATCAGAGATATAGCTACAACCTAGCACAAGTTAGTTGTCCTCCGATCATAGGTCATTCGCCAATGATTCAGAGGGATCACGCAGATTTTCTTCCGCTCTATTATTTTTCATAATTCATCTTTTTTCGAAATAAACGCATCTCATATTATGTTAGTTTAGCAAATCAATCAACAAGTTTTGTCTCATCGGTACATCCTTTGTTTAACTGCTGGAGATCCTTTTCGTTTTTCGCAAATAGTTGCTCGCAAAATTGTCGCTCCTACCTAAAGGCAAAGCAAGCCATGACGTAAAAAAAAGTCACGCAAAGGAGGAAGCTGCAAGTAATTAACAACTATGCTGCTGAAAACCATTATGTTTTCGTTCCAAAAGAACTAACAAAAAAGATGCTCGAAGAAACAAAAAAAAGACGTGACTTTGCTCCAGAACGTTCGAAGACCTCACACTCACACTGCGGGGGAGTATTAGCCCATATATTTACCAATGATATATTTAGCAAATCAATTAGCTATATCATTGCAATTATCATTTATGTGTGATGAGCTGTGATATTTATATGTAATCTTTGAAGAGAAATGAAAAACAGAGAAAACTATTCTACCATTCAATATTCTAACAGTTGGAGCATATTGTTTTGAAATTAATACGTTACGGAAATCTTATGCATTGCCTAAAAAATTACACAGTTCTTCTTTTCTCGATTATTTAGACCTTAAAAGAGCTTGCACCACCACATTTAAACTTAATACTACTACTAAACACGCAAAATTTATCATGATCAAACCATACACTGTGATTTTGGCACAGGGCCCCCAAATGCCAAATACCACGGGACGACCCAGAACAACCTTTGATTAAAACACAATGAGATAGTGGAAGTGGTGTTTTTAATTGAAAATCTTATCCCAAGTCTACCTACAAACAATGTTAACCATGAAGCAATTTTAGAGTTGTTTCAGTCTTGTACCCTTTGTTGTGTGATGTATACCTCCACGTGCAAATGAGAACCCATTGTTATCAATCCTACTTTAGTGTTACGGATCACACAATGTCTGCATGATACTTGTGACTTACTCGAAATCCGTGAGAATTCTGAGTGGGGTTTTGTTTGAACTACGACCGCGGAGTCTTGTCTTTGTAAGTCATCTGATCCTTTATAAATTCTTCAAATGAATGATTTTTTTGCTACATCTGCGGTAAGTATATATAAAACACTATCACGCACAGCTCGAAAATGAAATAAGAGCTCAAGTTGACGCCTTGGAAGTTCGAGTTCATTATAATGCACAATTTGTCTAATATAATGCCCAAACTTAAAATCGAATTTGATAATGAGCTCGAACCAAATGTATTAATGTTTCCCAATAAGATTGAAGCCTAATAATTTAGACTAATAACTAATGTTAACCAAATTGTACTAAAGCCTATACGAACTAGCATAAAGGAGAAATAAATGCACGCTAGAAAAAAAAAGAAAACACTAAAAAATTTGTGACAATTCCTTACTTCACAAGAGTAAGCAAAAGATAAGAAAAGAGTCACCAAAAGCTATTTCAGAAACTCCTACTCATAACAAAAGAGTAAGTAATCGGGGAGGGGGGGGGGGAGGGGGGGGGGGCTAAATGTCTATACTTACTCATAATTAAGAGTAAGTAATGAGCAACCAGAATTGGGTTCAAGGAAAAGTGTAAATTTAAGCATTTGATAAAATAGGTCGAGTCAAGTAATGGCCACACCAACCTCCTGAAAAGGGAGGGCTTTACCAGGTTTGAGTCTGTGTGGCGGTGAGCTCAAACCCCGTGGATTTGTCGGCCAATGAGTCGGAAATCAAGATTACCAAAAAAAAAAGTTAAACATGAAAACAACTTTTTCCCGATTTTATAAACAGTTGATGCATTATAATTATAGAAATTTTATTACTAATCTGGTTCGGGAGCAGATTACAATACAAATAACTCAACAAGCTCAACTAAGTTATAAGCTCTTCCGATTTTTTTAACTGAACATTGGTTGGAGTTCTTCCTTAGGAATAAGCTCTCCAAAAATAGGCGTATGCCAATTTATACAACAAGCACACGGTATTCTTTAGTAAGGCCATCCACAATGTGTATACGTGTTATCCGTATAATTATGACATGCTGTCATGCGTACAAGTGTATAATACCCATTGTGAGAATCGTTCGTTAAAATAGAGTTCTTCTCTGTGCAATCGTATTTTGAATTTGAGATGTGGCCTTTGTAATAATTATATTTATTAAGAGCACAGGGAATCCATAAGCCATGGCACAAAAAGTGCTGCCACGTCAGCTTTTTTCTCACGGCACCAGTTTTTCCCACGACACTAGTTTTCACTGGTAACCCTGAGCCGTGGGAAAACTGGTGCCGTGGGAAATTTTTTTTTATAAACAATACTAATAAATATTTTAAAACTAAATTAAAATTCATACTCGTGTTGAAAGAAAGTAATGATCGTATGTATCGATTCCGTCGAAATCGTTAGCATTATTGGATCTATTTTTTTTTTTAGAAATGAGAGTTAGAAATATATATATGAAAGTGTGTGTGAAGTTTGGTAATATAAAGGGTATTTTTTATAGGTTTTTTAAAAGGGTAAAAATAGAATTTAAGGGGTTTTTTAAAATTCACTCCCCAAACAGATAAAAAACAAAAAAAAATAAAAATAAAATAAAAGTCTCCACCGCGAGTGCTGGTGGGCATGGCGCAGGAGCCATGGCGCAGCACCATGGAGCCCTGCGCCGTGGGTTTTTGCTGCGTTATAGCCATGGCGCCTAGCAATCACCCAGGACTCCTGCTCTAAATAATGAAAACATCTCCACTTACTTCACATTTCATGTACTTTGATTATTTAGTGGGTAAGAAAAAATTGTAAATAATTAAATATAGTACATGTATGTATTAGTCAATGTAAGTTTATAAGTTTTATACATTGTAGAAAATTTATGTAGTAAGGTGCAATGAGTAGGTGTCAATGTATTGAACTAAAAAAAATAGCATGCATTGAGGATGCCCTAAAAGTCCAAAGAATAGTTCGCTTTGTGCTCATTGCTTAGTCGCGTGACTTGCCCATGCTCAGCTTGTTCCTTATATACAACCTTCCTCAATCTCAACCTCCACTGGGATAAACCCCAACACCCACCTGTCAGTACGTATATGGAAACTGTCAAAACAGATCTCCAAAACACATTGGCCAAACACAAACCTCGGACATCAGTTACTTAGTCATCAATGATCAAACCAACAACCTCAATCAATCAATCAATCATGAAAATGTACTTCTAACATACCCAATGTCCTCATAAGAGGAAGGTTTTTAGACTCCTCATTAAGTGAGTGATGCATATCATAAAGTATACTAGTTCCAGGCATACGGGCAGCAAAGGAACCATGATTCCCTAATCATAGTTAAAGACTAAACATACTAACATTTGTTGAAGTTAGGTAATAATAATGAGTGAATGTGTTGTAAGTTCATTAGAAGTTAAAACTACCACTTTACAAAACAGTCTGCAATTTAACATAAAATCGATCTAACTGCTAGCACAAGCAAGTATGTGAAGAGCAGATGAAGATCATTGTTTGACCAACCTACATTACACCTATAATTACTTTGAACTTAGATGCTCAACACGCAGGCAATAATGGAGCTGGAACTAGGCTTTTTCTAAAAATTTATAAAATTTACGTATTTGACCAATTAGACACATATAAATGGATCAAAATTCTCACCGTTATTGTTTGGTAACTTATGAACTGGAATCAACGAAGATGGAGAAGTGGGTACCTTCACTATCCGTATCTGACTATTTTGCCTTTCAGAAAACTGAAAGTCTGATGCTCCCACAAGCTGGAAGAGTATGACACTATTAACTGCCTTGGCATGATACTTTACGGCTCGAGATAAGAAAGAGCGAGGTCTTTTCTTTTATTCGGTTTAAATAAATATTAGGTATATTACAACGACAATTTCTGCTGTAGCACAAATCAATCAAATGATATGATTCGGCTCCTACTCTAGCTCGGAGTCCTAGGTTCGAGTCCTGGCAGCAGACACTACTTTTTATTTTATTACAAAACCTGTTAAAGTAATAAAAAGAAATGGCCCATGCAGGTCTCGAACCTGCGACCTTCGCGTTTTTAGCACGACGCTCTAACTAGCTGAGCTAATAGTTTTAAATGTTTTGACTTTTTGTTTTCTGGCTTATGGAAATTAAGCTAAAAAATGAGCTTATGAAATATAAGCCAAAATCTTAGAAGCTCATCAATTGTTTGAACAAACACCCCCATTGAAAATCTGATAATCCCATAAGGCCATAAGCTTATTATAATGGCTTAAAAGCTTACTAACCTTGAGCTTATAACATATATAATAATAAGCTAGAACAAACAATATCCAAACTGACTGCTGTCCAAAAAGCTTATACCAAGCTGTCCAATAAAGAAAGTTCGGATCATAGTAATTTGGACCATTTTTTGATTTGTACTTGTCATTCTTGGATAGCTGTATATTAAGTTCTTCTGAGCGATGTGGGATGGGTGATTTTACAATAATCAGTCAATTTGAATATATTATAAATGATCCTATTATGTGTACCATTACGATATATGTTTGATACTTTTTCCAAAGACATCTACCAAAATGTGTCAAGCGTCACTCATAATCATAGTACATAGTATTATGGCCAATGCTGATACATTCTCGAATGATTATATAGGACAACGTCGTTTGTATATTCTTTTCTCCAAAAATGTATATCGATGTGACCAAAATTCACATGAGCTTCAGGAACTAATGATGTTATACTTATACCTGAGTTCATGAAGAACCATATGTACTTATCTATTATTGAGCCATTGTCCATAGTCCATATAACCGAAGTACACATATGTGTGTCATTGTATGTATTAAAGCAAAAACCCGGAATTACAAACTAGGTGGCAGCTGCAAATGCTATTGTGATGTTTCAATACTTTTCTATACTGACTTTGTTAAAAGTTAGGAACACGCTACTTCAATCCATTAAAAGAACTAGGAGAATCGAAGGCTTAAAGCAAAGAACTATGCAATTAGAAAACCAAGAAAATTGCCTTTTCAAAGAACACCAGACAATTTCCACAACCTCAACATTTGTAGTTAGTTGTGATATCTATGTACAGGTCTACAAAGACATTAAGCTGTAGCTTCATATACAAAAAAACGTTCCTGCAAGTACTTTTTTGTCGTTATTCTGTGTGGCCATTTTCTAACTAAAAAGCAGTTGATCAATAATTGGCTATACCAAAATCTGTGCAAACACTCTATGACGACGGCAAGCTCGGATGTAGGCTAAGATCATTTGGTCTATCAAGTGGAAGATTTTCCAACTGTACATTCTCGTACTTATAGTTCAACATATTTACTTTTTCTTCACTCTGAAGTTCCTTTAGACTCGTTTTACTGTAGAAGATTTTCCAACTGTACATTCTCGTTGCCTATGCTGGCTAGAATTTAGTTGTCTTTAATTAAAAATGGAAGAGATCTTGGGCAGATTTCGTAGTAGTGTATTCATGTTTCTGATGTAAATATCTAACCAGGATTCATTCCAAATACGATGTATACTGTTATCATTTGGTAACGTTTATGGTTGCATTTCCTTTGTTGTAATGATATATTGTGACCTGTCTCATGAAATTGAACAAGTACATTTGTTTCTAGCTTTTCTGTTTACAGTTTTTGGCATCATTGTCCTGTTAATGTAATCAATCACTTTAAACTGTTAAAATAGTATAAGACAAATTACTAATTTGACAACTTTA
Source organism: Glebionis coronaria (assembly GCA_025667525.1). Lineage (NCBI taxonomy): Eukaryota > Viridiplantae > Streptophyta > Magnoliopsida > Asterales > Asteraceae > Glebionis > Glebionis coronaria. The sequence continues at coordinate 614,402,449 of CM046874.1, read as the reverse complement.
TATTTGCCAGTTAGCCATGAATGTACCTTAGTTCAGGGCTGCTTATTGGCTTTGTATTTAAGTTATTATGTTTTGACATATTCCCGTTAGAGAAAGTTGGAGGTTTAGAGTGATTATATTGCCAAAGTGGATCAGGTTCAGATGAGTCGCTAGCTAGTGACGGCATCAAGTTCATCAAGATCATTCAATATGTGAGAAGAATCGAGTCAAAGCAACCCGACTAGTTTATCAACCTGTACGAAAAATGACATCTTGTGGCCCAAAACCATTCCGAATCACCCTGTCCATATTGTGACTTCTAATTGTAAGTGCTATGCAGGCTTTAATGACTCGTTACAATAGTGTTCATATTTCCAAGAAAATATTTGGACATGAGAGGACCTGGTTGCGGGTCATAGCCAAGTCTTTGCAGAATTGCAGCCACCAAGGTTTTTCTTTTGATCGTAAGGACGGTTGCTGCTGGTATATGATGTAATAATATACCAGCCAAGACTTTGCAGCCACGCCTGTAATGTTACATGGTACAATGGCCTGTTGTCCAAGATCTTTTTTAATGATAAGGTAGAGTTATAAACAAAAAATAATTCAAGATACAGCTTGAGGTTGCAAATTGGTTTTCTATATGATAAACACTTCAGTACATACATTTGGCAATATCATTAAAGGTGTTTCGACGAAAAGGTTAGAAAGATTTTCCAAATATTATACCAATATCATTGATAAACACTTGAGTACATATATTTGGCAAGTTAATCTATTATCATAAATTGAACTACACTAAACAAAATCTGAGAATTTATGTCCTTAATCAATTAGCAACACTATTAATGCCATCAGGTGGTCCCGCCACAACTGCAAGAGCAAAGTACAGTTTCTGCTCTTTACGGAACGACCACAATTGAATCTTTGCATATTCCTTCAGATACTCCTCGTTCTCCTTCACAAATCTGTACCAGTTGGTCTTAAACACAAGATTATTGTTGTTATTATTATTCATATTCCAAATCATCAACTTCATTGGTTCTTTATACATCTGTAGCGTTGGCCCAACTAGTCGAACCTCCATCTCCTCTTCATTCGCGAGTCTTAACTTCTCTTCAGTCGTCAAGAAATCTTCAGTATGGAGCTGCTTTAAGGGCAAGTTCAACCTGTTTTGGTCATGTTTCAAATCACTCAAATACAACACTTTCTGGATAACCAACTTCAAATCTGAACCATTCATCTCATCACCCTTTATAAACTTTTGCAACCTCTCTGTAACCTCATTCGTCACCACTGGTCCAGACTTAATCTTAAGTGTTATTTTTCTCTTTTTCTTTTCTGGTTCTGTAGGTTCCGTGGCTAATGCGTCACAGCAAACAATCTGGAACTGCTCGTTCGCGTCCACCTGTCTACTTGTTCTCTTCTTCTTATTGGTATTTTTTGGTGGATCTTGTGGTGGACAGAAACTTATGGGCATAGCAGAATAGTTGATGTACAAAGATTCGGTGACGGGAGCATTATCGCTGGGCCGCAGGTATAAGGAGAAAGACTTGGCGGCGTTCACGAGTTCTTCATGTAGACTTAGCCTGCAACTCTCAAGCAATCTTGAATGATCGATGAATGAAGCTTTCACACCGAGTGACAAATCTGTAAACCTATTGGAAGTTGACGTGACGGGACGACAATCTCCAGGAAATGGATTGAGAAATTGAATAAGTTGGGGTGGGCGATTGGATTGTATAAAAGCCATTGTAATTAAACTCTAAAACTTGATCGATGAAAGATGATATGAAGTTGAATATGCGCTTATAACCCTTTTTATACTTTGGTATGACGGTGGGTGGTTAATTGTGTTTCCATATTAAGACTGTGGTTAACTATGCATGCATTCCTTAATTCATTACTTGTCCTACACGTTTAATAATTCTACCCATAACAAATATTACCATACACAAAACTATGATTTTATGCATAAGTCATTAGTTTTTACATTTTCATAATTATAGAAACTCATTGAAATTGTATGTCCTTTAATCTTTTTTATAAATTTAATTTAATTAAAATATAAAAATATATAAATTATTATGTTAATTAGACTAATACCACAAGTAATTAAGCGTGTCAAAAAATCCGACACCTTTTTTCCAATTCCCCCTTAATTCTTTTCTTTCCGAAAAGGACTTATTTTTTAAGGCAACAGGGCAACGGAAGCAGAATTTGACACTTGGCAAATACTGTCAGTATATGTCTATATGTCGGGTATTAATAGGGTTTTGTACTTTTGGGCAAGCTTAAGAATTTAGGCAATTGGTATTTTGGGCATGTGGTTTTTTCGTCATTTGCCCACTCACATAGGGTACACTCCACTTTTGGGCAACTACATAATTTAGGGCAATTCAAAGTTCTTAATAGGACAACAAAACAAATTTTTCGTAATTTTACAAGCCATTTAGCCCCACTTCAAACTAAAAAAAAAGCACGTTTTTCTTTCATCATCTCCAAACTTTTTCTTTCATCTACTCCATCCTCTTTTCTTCTTCCTATGTATAATTCTGGTACAACCAAATTTATCTAAAAATCCGTCGCTTAAACATTGATCCATCTTAATCAATCTTAGGTCATAAATCATCTATATGTGCCTTCCTATCTGTGCTATTCCCCGATGGTTGTGATGGGCGATCATTTACTCTTAAGGTGCTTTGTCTAGTTCCACTTCATTATAATTTGAAAAAATAAGCCATAGTTACTCAAGATATATTGATGTCATGTATTCGTCAGCCGCTCAATAACATTTTTTACTATAGGCTGAAACTGCAGAGGATTTAAATGATTGGAAGACTGCATTGAAGGAAGCTTTGGAAAATGCACCTTCTGCAGGCACGGGAATGGGACAAACTGGGATATCTAAAAACGACAAGGGTAAGAATGCTGATGGTTCTCATGAACAATGTAAGTTTAACAAAATGTTTAAAAATGTACATGTATGTAAGAGATTATGTAAGTAGCTTCGTTTTTCAAAACTGAAGGCATGAACACTAATCTATTTCTTTCGCTGGTTTGTTTTATTCCAACAGCAAAAGATCGTGCTTCGTAAAAATCTATGGTCCTTGGTTGACCAGTCAAAATCTAATCCCTTAGATACATAGAAGAATATGGTAGGACTATGGCGAGTCTTCGTTCAATGAATTTAATGAAATATAATATTTACATACTTCTATGAAAAAATATTCTACCCTCATCAAGTTTACCACTAAACTCAACATGATATCTTAAAGAAAATTACGTGATTTAAGATTTTGTATTGTCACTGATTAAACAACAAGTTATGTGCCAGGAATTAAGGTTGAAGGAATATTGCGGCATGCTGCTTTTGGTGTACAGGAAAAAAGGAGTTCACAGAAGATGAGGATGGACATGTTATCGGAGACTGTATCAAGGTACATTGCAGTATGTACTTTTGTTCTTCAGGAGTTGTCATCGTCTCCAGTTCCAGCATCTTGCTGCAAAGCTTTGCTACAAGCATATCATACGTCTTTTATAGTGAATGAACTTGATGGTATCAGTATTTAGAAATAAATTATTATAAAGTGCTTGTGCATTGTAACTAAACTACTGACCATATTATCAGCAGGAACTGACCGGAGCTCAAGAGTCAATAATATGCGTGCAGCTATATGTGACAGTTTTCCTGAACCAAACCGCCGTGTTTGATTTTAACTTATTTGATTTTTCCTAGCTTTATCTAACATTTAGGATTTTTTGAGTTGTGGTTTGTAAAATATTTTTCATTGTTTGTTGGTTGTGGTTTGTAAAATATTTTCGAAAATGGATTTTGAAAAGATTGTTTGTTGCCAAGAGATGCAAACATTTGAACTAATGTTTCAACAATCGTGGTGATACATAGAAACTAAAACATTATAAAACGTCATAAACATAAAATACCAATACAAAAGCAAATATCCATGAAACACATTATAAAACGTCAAAACATAGAAACTGCTAAGCAAATATAAACCAAAACCAACCGTAGTGGGTTAGTGATTCTTAAAAATAAAACCTAATCATAATAAAAGTAGTAAACATATGTTACTACCGGTTAAAGACTAAATCAAGAATAAACAATCTTAGGTGCAGTCCTAAGGCTGTAACGTCTGCCTATGAGTAATGGTGTGACCAACGTCTCAACATAGGCACATGTGTCTTGGGCGAACTCCTCTATAATCTGATAAGTCATGTCTATAGTGTTATACAAAATAACATGAACACCAAAATGAAGGAGAATTCGCCCGTCTTCTATTATAAATATTGGGCACGAGTACTGTGTCCAACCTTGAACGAAATCAATTCTAGGATCAAGTTCGTGGTCGGGGTAGCGAATAGAATACAATCTGTTCCAAGTTTGATTAAGAAGAGTGATTGTTAGTATCCACACATCACAACTACGATCATTTACCAAGTTAGCAAGCATGCATAGGCCTTGTGTTAGTACACCCAAGCCAAATGATTTAATTCCTGCTCCAAAATTAGAAACAACAACCTCGTGAAATGTTTCAATTCGCAGATCGATTGAAACAATAGAACATGTGAATTTGCCCATCCATACCCAAATCGGATCCTTACAATACAAGCGTCCTTTAAAATACAAACCGTTCCCAATAATAGACCCTTGATGTCGAAGAACTCCAACGGTTTTCCAATTGTCATTATCCAACGAGAAAATCTTAACCTTGTACATTCTATGCTTACAAATTGCCACCAACTTATAATCTCCGTCAACAATTCTCCCAAATCCGTACTCAGCTCGATATGGATGCTCCATTTCACGACTCATGTCAATCGTTAAGTTTCTACGAGTTGATGGGTTGTAAAATGACACCCCATCACTCAAGCTCACACAAATCAGTCCATTGCAAGACCTCAATACACGCCTGAATGGGGGTTACGTTACGGATGACCATCGCCCAAAAACAATTCTAACGAGATATTTAACGCCTCATCATTTAGGAGCCGAGTCGATATTTCCAAACAATTTTTAAATACGATTCGTCTGAACCTTGCTGCCTCGGAATGGCGTCGAATGAATACGAATGGGTAATGACATTGTACCATGCATTGCCAATAGTTTTGGAAATAAAAAAAGTGGAAACAGGTAAATGAAGGAACATAATCATCAACAAATCAAAGCTTACATCTTCAAACGTAGCAGGCATCATTTGAGAGTGAAATTATGGTTTTGTTAGATAGACGAAATTGTTTATGCAAAAGATTATGAAACTTGGAACGTGAATTTAAGTTAAAACTTGGGTGAGAGTGTGTTAGTGGGAAGTTATAGTATATCGTGGAGAATGTAGGAAGTTACCACGTTATTAAAAAAACTGTTCATTTTAAAAACCGTTTAGTGTCAGTGGGGTAACAATGAAAAACAGTTATTGGTGGTTAACCATATCAAATGAAACAAGGGAGTCACTAAATACGGAAATCGACAGGGGTACATCAATTCAGATTGTAAAAACCAAACCAAATAGTACTTATGACAAATTACGTGATAAACTACCTTAACTTCAAGAGGCCGAACCGTTCCTTTTTGAAGGTCAACATCCTTAAACTCAATTTTTTTTTTGCCATCACTTGTTCTTTCTGAAAGTCAGCTGCGTCATTGTTGTCTACATCCATGTCATCGAGAGAAATATCAACCGTGTCTTCTTCATCGTTCAAACATCCATGAATTCATCTATAATTCAACATCATGTAATCAAGATGAATAAAATATAAATGGAACACATATGAATACCATTGACTATGGAACAAATCTGTAAAGTTCAACACATACATCGTTGACAGAAGGGCTGGATGGTTCATTTAAGTTTGTTGATGTTGTTCCAGAAAACTTAACATTAGGAATGGAATCTATTACCGGGTTTTCGTCCTTATTTAATAAGGCATTGATTAATATGCCCATAGATCTAGGGAAATGGATATACACATATACTTGAGATCTTTCGGCTAACATCTTTCCTGATAATAACTCTGATGTGAATGTTAGAGAACGGTAGTCTTTGCTAGTCGAGTAATTCATTGTTGTGGCCAGCCATGGTGGTTGCAGTCATCTTTGCTAGTTCTTCTATGACACTGTATGGTGAGATGCCTGTAAGAAGTAAGCTTCACTTCCTTTTTTTGTCGTATCGAATAGATGAAAGATAATGTGGTTAGTGCGTTTAAGTTCTAGTTAACGTACCTTTTGCAATCCACAGACGCCAAATTTGTAGTTGAATTTCTTGAGTTACTATACTCGACATTGCATTTCTCTACTCGACATTGTTCATGACACGTTTTACAATCTTCTTCCTCACACAGTTTCTTTTGCCTACAAAGATTAGGCGTTTCATATTGTATAAGAAAATATGGTATCACAGTAGAAGGTTTGGCTACTTTAGCCCCTTGAGTTAACATAAGATCATAAACAGTTTGCTTCTATCTAAATACTTAAAGACAGGAAATTATCTACTATATTGCAAAACTGAATAAGCATTTATAATTAGAAATTGTAAATAGCTTATTCCCGTACACACTTGTTATGTAATCATATGTGACTTGCTTATCTATTATACGAAGCAAAATATGTTGGTCGCATTTTCATCTAATAATTCCAAACACCACACTTTTCTAAGGCTGTAGATTTTGCTTTAGGCACGAGACCAGCTAGAAACCCCAATTTAACTTGCTTTACTTGGTCAGTTTTTGGATCCTGCAAGTATTCATTAGAAAAATCATCTAACGTGCACAAGCTATAGGAAACAAAAAAACATAATATTTTTTTTTATCATGATCTATACTTGATCAGTCAGAAGAGGAGTCTCCAAAGACTCTTTAGGAGCCGAACCGCTTTCTCTCTGTTGATCTATAGCACTGCTGTGTGCCACTCTGATCATCATTCATGATTCACTCTCTACAGTTACATCAATTTCATAGATACCTCTAGGTCTACCAGATTAGTAATATGTGACAATCCGTCAATTTCAGGTCGATATTTTAATCTCAACTATTAAGTATTACGTGTTTACTTTAATGAGAATTTTAAATTATCGACTAACCAAGAAGGTTATAGCTTGAAACTTAACGTAAGAATGTCGTTTAGATGAAAACCGATAAGAAATACGTTAGGTATCGATATATTATTCTCAAATTTATCATAAGAATGATTTTATTATATTTATCTTTATTTCACATGCTTTACGTTTTAACGAATGACGAGAACTATTAGTGATCGCGATACCGACGGATGCCCGAAAATTTACGTTTCAATATCGATTGTCTCGATATTTAATATTTTCGACGTTTTCGATTTAATTACGTTTTAAGTCGTGTCGAAACTATATTATTATCATATTTTGAGTGCGTTTTAATTTTTGAGAAGTATTTTTACGAAACTCGAGTCCCGTAAATATTTTGAAAAGTCGACTATAGTCATTTCCCGTTTTTTAACTTAAATGTTACATTTTAGTCCAAAACTATTTAATAATTACAACTTTTACCCACCCACCATATAAAAGTAATTTCTCACCTAATTTTACACAAACATAAAATGTGTTCACAAAAAATCTTTCTCTCATTCTTCCTTTCTTTTTTGGCCGTGAACCCCAACACCATAAAACCTCCAAATCTTTGATTTTTAACTTGAATCTTGATGATATAAGGTAAGACCCATTCTTGTAATTTGATTGTGATCATTTTGCACTAAAAATTTCATACATGTAAGGACTTTGATTTTCCAAAATTATTTCATGATGATCAATGCATGTTTGATCCATTTTGATGTTTGTATGTTATGTTTATTATTATTATATATGAAATTTTGTTGTTGCATGTGTGATTTGTGAAGTGGGTTTTTTTAAATAATGAACATGCAAGTGATATAATGATATTAGGATGTTTATTAGTTGTTATTAAGAGTATGGTAATGGGTAAAATTGGTCAAAAGATTGTTTTGATGTGATTTTTAAAAGTATATTTTTAGGCAGTAGGTTTAGAGGTATTTTTGGAAATCTTAAGTCTTAGTTAAGGATGAGATGATGTGATATTGTTGTAGAGATTTTCCAAAGCTTCGATTTGATATGAAATAGAGCTTCTAGCTCCAAACGAGCGAGAAGATATGATGATTTGATTATTCGTGTACCAGGAGACGAGTATCGGCACAATATGTAATTGTTGTCAGTATTTGGATCGAATCTCGGGGACCATAGAATGCGTTTTGAAAATAGTCAAGGGCTGATGTAAGTTGCTAAACTTAAGGTCATGAGTCTATTTTCAAACGCGAGTGTCGGTTTTGTAAACGGAATTGTTTAGAGTAATCAAAATGGTTTTACAAGTCAAAGGCGTAAAACTGTCCGGTTTTTATAACACGAAGGTGTGTCGGGCAGAAGGTCTTAGAAGTAATATTTATGAATGAAATTTGAACTGAGTCTTATTCATATTATATGTGAGTTTGTGACCAAGTTTCGTCGAAATCGGACAAGTCTAGACATGATAGATTGGTGTGTACATTTAGAGTGTACATGCTGATTGGTATTTTGGACACGTAGTTCAATGCTCGTGTGGCGTGAGTTTGAGTATTCGCTATAGGACATGGTGATTTACTCAAGTGCTTAGTCATTGTATCAATGACTTAGCTACTGGTCCGAGTGAAGTAAAGTGATAAGTTGACTTGCGTTGACTTGGCGTCTTAGGACGGGTTAATGTCAAGAGTGCAAGTGTTAAAATGAATAGTGTTGAATAAAAGGATATAGTAACATCACTTGTATTGTTAATTTTTCGGGATTGTCATGGTTTTGTAATTTTGATTTTTATATTATTTAAGTATGATTTATACTTAAGTCGATTATTAACGAACGCGCCTTATTTGGTAGGTTGCGATTTTCGTGTTTAAACGGACATCACTAATCGTCGGCGATCATCTCATTACCACTATTGGCTAAGGTGAGTCTATATCCTCGCTTTTAACATGTTTACTTGTTTTATAAAACCCGCGAGGGGGATAACATGCCTGTTTTATTAAAATAAAGGGTGCAACGAGAAGTTATGGAAACCCTAGTTATTGGAAAAGTATGGGCGCAACGAGTAGTTGTGGAAACCCTACTTATTGGAAAAGCATTTATTATAAACGAAGGGTGCAACGAGAAGTTGTGGTAAACCCTATTTGTTTTAAAATTGAACACAAGGGACCCGATTGTATGCTTAGATGAAAGTTATTACATAAGCTAGTTTGGCCTTAAAAGACCCATGAATCGTGAATTGTTAATCGAAGTAACGCTAATACTATGGATAGATCTATCGGGGCGACGCCCAGTCCGGTCGCGACTAGCTATGGCGTGGTGTTGTGATGCACTAGAAATGAAATATCGGATGCATTGTATACGAGAAATATACGCACTTGGCTAGGTGTGTTGGGCTGAAATAATATATGTTAACGTTCAATGTCATGAGGCTTATGTAATGACATCGATAATTATGTCCGTACAACATAATTGTCTTTCGATGAATTATTAACCATGGAAGGTTATTTTGAATACTTGTGTTCTCTTTATTTAAATTAAACTCTATAGATTCAATCGACAAATTTTGCTGACTTTTTAGCATGTTTTATCTCAGGTCCATATGGAAGGCACTCGAGGAAGACGGTTTCGTGAAGCTTGCATATTTAAAATGTTTTGGCCCGCTTTTATAAATTATATCCATTCGAAGCATTTTTTATCATTACTGTGTTTTTTAAATTTTTTTGAATCATCTGGGACCAAGTGTGAAAAATTTATCGTTGAATAAATGAATGGATGTTTTTTTATCAAAACGACTCGTTTTGAACCATTTTCTATGATTATGAGCATGAATCATGTTAGTAACACCCAATGACCCTTCCGCTGTTATGACCGAAAAATTGGGGGTGTTACAGATTGGCATCAGAGCTCAAGTTCTAGAGAACGAAAAGATTTTCCAAAAATAAAATTTTGAAATCTTTTGACTATAACATCTACAAGCGAAACCTCCGAGTTGCCAATGGACGAGAATGAAAGTATTTTTATATATATGGGATTATATATATGTTATAATCTTTATCGATTATCTGAACTTGTGAATTACAAGGTATGTTTTCATTTATTTAATTATAAATGATAATTTTATACTTATACGAGACGTTTATACGATGTAGATTGTCACGAAGCCACCCTAGTCATTCTAACGATAACGCTGAAGTTATTTCTGAAGTAAATCCTATTATTATCGAGACTTAATAAGTTGTGAATATACATGATCCCAATGAAATAGTTAATATTCTCGATAATATTCTTTTGGTTATGAGGACTTTGATTTCCTTGGTTCCTATTCTTGATCTATCGATTTGTTCATTTCGTTTAGCAATTTAATCTACATTTTTATTAATCTTCGACATTATATTGTTTTGATAGAAACAAGTTTGTCTGAGATAGTACTATTAATTGTTAGGAATTGAGATTGATTGTTATGGTATTCACATGCCAACCAGGATTCCATATCATATCACTGATCATTTTCTGTTAAATCGGTTTCTAGTTTGTTTCGATCCTGATTTTTTACATTGAGCTGGCGATGCTTAAATAAAGTGATTTATAATCGTCTTGTTGAAATGAATTGGCCATTTATTTGAACAAAGAAATTATAAATTGTTGAACCACAAATTTCTAAATCTTATATGGATGGATTTGATCAATCTATGGAAATAATGATTTATAAACGTGTGGTCTTAAGCATATAGCATCTGCGTGATTACAATCTTATTAACCCATAATTCGTTTGCTTGACTTATTCGTTGATTTTGTTCCTTTAATTCTTTAACCATGGGATGGTTATATTTGGGCTGTTCCAAAACCACCGATTGAGGAGGATATCAAGCGTCTCTGAAAGACACTATAGAAATCTTATTCTAGTGGGACCGAGGAGCTTTCTTAGCCATGTGATTTACCTAGTAACTCTTGTCGATTAGTTTATCAATTTTAGTATCTTTTAAATCACTAACTAAACTATGACATCAGTTAGTAGGACTAGTCTTTTAAGTTGTATGGCATTAGACGATGATTATCTATAATGTTTGACAACACAAATTGTACTAGTTTGTGATCAATGGAAGGACTATCTTTTGATTCCTAAATCTACATTGTTCTATTATTATCTTTCCTTGCTTTTCTCTTTTAAACTCATGTAGTATAACGCAACCATTGAATGAATACTCATTATGATTTGATTTGCGTTGCACATGAATCATGCAGTAAATGAAAGCTATGACTAAAGCACGAATGCGCCAAGTTATTAGTGAATAAGTTGTTGTATCTTTAACCGAATTCATGGCCAACATGAATGATGGATCTGGAACTGGAGCTGAAGCTGGAGCCAATAATGTTCGTGGTGCTGATGGAACAAATGTACCCGAAATTAGAGGCTATAACTACACTTCATTCATTAAAGTGAAAACCGTATACTCTTAAGGGGACTAAAGATGATGGAGGATTGTGTCAGTTGATGAAAAGCTGGCGTCGGTCTTTCGAATCAGTGACCCTAATCAGGAGGATAAGGTGCAGTTTGAGATCGCTACTCTCCAAGGTCGTGCATTAATTTGGTGGAATGGCAGACTTGCTTCCATAGGTATCATTACTTATGGGAAACCATGGACTAAGGTGAGGAAGCGGTTAACTAAGGAGTTTGTCCTCGAAGTATTCCAAAGTATGGAGCAAGTGTTGTACAATCTGAAACTGAAGGGAACTAACCTTGGTAGATATACCAAATGTTTCCACGAGTTGACTCCTTTATATCCAAGAATGGTGGAACCCGAACTGTCAAGGTCAAGCAGTATATTCACGGCTGACCAAGAATATACACGGTGATGTGATTTCGCCTAAGCCATTTACAATTTATGAAGATATCTACATGGCTTATCAGCTCATGGGACACATAATTCAAGGCAAGGCTGATGAGGTCACTGAAGGGAAAAATAATTCCAAACTGAAATTCGTTTTGTGCATTAGAGCTTGTAAGTATATCGAAAAAGGTTGTGAATTAATCTTAGCTTAAGTAGCATAGAAGGAGTCATAAGAGAATTAAGTAGAATTACTCTGGTCATTTGTAACTATTCCAAAGTGTTCTAGGAGATTTTCCAGGTTTTTCGCCTCTAAGGCAAATAGAATTCCTAACTGATCTAATTCCTGGTGCTGCAACTGCGGCACATGAGCCATATTTATTAGCACCATCCGAGTTGGAGGTTTTATTCGACCAAGCTTATCACTTTCTAGAACTCCTATTCTATTCGTTAAGAAGAAAGATGATTCGTTCCGTATGTGCATCGATTACCGAGAGCTGGATAAGCTAACGATCAAAAAATCGTTACCTACTTCCAAGAATTTATGATCTATTTGATCAACTTCAAGATTCTCGTGTTTTCTCCAAGAATGATATTTGTTTTGCTTAACATCAACTTCGCATACGCGAGGAAGATATTCATATTACGGCGTTTAGAACTCGTGATGATCATTATGAGTTTCGTGTTATGCCTTTTGGTTTGACTAATACGCCTGTTGTATTCATTAGCTTAATGAATCATAGGTGTAAGCCGTATCTTGATAAATTCGTGATTGTTTTCATTGATGATATTCTAACCTGCTCGAAGAGCGAGGAAGAACATGTCGAACAATTAGGGATTATCTTGAACTTGTTAAAGAACAAAAAGATGTACCCAAAATTCTTAAAGTGTGATTTTTGGCTTTGTTTTGTACAACTTCTCTTTCATGTGATTGACAAAAGTGGCATACATGTTGATCCTACGAAAATCAAAACCATTGAAAATTTCAATACTCCAACTATTCCAACCGAAGTACGACAATTTCTAGGTTTGGCTGGTTACTACTGAAAGTTTATTGAAGGATTCTCGTTGATATCAAAAACCATTAACTAAGCTAACTAAAAAGAATGAACTGTATGTGTGGGGCGATGAGGAAGAGAAAGCTTTTCAAACCATGGAAAGAAAACTCTGCAGCACGCCGATTCTCATCATTACTCGAAGGATGTGAAGCTTTTGTTCTTTATTATGATGCATCTCTAAAGGATTTAGAGCTTTTTGATCTGTATATGCTTGTAGGAAACCTAGGAAGAATGAGGAAACTGCACAACCCATGGCTTAAAATTGGGTGCGGTGATTTTTACTCTTTGTCTATGGAGACATTAATTGTATGGCACTAAATGTACGGTATCCACCGATAGAAAGAGCCTACAATGCATTCTGGAATAAAAAGAGGTAATTTAGCCTTTAAGTGATTACGATTATGTTATTCGTTATCATTTGTGAGGTAGGAGAAAATTACAATGGATTCATTGTTAAGCTCTCGAAAACTCAGTCTGAATATGATTCGATTTGTGTCAATGTTGATTGATTAATTCTGCTCATTTTATTTCGATAAATAAATCGATCGTGCTAATTAAGAATCGTTTGTTAACTGCTCGTATTAGACATAGAAGTTATGATAATGTGAAACGAAAACCTTTGAAATTCGAGGTAGGTGGAAAAGTTATGCCAAGTTATCACCATGAAAAAGGTGTTATATATATTTTAGAAAACGTGGGAAGATAAGTCCCCACTAGTTTGGACCATTCGAGATGATATCGAGTGTAGGTCCGGTGGCATGAAAACTTAAATTACCTCGAGAGCTACAAGGAATTCACAATACTTTTCATATGTCGAACCTAAAGAAATTTCTTTCCGATAAAGATCTTATTATCCTCTAGATGAAGTATGAATCGACGGTAAGTTGAATTTCATCAAAGTACTTGTTGATGTTATCGATAAGGAAGTTAGGCAACCGAAGAAAAGTCGAATTCCTATTGCCAAGTGTGATGGAACTCAAGACGAGGACCAAAATATATTTAACTCTTTGATTTCAACAAGCGATCGAGGAAGAACGAAAGTTGATATTCGAGACGAAGATCCCAATTTGGTGGGGATGATGTGACAATCCGTCAATTTCAGGACGATATTTTAATCTCGACTATTAAGTATTACGTGTTTACTTTAATGTGAATTTTAAATTATCGGCTAACCAAGAAGGTTATAGCTTGAAACATAACGTAAGAATGTCGTTTAGATGAAAACCGACAAGAAATACGTTAGGTATCGATATATTATTCTCAAGTTTATCATAAGAATGATTTTATTATATTTATCTTTATTTCTCGTGCTTTACGTTTTAACGAATGACGAGAACTATTACTGATCGCGATACCGACGGATGCCCGAAAATTTACGTTTTATTATCGGTTGTCTCGATATTTAATATTTTCGACGTTATCGATTTAATTACGTTTTAAGTCGTGTCGAAACTATATTATTATCATATTTTGAGTGCGTTTTAATTTTGAGAAGTATTTTTACGAAACTCGAGTCCCGTAAATATTTTGAAAAGTCGACTAATAGTCATTTCCCGCTTTTTAACTTAAATGTTACATTTTAGTCCAAAACTATTCAATAATTACAACTTTTACCCACCCACCATATAAAAGCAATTTCTCACCTAATTTTACACACACATAAAATGTGTTCACCAAAAATCTTTCTCTCCTTCTTCCTTTCTTTTTTGGCCGTGAACCCCAACACCACAAAACCTCCAAATCTTTGATTTTTACCTTGAATCTTGATGATCTAATGTAAGACCCATTCTTGTACTTTGATTGTGATCATTTTGCACTAAAAATTTCATACAGGCAAGGACTTTGATTTTCCAAAATTATTTCATGATGGTCAATGCATGTTTGATCCATTTTGATGTTTGTATGTTATGTTTATTATATTATATATGGAAATTTGTTGTTGCATGTGTGATTTGTGAAGTGGGTTTTTGTAAATAATGAACATGCTAGTGATCTAATGATATTAGGATGTTTATTAGTTGTTATTAAGAGTATGTTAATGGGTAAATTTGGTCAAAAGATTGTTTTGATGTGATTTTTAAAAGTATATTTTTAGGCAGTAGGTTTAGAGGTATTTTCGGAAATCTTAAGTCTTAGTTAAGGATGAGATGATGTGATATTGTTATAGAGATTTTCCTAAGCTTCGATTTGATATAAAGTAGAGCTACTAGCTCCAAACGAGCGAGAAGTTATGATGATTTGATTATTCGTGTACCGGGAGACGAATATCGGCACAATATGTAATTGTTGTCGATATTTGGATAGAATCTCGGGGACTATAGAATGAGTTTTAAAAATATTCAAGGGCTGATGTAAGTTTCTAAACTTCAGGTCATGGGTCTATTTTCAAACGCGAGTGTCGGTTTTGTAAACGGAATTGTTTAGAGTAATCAAAATGGTTTTGCAAGTCAAAGGCGTAAAACTGTCCGGTTTTTATAACACGAAGGTGTGTCGGGCAGAAGGTCTTAGAAGCAATATTTTTGAATGAAATTTGAACTGAGTCTTATTCTTATTATATGTGAGTTTGTGACCAAGTTTCGTCGAAATCGGACAAGTCTAGATAGGATAGATTGGTGTGTACATTTGGAGTGTACATGCTGATTGGTATTTTGGACACGTAGTTCAATGCTCGTGTGGAGTGAGTTTGAGTATTTGCTATAGGACATGGTGATTTACTCAAGTACTTAGTCATTATATCAATGACTTAGCTACTGGTCCGAGTGAAGTAAAGTGATAAGTTGACTTGCGTTGACTTGGCGTCTTAGGATGGGTTAATGTCAAGAGTGCAAGTGTTAAAATGAATAGTGTTGAATAAAAGGATATAGTAACATCACTTGTATTGTTAATTTTGCGGGATTGTCATGGTTTTATAATTTGGATTTTTATATTATTTAAGTATGATTTATACTTAAGTCGATTATTAACGAACACGCCTTATTTGGTAGGTTGCGGTTTTCGTGTTTAAACGAGCATCACTAATCGTCGGTGATCATCTCATTACCACTATTGGATAAGGTGAGTCTATAGCCTCGCTTTTAACATGTTTACTTGTTTTATAAAACCCGCGAGGGCGATAACATGCTTGTTTTATTAAAATAAAGGGTGCAACGAGAAGTTGTGGAAACCCTAGTTATTGGAAAAGTATGGGCGCAACGAGAAGTTGTGGAAACCCTACTTATTGGAAAAGCATTTATTATAAACGAAGGGTGCAACGAGAAGTTGTGGTAAACCCTCTTTGTTTTAAAATTGAACACAAGGGACCCGATTGTATGCTTATATAAAAGTTATTACATAATCTAGTTTAGCCTTAAAAGACCCATGAATCGTGAATTGTTAATCGAAGTAACGGTAATACTATGGATAGATCTATCGGGGTGACGCCCAGTCCGGTCGTGATTAGCTATCGGGTGGTGTTGTGATGCACTAGTAATGAAATATCGGATGCATTGTATAAGAGAAATAAACGCACTTGGCTAGGTGTGTTGGGCTGAAATAATATATGTTAACGTTAAATGTCACAAGGCTTATGTAATGACATCGATAATTATGTCCGTACAATAATATTGTCTTTCGATGAATTATTAACCATGGAAGGTTATTTTGCATACTTGTGTTCTCTTTATTTAAATTAAACTCTATAGATTCACTCGGCAAATTTTGCTGACTTTTTAGAATGTTTTATCTCAGGTCCATATGGAAAGCACTCGAGGAAGACGGTTTCGTGAAGCTTGCATATTTGAAATGTTTTGGCCCGCTTTTATAAATTATATCTATTTGAAGCTTTTTATCATTACTGTGTTTTGTCAAAAAATATTTTGAATCATCTGGGAGCAAGTGTGAAATATTTATCGTTGAATAAATGAATGGATGTAATTTTTATCAATATGACTCGTTTTGAGCCATTTTCTATGATTATGAGCATGAATCATGTAAGTAACACCCAATGACCCTTCCGCTGTTATGACCGAAAATTAGGGGTGTTACATATTATCAGTTTGTGCATCCGTTATTGGCGCGGGTGTTAAGCCCGCCTTGGACATTTAGTCTTTGAAGTATCGTTACTTCCTTGCCATTTCTCCGCATCTTTTAATCTATACAGCAGAAGAGATTTAAACAATAATCTCCATAACTGAACCGTATAGTTGAGACTTGTGACCTTAAATAGGTACGTTGCGTGTAGTGTGCCCGCACTTGAAGTTTGAAGTAAAGTGTGATCTTACTCGTGATTCACGAAGTACTTAACTTTCTAACTTGCATCAAATAAAGCAATTACAAATAGACCACATTGTACTTGATGTCATTTGCTTTCTGATATGACTAAGCTCAACAAAATTCTAGAACATGTCCGTTAGTGGTAGCTCGCAAGTCGCTTCATAGGACAATAAGTTGCAAACTCATCGACTTATATTCCTAAATGTCATCATAATCCTTACTCAAATATAAAAATCAAACTTATCAATATACGAGTTCTAATACCCCAAAAGGCTAAAACCAAATCGCTCAATAATCACAGTCGTTTAAATACATATACCAATACCCAGAACCTACAAGTTATTTACAAACGCTGAAACTCACAATTCATACAAAACTAATACAAGACGTAATATTTCAAAAACAGTCCCTTAGAGCTGTAGAAGTAGATCCAACGTTCCTCTAGAAGTCAAATCTTACTAAAAATCGATAACATTATTACTAACACACCAGGCCCAACTCATGACTATAAACCTCCAAATCAACTAATTCCATGATATGAAGTTCTCTCACTTATGTTGATGCTTACAGTTCACTCAATAAAAGTCCTAGGTACCGGTGGTGTTATATCACCCAGCTTTTGGCCTATAACAAACAACCAAGAAAACTCTCTTATTTTGGCCATAGCGCTGCACCTATGGTGCAGGCCATGATAAACGCTATGTCGTCGTCACTTAAATACTTAAGGACATCATAAACCTAACGAAACACCAAACATGCTTCCAAACGACTTATCACATTAAAACCAAAGGCACAAGTTCTTTAACCTCCTCACAGTTACTTAAAAAGTAATTATTCGCCATAAACCTACTACATCTTGTATAATGAAAACCGACACAAATCGCTTGTTTTGGCCATAGAGCTGCACAAATTCGCAAGGCTCACGAAACTTTAGCAGTGTTCAAAGAACGTTGGACAGATGAAGCAAGTTATATCCAAGGAGTCCCTGAGGTAATGAAGATGTCAGCTTTTGTGAATGGGGCTAAGTGTCTGGAACTAGCCCGACGTTTCTCGGACGATAATCCGACGACAGTGGAAGAAATGATGCGAAGGGTAGATGATTTCATCAAATCTAAAGATGTCTTCAGGAACACCGAGCTGTCGCTGGGAGAAAGCGGCAGCGGAAGTTCGAAGTATGGCAGGGAGGAAAGATACATCCCTTCCGGACCGCGTGGACGCAACAGGGGCCGTCAAAGGAATGATTATCGATCTAAACCCACCTTTTCCCCCTATGTACCTCCGGTAAACCAGAATCAGGGAAGAGGGGGACCGTATCAGCGTCCCGGATTGGAATCTTTAACCAAGTTCCCTAAGGAGATCTTAGCCACCGAATTGAAATTGTGTCTTCCTCCACCACCTCCAACCAAAGGCATGGTCCGAACAGAGAACATGTATAAGTATTGTGATTAACACCAAGAAAAGGGACATCTCACCAACGATTGTCACCAATTAAGAAAGCAGTTGGAAGCTGCCTTGGAGTCCGGCAAGTTGAATCATCTCGTGAAGGATTTACGAGGAAGGGTGAATAGGGGAAATCAAGGAAGAGGAAATGGATATTTCAAGGGAAAAACAATAAATATGATAGAGGACATGTATAGCGGCATGAAGAGAAAGGAGGTGTGTAAGATTGAAGTTGATTGGATGAACGCCCCCATTACTTTCCCTCCAGTTACCGACGCCGAGGCATCCGATGACCCTTTGATATTTGAAGTCGAGGTAGAGGGATATTGGGTAAAAAGGGTATTCGTGGACGAAGGTGCCACGGTGCAAGTCATGTTCGAACATTGCTTCCTGAATTTGGATCCCTCGATCCGAAGGAGATTGACCCCCGATCACGCAAAGGTTCTAAGCTTCTCAGGGGAGGAAACCACACCTCTTGGAAAGATTGATTTGGAAGTAACCTTCGGATCACACGACCTTACAAGACGAACAGTGATGAGCTTCACAGTGATTAGGGTACCATCCCCTTATAACATCATACTTGGAAGAACTAGATCAGGAAATTAAGGGTCGTACCCTATGAAATTCCCCTAATGGAATTGCAACAATGAGAACTAAGGCACGAGCAATCTACGAGTGCAGAGTCATAGAGGATGGGCAGAAGATAGAAAAAATGAAAGCACCGGCTGTAGGAAAAGAATTAGACAAGTGGCTCACCCATGAAAAGTTTAATCAGCAACAAAGGGTAGCGGGAGATATGACAGAGCAGATCTATGTTAACCCTGGATATCCGGAGCAGTTGGTCACCATCGGAAGATTGTTTACTAAGAAATGTCGATTGCAGCTCATAGACTTGCTAAAAAATAATACTGATGTGTTCGCGTGGGAGCCTTCAGATATGAAGGGGGTGCCGAGAAGGATCATCAAACATTCGCTGAATGTCAATATAGAGGTTGCTCTGGTTGCACAACAGAGAAGGACATTGGGAAAAGAAAAAAGCCAAGCAGTCAAAAGGGACATGACGGAGCTGGTAAAGGCTGGCATCATACGACCGGTAAGGTACCCAACATGGATTTCCAACCCTGTCCTAGTAAATAAGCCGGATGGTGATTGGCGAATGTGCATAGATTTCAAGAACCTCAACTCCTCTTGTCCAAAGGATTACTATCCCTTTCCAGACATAGATGTAAAGATAGGGACAGTCATGGGGTATAAATTCAAATGTTTCTTAGACGCCTATAAGGGATATCACCAAGTGCTAATGGACGAAGCAGATGAAGAGAAAACAACGTTTTACACCGATGAAGGCACATACAACTATACAAAAATGCCTTTCGGTTAAAGAACGTCGGAGCCACCTATCAAAGGTTGGCGGATTTAGCATTCCGTTCACAAATTGGCACGAATTTGGAAGCATACGTAGATAATTTGATGATCAAAAGTAAAACCGAGGAAGACATGCTCGCGGATATCCAAGAAACCTTTGACAATCTGAAAAGAATTAACATGAAATTAAACCCAAAGAAGTGTTCATTCGGGGTTGAGGAAGGAAAATTCCTGGGATACATGGTAACCTCAGAAGGTATAAGAGCAAACCCCAAAAAGACAAAAGCGATCACAGAAATGAGATCCCCAAAAACGTTTAAAGAAATGCAGTCTTTAAGCGGTAAGCTAGCAGCACTCAATCGCTTCTTGTCTCGGTCAGCCGAAAGGTCAATGCCATTCTTTGAAACACTGAAGAATATCACTAAAGAGAATAAAGAAGAATTATGTTGGACGGACAAGGCTGAGGAAGCCTTCCAGCAACTCAAGAAGGCAATCCTAGACCTTCCATTGTTAACCTCTCCCGTCAAAGGAGAAGTTTTGTATGTATATCTTGTCGCGTCCAAAGAGGCAGTCAGCGGTGTGCTCTTAGCGGAACGAAACAGGATGCAAATGCCGGTGAGATATATGAGCCGGACGCTACATGACGCTGAGAAAAGATGTGCTCCATTGGAAAGATTGGTGCTTGGATTGTTACATTTGTCACGAAGATTGATGAGATATTTTGAAGCTCACGACATCCATGTCATAACGGACCAACCTTTGAAACAAATACTAAGCAAATCCGAAGCTTCAAGAAGATTGGCAAAATACGCAGTGGAATTGGGAACATATGGAATTTTTTTGTCTCTCGAAATTCTATCAAGGGTAAGGTATTAGTGGACTTCCTGAATGAAGCTCCTTTGGATCAACAAGATGCTGCATTGATTTATGAAATATCCGAAGAAGAGGAACCAGAGGCTCAATGGATGCTATTCACAGATGGAGCAGCCAATAGTAAAGGAGCCAGCGTCGGGCTGGTGCTAATCAATCCGGAAGGAGTGATGTTTACATATGCCTTAAGGTTTAACTTCAATTGCTTAAATAAATAAGCCGAATACGAGGCACTTTTGGCTGGACTCCAGTTAGCCGA
Organism: Glebionis coronaria; assembly: GCA_025667525.1. Classification (NCBI taxonomy): domain Eukaryota; kingdom Viridiplantae; phylum Streptophyta; class Magnoliopsida; order Asterales; family Asteraceae; genus Glebionis; species Glebionis coronaria. The sequence continues at coordinate 614,381,346 of CM046874.1, read as the reverse complement.
AAGATGGGGGTAAAGAATTTACAAGCCAAAGTAGACTCGAAGCTGGTAGCTTGCCAAATCAAAGGAGAATTTGAAGCAAGCGACGATAGGATGTCTAAGTATCTGGCCAAGGTCAAAGAACACCTCCCCACCTTCACAGAGTTCAACATCGAACACATCCTCCAGAACAAGAACCAAAAGGCCGATGTTCTAAGTAAGCTCGCCTCGGTTGCATTCAACCACCTCACTAAGGAAGTATTGGTAGAAGCTTTGGACGCAAGGTCTATCTACGTGCAAGAAGTCAATGATATAGTGGAAGAGGAAGAGGAATGTTGGATGACGCACATTAAAAGATGTTTGGAAGGAGGAGTATGGCCATAAGACCCAGAAAGCCAGAAATCTGAGAATGAAGATCCCACAATACACCATGGAGAATGGAGTTTTGTTCAAAAAGTCATATTTATCTCCGATGTTGAGGTGTGTTGGCCCATTGCAAGCAAATTATATCATCCGAGAGGTTCACGAAGGAGCCTGCGGAATGCATGCCAGATCAAGGTCGGTTGTCGCAAAGATAATGAAACAAGGATACTTCTGGCCCACAATGCATCAAGATGCATGGGACGAGATCTCCAAATCCGATTTATGTAAGATACACGGTCCCATACCAAGGTTCCCCAAGACAAATTTGACTTCGATAACGGCACCATGACCTTTCTACCAGTGGGGGATGGATATCTTGGGACCAATCAGTGGAAACTCCGGTAACATCAAGTTTGTAATTGTAGCAATCGACTATTTCACCAAGTGGATTGAAGCCAAACCGGTGGCCAAAATAACTGGAAAAGAAGTTAAAAGTTCGCTTGGGAAAATATCGTTTGCAGGTTTGGATTGCCGGGGGTGATAGTAACTGATAATGGCAAGCAGTTAATAGATGGGTCATTTGGGAAATGGTGTGACAAATGGCATGTGAAGTAAATGACCACCGCAGTAGCACATCTGCAGACCAACAGTTTAGTTGAGAGAGCAAACAAATCGCTGATGCATGGTTTGAAGGCCAGATTGGGAAGAAGAATGACCGGATGGGTTGATGAGCTACCCCACGTGCTATGGGAACATCGGACAATGCTCAAGACCAGTAACGGGGAGACTCCTTTCAGCCTCACTTATGGGAGTGAGGCTGTGATTCCTATAGAAATAGGCATCCCGTCAGCAAGAACGTTGTTGTTTAATGAGAACGCAAATGAAGAAGAGTTGTAGTTGAATCTAGACCTGCTCCAGGAAAGAAGAGAGGCTGCGGCCATACAAGAGGAAAAATACAAGAAGAAGGTCGAACAATATTATAACAAGCGAGTCAGACCATGCTCTTTCAAAGTAGGAGACTTCGTCTACCGCCGCAACATGGCTAGCAGGCAGGAAAAGATTGGGAAACTCTGCCCTAACTGGGAAGGACCCTACAGAGTGGTGGAAGCTTACCAAACCGGATCATACAAGTTGGAGACCCTAGATGGGAAGGAGATACTACGTACTTGGCACGCGACCAACTTACAGAAGTGATTTATGTAATATGAACAATGTACTAAGTATTTGTCAATGAATGAAAGTTTTTCTTCTCTAAACATAATTAATTGCAGTAGTTATAAACCTCGGCTAAGCTAACCGAAGGGTCTATAAATACGCGTTAAAATGTAGGACGCGCCTCGGGAGGTATTCCAAAGACAAATCAAAAGCGGTCCTGTATCGATGTCTCCCAAGTAAACAAAAAATTGTATAAGTATAGGACGCGCCTCAAGGGTAGGCCGGAGACACATTAAAAGCGGCTCGGTGCTGATGTCTTCCGAAACAATAAGAAAAATATATAAGTGTAAAAACACATGTACGGGACGCACCCCATGGGTAGTTTGGAGACAAATTAAAAGCGGCCTGGTGCCGATGTCTCCCATGAATAATCTAAGAACAGTCGTGTTAAAAACACAAGTGTGGGACGCACCCTAAGGGCAGTTCGAAGGCAAATCAAGGGCAACGTGAAGCCAATGTCTCTCTTCAAAACACATATTGATACACATAGTATAAAGCATAAAACGTAATGGATGAAGCAAAAGGCACACATATTATAAATAAAGTAACAGAAAAAGTTGCAGGTGAAACTTGTCTATAAATACTACAAAACATAGGTAAAAGAGATAAGCGTTCCACAGGAAACGGTTACAAAATACACCGGCATACCGGGCCTTCATTCCTTCGGCTGCTCATTATCGACCTGAGAGTCTTGATATTCCTGAGTAGGATCTGAGGTGGAGGCAGCATTGACAGAAGCAGAGGGGTCTCCGGAGGAAGGCACATGGGACTTTTCAGCTGGAGTAAGCTGCATGATATCCATCACCAGAAGCCTATTGGCAATAGACTGTTGGGTCAAAAAGTTGATGTGGCAGAAACTCAAAAACGAATAAAACATGAAGATATTGTCTAAGCGTTGTCAAGAGCAATCCAAGCGTTGACAAGAGCAAACTAAGCGTTGATGGCTCAAGCATTGTCATGTGCAATCCAAGCATTGTCACATGCAATCCAAGCATTGACAGAAACTTAGACAAAGAAGCATATGGAAGCTTCTGTTTAGATAAACATGTAGGATATATTCGGTATAAGTTTATTTAAATAGAAGATTTACATGTTTATTTGATTTTATCTCTTGTAAACCCTAATCCTTACACTATAAAAGGAACCAAGGGTATTAGGTTTATTCTTAAACTCATATTCACAATGTAAACCTAAAAGCGTGTGTTGACTAGACGTGGGATTCAATGTATACACGTCTAGTGATTGTTTGTTATTAATATATGAACAATCCTTGTGTTTTAATTCATGTTCTTTGTGCCTAAACACCTTGTTAATGTCTTATGTTCTAATTCCGCTTTGATTATCTAATCATATGAACATGATGCATTCCTAGTAGCTTAAAAGATCCGTGAAACCAAGGTTTCCACAATTGGTATCAGAGCCTCGTGGCTCGTGATGCTAGGACCAACAAGGTGTTCGTGTATGGTGAAAAGAAGAAAAGCCCGTCTAGGGTTTTTCTAGACGTTTTTGTGTGCGCAGCAGTATTCAGAAGGTCATAACTTTTGATTGAACCATTGGATCGTCACGAAATTTCTTGTGTGTGTTCTATACACATATATCTAGAAATCCACCGGAGGGATTGTCGAGTTTTATCCCCAAGAAAAAGTTATTAGGCGTCAAAGTCAGCAGTAAGTACATGCAGTTTTCTGTAAACAGCCATGTTCAAAACACGTTTTCTCCTTCGTTAACCGTTGGATCTTCGTGATTTTTAAACTACATGTGCCAAGAATCACGAAGATCCAACGGTTAACGAAGGAGAAAACGTGTTTTGAACATGGCTGTTTACAGAAAACTACATGTACTTACTGCTGACTTTGACGCCTAATAACTTTTTCTTGGGGATAAAACTCGACAATCCCTCCGGTGGTTGTCTATATATATGTGTATAGAACACACACGAGAAATTTCGTGACGATCCAACGGTTCAATCAAAAGTTATGACCTTCTGAATACTGCCACGCACACAAAAACGTCCAGAAAAACCCTAGACGGATTTTTCTTCTTTTCACCATACACGAACACCTTGTTGTTCCTAGCATCACGAGCGACGAGGCTCTGATACCAATTGTGAAAACCTTGGTTTCACGAATCTTTTAAGCTACTAGGAATGCATCATGTTCATATGATTAGATAATCAAAGCGGAATTAGAACTTAACACATTAACAAGGTGTTTAGGCACAAAGAACATGAGTTAAAACACAAGGATTGTTTATATATTAATAACAAACAATCACTAGACGTGTATACATTGAATCCCACGTCTAGTCAACACACGCTTTTAGGTTTACATTGTGAATATGAGTTTATGAATAAACCTAATACCCTTGGTTCCTTTTATAGTGTAAGGATTAGGGTTTACAAGAGATAAAATCAAATAAACATGTAAATCTTCTATTTAAATAAACTTATACATAATATATCCTGCATGTTTATCTAAATAGAAGCTTCCACAGGCTTCTTTGTCTACGTTTCTGTCAATGCTTGGATTGCATGTGACAATGCTTGGATTGCACATGACAATGCTTGAGCCATCAACGCTTAGTTTTCTCTTGTCAACGCTTGGATTGCTCTTGACAACGCTTAGATAATATCTTCATGTTTTCTTCGTTTTTGAGTTTCTGCCACATCAACTTTTTGACCCAACAATCTTCCCCTAGTTGATGTCGGCAAAACTCTATGTGTATCTCTTGTAAGTTGTACATCATCTTCAAATTTCTTCCCCTCAAGTGTAGCATGTATGTCTTCCCCTTTTTGTCACATCAATAGGGAAGTAAACAATGTATGCAATCTTTAAAGATTCTCCAAATGTAGGCTCTGTATAATGATCTTGAAGTTTCTTTAAACATTGTTTACTTCCCATGGAAAGATTCTTTAAACAGAAGATTTACATGTTTATTTGATTTTATCTCTTGTAAACCCTAATCCTTACACTATAAAAGGAACCAAGGGTATTAGGTTTATTCATAAACTCATATTCACAATGTAAACCTAAAAGCGTGTGTTGACTAGACGTAGGATTCAATGTATACACGTCTAGTGATTGTTTGTTATTAATATATGAACAATCCTTGTGTTTTCATGTTCTTTGTGCCTAAACACCTTGTTAATGAGTTATGTTCTAATTCGGCTTTGATTATCTAATCATATGAACATGATGCATTCCTAGTAGCTTAAAAGATCCGTGAAACCAAGGTTTCCACACAGACACCTTATGGATAAAGGGATACTCGGCCGAGAACAGGGTAGTGAAATCTTCTTTCCAAGTATTTGCAGCCTCCACATCCAGATTATCTGCCGTAGCAACAGCCTTTGCGACCTCCTCAGGTGTACGTTTGAACTCCACAGCTTTCATAAATCCACCATTGAAGACGGCATTGGCCTTCAAAGACAAAAACCTGTGGTACTCATAGCTGGCAAAGAGTTTACGAACAAGGATTGGAAGACCATCTCTCATAAGGACCTTTTTATCCACTTCGGCTCGGGCAAGAAGGGAAGTTAAATGGCGGTTATTATCTTCCAACTCCTTGATCCTATCGAAGTCCTTGATGTGAGTTTGGGTGCTCTCGGCATGAAATCTCTCCAGCTCCACGACCCTTTTGTCTTTGGACTCCAGCAAGTTTCGGAGGTCTTGAACATCTTTCTGCAGCTTCTCAATCATACGGAGATGTTCTTGCTCTCGGCTCAAACACCCATTATAATTGTCTTCCAGTTTCTTGTGAGCAAGAGCCATTTGATCCAACATGGTTTTCCCAGATGCAAAGTGACCCTGCACGCCTTGTTGAGCAGAAGACAAACGATGGTGCTCACGGCTCAAAGCCTCATACCTTTTTATCAACTCAGAGAGTGTAAGTTTACTTCTGGCCAAAGCTTGGTAGGAGTGACTTAGCACGTCATAATTCAAAAGCAATGAAAGCTCAGTTTGCTCTGCCGGGGTAGCCAAGTGGAACAACAACTCACGGGACGAATAATGGGAGTCAATACGAACATCCTCGTCTAACCTCCACGGAGGGACAAACCGATGGGATGGTCCTCCTTCCTGAAAGGTAGTTCCGGAACCTCCTAAAAAGAATACAAGAGACTGAGTAAATAAAGATAGGAGGGAAGAGAAAGAAAAAAGGGAAAACAAGAATAAAAAAGGGGGGGGGGGGGAAATAAAAGTAAGAATACCTGTGGCATCATCAGTGTGAGGGTTGTCATTAGCAGGATAAGATTGATCACTAAGATTGATGTGCGGAGAGGTCTTCGGCTTGCTACCACTAGCCTTGCTAAGCTTTCCTTGAGTTGGAGAAGGATGTGAATGATTAAGAGGAGAGGTAGAATGCACCTCAGTATCCTCAGTCCCTGATGATCCGTCCCCTTTCACAGTCTTCCTTTTGGTTCTACGACCCGAAGCCTCGCCACCTTACGACTTCTTCTTAGCATTCACAACAACATTCTTACCCTCGCTACGAAGACGAGCACCAAGATCTTGGGATCCGGAATAGTCACAGCTACCTGTTGAGGGTTCAGAGCATGAATTTTGGCACCAACGGGCAATGGCTGCGTAACTTGAGGAGGGGGATTCAGCATTGTGACATTCTCATCCAGACCAACTTTGGCGTTATCAAAGGAATGGAGCTTTAGGAACTCGTCCATGTTAATTTCTGCATGAAAGAAAAACAATAGTGGTTAGAGCGAGCAAAAATAGCCCGCGGAAACAAGATAAACAAAAAGTCATATATAAGTACCATTTTTATCAAGATCAACAACAATACAACGGAGGGGAGGGTTCTCATAAGGATACCACAAACCAGAAAGGAACAACAGATGCCTGTGAGGAGGACGGAGGGCTATAGGATTATCCACAAGAAACTTAGCGTAATTTTCATTGAAATGAGTAGGGAAATCATCGTGAACATCTGTGTCACTGTCTCTCCAAGGCATAGCATGGGGAATGACCCTTTTATCAATTAAAAACCACTTGCGCTTCCATCCCTTCAAGCTAGAAGTTTTCTCTCGCAAACATTTACCATATTTGGCGGGCCAGCGACTCTCGAAAGAAAACCAGTGCCCTTGTTTGCACAACCTATAAAAAAGACCCGGAAAAGATTGACGGTGGTAGGTATGCCTAGGTTGCGGCACCGTATCTCGAACATAACCACACGATTAACACTCGTCGGTATCAACTGAGAAATATGTACACGGAAGTACCGGATGATGGCCAGGAAAAAGCTAGAAAAGGGGATCCGCAGTCCTCCATGTTTCAGATATTCCTCATAAATGCCAATAAACCGTTCCGGAAGTCGATCCATGGTCAATAAGGGATCTGGTAATTGAGGGCGAAGTTCATGAGGGATACGGTATTTCTTAATGATAAGTTTAAGATTATCCTTGGTCAACATAGAAACCCTAATGTGCATATCACATTTCGGATCACGAAAGGTGACGTCGTCCTCCTCATCAGAACCACTAACAGACATGACACGAACAAACAAGAAAAGAGTCTAGAAAAAATCAAAAGGGGAAACGGAGCACACACCTGTAGAATGGAATGTCTGCCAAAATGAAGAAACACAACAATGGAGAAAAGAAGAAAAGAAAGTGAAATGAAAGTGAGAGAAAAAGGAGGTATTTATAGTAAAGAAGGGGACAATGAAGTGACGTTTCACAATTTTCAAAGTTTAATTTTCACCGTAAAAGGCAAATGGGCACACGTGGCATAGCATGGGAAACGACAGCGCAGAGGGAAGCGTTCCAAGTGGATACCAGAAAAATTAGAGTAGGACAAAGGCCATTAAGGAGCAATTAATGACAAGAACTGCATTTGTTAAACTAGCGATATGGACAAATGACAAAACGACAAACATAATCAAGTATCACGCCGTTATCCGAGACTAACACTGTAATACTGGGGGGACATGTACGCGTATGTCTCCGGCCAAGGGCCTCCGTACTTCACGCTGGGTTCCGGGATATGCGCCGCGGGCTCGGCAATTAAAGCACTGAAAAGGGCGGCTAGCATTTAATGCCACAAACCTGGGAGAAAGGGAAAAGAAAAAGAGGTTTAATGTATTAACCAGCATACATGTACCAACCCAGCGAGTAAAGAGCTCCATCGCCACCTAGGGAACAAATCCCTTGATTTGTGGAAAAGATCTTGCCTTGGACTTGGAGCCTAATCTAGTGATGTGACTAGACATCCAGGTATACTTGGTGGAGTAGTATAAATACTGCCCACATTTAGTACACAGGCAATGAATTTAGTATACATATTCACCATTGTTACTCTTAAATACTCCTAGTTCACTCCGGTATTCCACACCGGACTCCATCGAAGAGAAAGTTACTTACTTTCACACTGGAGCTTGGTCTCAGGGTCACACCTGGGGCGAGGCTAACGTGTGTTGCTTTGTGTTCATAGGTTTCTCATCAAGAATCAAGTAACGCGATCATTGTGACCGAAGCGGATTCACTCGGGGCAAGCTATCCGGGGAATTTTGTTTCAACAACGAGTCAATTGATTTTTTACCGACCATGTGATATGTAATTAAGTAAGTGCAGTTTTGGTTAGGTATAGCCTTTGGGTCATTCCATCTAAGCATTTCTAGTTATGTTTCTGATTTTGTCATTTTTTATAAGTTTTAGCCAAGTACATAAGAAGATAGTATTGGCCGGATAGTCAGGAAACAAGCATCTTCCATGCATTTTCACATGACCAATGCAATGATAAATGCAAGTTTTTGCCTTGTCGATATGAAACATAAAAGTTTCTATATTCACCTAGTTGCCCATTGGTAAGGTGCTGGACTGATATAAATTATTGATAGTTAACCATAAATCTAGACCTTTGTTCCAAGTGGGACAAGACTCTTAACTGTGGGGTGAGGAACACGTTATACAGACAAATCCTTTAGTATTTTGTCAATGAAATTACTATGATCGTATTATTTTTGCAACCCTTTTTCTATGCTTTGGCTTACAACAAAAACTTTCAAGTTTTCAGTATAAGTATATAAAACACTATGACGCACAGCTCGAAAATGCAATAAGAGCTCAAGTTGACGCCTTGGAAGTTCGAGTTCATTAAATTGCACAATTTGTCTAATATAATGCCCAAGCTTAAAATCAAATTTGATAATGAGCTCGAACCAAATGTAGTGATGTTTCCCAATAAGATTGAAGCCTATAATTTAGACTAATAACTAATGTTAACTAAATTGTACTAAAGACCTAAACAAACTAGTATAAAGTAGAAATAAATGCACGCTAGAAAGAAAAAAAGTAAAATAGTGTTTTTTTGAGTTTGTCCCACATCGACCAGAAGAACAAGTTAGAACTACTTTAAAAAGAGGCCAAGGTCAGTAAGGTCCGATAAAATTGTATTGATACAGAGAAGATTAGCATGGCCCTTGCGCAAGGATGACACGCACAAATTGAGAAATGGTCCAAATTTTTTTCTCAACCGTTTTCGTGCTCCACCAGAACTTATAGCTTATGAAATAAGCTATCACAAACACCCAGTAATCTGTTTATCTCTTCACATCAGCTTATAAGCTTATCCACTTGAGCTTCATAAGCTTATAAGCCATTACAATGAGCTCATGGGCTTATTATATTTTCTATAAGCCCATGAAATAAGCTATCACAGACACCAGTAACCTGTTTCTCATAGGCTCTTCACATCAGCTTATGTGGGGTACGCGTTTTTTCAGCTTCAATTATGATCTTATATAACTTTTGCTTAATTCATAAGCTCGTTTTTTTGGCTATTCTCTACTTATTTTCTGCTTTATGAACTTCTTTTTCATCTTATGTCATAATAACCACGTAAGCCAAAAAATAGGCTTATATCATCGATAAGTACTAGTGTATAGACCAAAACCTTAAATAATCATTGATTGAAGTTGTACACACCAGATGATGACGAAGCAACAAACTAAACCTTTGTGTCTGTATATGTGGCATGATTCATTTTTCGCCGTGTAAATGTTGAATCCAAACGTAATCAAATATATACTTGATCTTTCCATCATATTGTGTGCCTCACTATAAAAACTAACCATAATCCTCTACACATGAGACTTTAGATATCAGATTTTTTTTGAACGGCATATATATTCAAACATAATCTAAGGACATAGGGAACATGATTAAAAGCACAGATTACAAGCATGACTAAAACAAAACCTCAAAAGCCTCGTGGCTTGAAAACTGAAGACCAAAATGTCTAACAAATTGAGTACCGATAAGCATTTTCGTTCTTTGTTAGAACTAATATTAATATTGTTGAATATGAACATCTGACATTTTGGCCGAGTGGTCTAAGGCGCCAGATTTAGGCTCTGGTCCGAAAGGGCGTGGGTTCAAATCCCACAGCTGTCAATTACATTTTAATTTTTTCGGCTACCTAAAACGACAGTTAATTTGCTTCCTTAGTACGAGTACCTTGGTGAGTCTATTAGATTATTGCTAGGCAATATTGTTCTGACTTTGACACTTTGTCGTAGAGCCTCCTGAATGTCCTCGACCAACACAATCCCGCTACTCTCTTTTATTTTTCCTTTTGAAATCACAATTTTAGCAGCAGATGTAGTTTCGAAAGTTTTTTTAATTCATTTTATTATCCTCAATATTGTTTGAAAAATATACCTTTGGTAGGTTTTCCAATACGTCTAAGGGGGTAAAGGGAAGCAGCGTGTACATTCCGGATGCGCGATTTAATACAATGGTTGATAAAGTTTTGCTATGTGAAATCTCCAAAGGGTGAATTATGGCCTATATTTATGTTGCAGACATGACACGTATGGGACTATTGGATTACAAGAAACATGATAGCATTATGAAATCTGTATATGTTTATTAAGAGGGTCCAATGATTAAATTTTTTTATCGGTCCATAAAGATTTTATGATGACCACTCGAGCATTTATCGTGTTACAAGCTCAATCAATCACAAAGACACCCACATTTAACCCACTATCTTCGTTCATCTTTTTTGCAGGTTTTAGTGGCAGAGATTGAACACTTTTAGTGAGGTACCAAATAGATAGATACTATGAAGGGAAGTCGTTTCTACAAGTGACTTCGTTTCTACAAGTGACTGTATAGAAAAGCCACTCCAAGAATAAATCTAACTTATTTCAGTCATTATAAACCATCTGAACCAAGAACAAGTACTCACTAGATCTTCTTTTGCAAACCAAACTACCAATCAAACCATTGTTTGCATTTTCTTGTTTCTCGTTCTAGTTACACCGAAAATAAATATGTTTTTTTGTTACTAAAAAGTGCTAGGCTCGTTGCTCGTGTATCATATGGATTATGGAGTCATGAGGTATATGTTGTTAACCAATGGTAGAACTTGGCTAATTTACAAACCCAAAAAGAAATCTACCGCCTTAACCGGATGTGTATTGTAACAGTTAAGCTTGAAAGTTGTTCCAGTCAAGGAAGATGCCAAACCATCTCTCCTTCGAAACAATGTGGACTCATGATTTTTAATGGGATGTTGCACAAAAAAATATTAAGTTAACTAAATTTACACAGTAAGAAATTAAGCCACCAAAATTTTTGGGGCTGCACAACTAAAAAAAAAACAGCAAGCTTATGAGGAAGTTCAATATCTATTTAAAAGTAAGCTTCATGTAGATTGTAAACATGAAAACTACAACAAGTAGGGATCGGAATTTTAATAGAAGTCCAATTAATATTAAAACACACGGTCTGGAACAGGAACCAGACTTCATATATTTTCTTTCGAATGGTACCACAAGCATTTGTGTAAAACCAGTTGAATATAACAGATCGCACAAACAGCTTAACATCTGAAACTACACTCCCTTAATCATTGCACGCACACTGATGCGGGATAAGTAGAACACATCACATGAATATTAAGTTCTAATAAAGTGTATTTGAATACACCATATAAGGCAAGCACTCTTATATTTCTGCCCTTTCTTGACTGTTGAAACTGTGACTGCTGGAAATTATTGGAACGACCATGTCTGCAACCCCAGCCACCATTATGACCACCACCACGAGATTCATTGTATCCTGCCACTTCCACGATAAGAGCTATCATTACGCTGTGGCGACGGGTTGGGAGAGTTAGAGCCGGACGTGGTGTTGTGTTGGTCTTTGGGATTTGGTATGTTAGAGGGAGTAACGGCAACAACGGCTGTTCCGGAATCAATGGAAGCACTACTTTTTTGTTTTTGCGAGTCTCATCAAGAACTAACCTAAAATGAGCCATCAAATGGCGGGAGTGGATCACTTTGTTGTATGAAACTTGCAACTTATCAAAGCTTTCATTGTGACTGCTATGAGTTGTAAATAAGACGACGGTTATTGACTTATTGGAGACAGAAGCTCCAACATTAGTGAGTTGATCCGAGAAAGTATCTTAAGTTCTTGACAGTAGGCTGAAAGAGAAAAAAAAGTGGTAAAGATGTGTATTGGTGAACTAGTGTTCTAAATAAACAGCCTTAGTGTCTGGAATCAAGAATTGTATGCATCAGGAGGTCAATGGATATGGTGCCAGATTCACTGAAACACAATGGCATCCAAAGTTGACCATGTTTCAAAGTATAGAAGTTTGAGACTCGTTTTAGGCAGAGGCCGCGCGAACGCAGGCCCCCACAGCAACAAATTATGGCGTAGGTTCAACCACTTGAGCCGACCTTAGGCGGGTACCCCTCCAAAGTGCAATGGAGGTCACCAACGTAGGCCATGGACCTTCTTGATCATCCATTGACCCTGTCCAGGTAAGTATCTTCCTCAATAGCCTCTTTCCCTTTTTATATTACCCCACTCCCTATTGACTCACTAGTGAATTGGTTATATACAGTATCTGTATTTATGTACCATATACATCTCGACCACTCGAGTGTTCATTAATAACCTATTGGTCTTCATCTTCAAGGGAGCGCTTCTTTGCACTTAAGTTTTGTTTAAGGCTTTCTGGTAAAGAAGGCGTTCTTCCTCTTCTGAACAAAACAGCAAGCGCCCTCATCTTTTGGCACAGATCATATTCCATGTAAACATTCATGTTAGCAAGCATTTGTTTATACTTTTAAGGAATAAACGCAGACACATATCCTAACATCTGAAAAGTCTATGTATACTCGTAGCTGTTGCAGCATACATATTCAATTAATAAGGTATTAAGGTATGTTATTAGATTAGAGGCGGCAGAATGAGCAACCAGAATTGGGTTCAAGGAAAAGCGTAAATTTAAGCATTTGATGAAATGGGTCGAGTCAAGTTAAACATGAAAACAGCTATCCGTATGTGACTGTTTTGCCTTTCAGAAATGGATCAAAATTCTCACCCTTATTGTTTGGTAACTTATGAACTGGAATCAACTAAAATGGAGAAGTGGGTACCTTCGCTATCCGTATGTGACTGTTTTGCCTTTCAGAAAATTGAAAGTCTGATGCTCCCACAAGCTGGAAGAGTATGACACTATTAACTGCCTTAGCATGATACTTTTACGGCTCGCGATAAGAAAGAGCGAGGTCTTTTCTTTTATTCGGTTTAAATAAATATTAGGGGAATGTTCAACAACAATTTCTGTTGTAGCACAATTCAATCAAATGATACGATTCGGCTCCTACTCTGGCTAGGAGTCCCAGGTTCGAGTCATGTTAAACTTTTTTTTTAATACAAAACCTGTTAAAGTAATAAAAAATAATGGCCTATGCAGGTCTCGAATCTGCGACCTTCGCGTTATTAGCACGACACTCTAACCAGCTGAGCTAATAGAACTACTTGTTTTGACTTTTTGTTTTCTGGCTTATTGAAATTAAGCTAAAAAATGAGCTTATGAAATATAAGCCAAAATCTTATAAGCTCATAACTTGTTTGAACAAACACCCCCATATACGGGGTAACCGGCATATGAACTTATTGAAAATCTGATAATCCCATAAGCTTAGTATAATGGCTTAAAAGCATACTAACCTTAAGCTTATAACATAATAATAAGCTAGAAGAAACAATATCCAAACTGACTGCTGTCCAAAAAGCTTATACCAAGCTGTCTAATAAAGAAAGTTCGGATCATAGTAATTTTGACCATTTTTTTGATTTGTATTTGTCATTCTTGCGCAGGGCCATGCTAATCTTCTCTGTATAGTTCTAATTTTATTAACAAACTTAGCTGTTTGGACAGCTGTATATAAAGTTCTTCTTGTGAGCGATGTGGGATGGGTGATTTTACAATAATCAGTCAATTTGAACATATTATAAATTATCCTATTATCTGTACCATTACGATATATGTTTGATACTTTTTCGAATGACTGTCTACCAAAATGTGTCAAACGTCACTCATAATCATAGTAAGTATTATGGCCAATGCTGATACATTCTCGAATGATTATATAGGACAACGTCGTTTGTATATTCTTTTTTCCAAAAATGCATATTGATGTGACCAAAATTCAAATGAGCTTCAAAAATGAATGTTGTGCTATTTAATGGGAACGGAACCCTATTTATGGATGGTCCATTCAAACCAAAAACAACATAAGGTGATGCAAACCTGAGTCCCAATGGTCTGACGATGAAAGGAGAGTGGTCAATCAGGACTAGAGGTGGCAAATGGGTTGGTTTGGTTGGGTTTGGGTCATAGGTCAAATGGGATGTGGGTTAAATGGGTTATGAGTCAAATGGTTCATCACTTTATAATGGGTCAAATGGGTTATGGGTCAAATGGTTTGGGTCGGGTCAACCTACTAACTTACAATATTTTCCTATCTTTTAACATGTTCAAACGTTTTTATCTGTATTCGTTCGATTTTTACGTTTTGGTCAGTTGTTTTTAGTTTTTCATCGATTTTTTACGTTTTCATCAGTTTTTTACGTTTTCGTCATTAAATTTACGTTTTCATAAGTAAATTTATGTTTTCGTCAGAAAATTCACATTTTCGTCAGTAAATTTACGTTTTCGTCAGTAAATTTAATTTTTTCGTCAGAAAATTTACGTTTTCGTCAGTAAATTTACGTTTTCGTCAGTAAATTTACGTTTTCGTCAGTAAATTCACGTATTCGTCAGAAAATTCACGTTTTCGTCAGTAAATTCACGTATTCGTCAGAAAATTCACGTTTTCGCCAGAAAATTTACGTTTTCGTCAGTAAATTTACGTTTTCGCCAGAAACTTTACGTTTTCGTCAGTAAATTTACGTATTCGTCAGAAAATTTACGTTTTCGTCAGTAAATTTACGTATTCTTCAGTAAATTTACGTTTTCGTCAGTAGATTTTGTTTTCGTCAGTAAATTTATGTTTTCGTCAGAAAGTTTACGTTTTCGTCAGTAAATTTACGTTTTCGTCAGAAAGTTTACGTTTTCGTTAGTAAATTTACATTTTCGTCAGAAAATTTACGTTTTCGTCAGAAAATTTACGTTTTCGTTAGTAAATTCACGTATTCGTCAGAAAATTCACGTTTTCGTCAGAAAATTTACGTTTTCGTAAGAAACTTTACGTTTTCGTCAGTTAATTTACGTTTTCGTCAGTAAATTTACGTTTTCGTCAGAAAATTTACCTATTCGTCAAAAAATTTACGTTTTCGTAAGTAAATTTACGTTTTCGTCAGTCAATTTTCGCTTTCTTCAGTAAATTTACGTTTTCGTCAGTAAATTTACGTTTTCGTCAAAAAATTTAAGTTTTCGTCAGAAAATTTACGTTTTCGTCTTTAAATTTACGTTTACGTACATATACTGACGAAAACGAAAATATAAATTATCTGATAAAAACGAAAATTTACCGTCGAAAACGTAAATTTGCTGACGAAAACGTAAATTTACAGTCGAAAACTTAAAATTATTGGCGAAAACGTAAATATACTGACGAGAACGTAAATTTACTGACGAAACGTAAAATTACTGACGAAAACGTAAATTTTATGACGAAAACGTAAATTTAATGACGAAAACGTAAATTTTCTGGCGAATACAAAAATTTACTGACAAAAACTTAAATTTACTGACGAAGACGTAAATTTTCTGAAGAAAACGTAATTTTCTGAATAAAACGTAAATTTACTGAAGAAAACGTAAATTTACTGACGAAAACATAAATTTCATACGAAAACGTAAATTTACTGAAGAAAACGTAAATTTACTAACGAAAACGTAAATTTTCTTGACAAAAACGTAAATTTCCTGACAAAAACGTAAATTTACCGACGAAAACGTAAATTTACTGTCAAAAACATTAAATTACCGACGAAAACGTAAATATACTGACGAAAACGTAAATGTATTGACGAAAACGTAAATTTACTGACAAAAACGTAATTTTTTTGACGAAAACGTAAATTTACTGACGAAAACGTAAATTTTCTGACGAATACGTAAATTTACTAACGAAAACGTAAATTTTCTGACGAAAACGTAAATTTATTGACGAAACGTAAATTTTCTGACGAATACGTAATTTTATTGACAAAAACGTAAATTTACTGACGAAAACGTAAATTTTCTAACGAATATGTAAATTTACTGACGAAAACGTAAATTTACTGATGAAAACGTAAATTTTCTGACGAATACGTAAAATTTCTGACGAAAATGTAAATTTACTGACGAAAACGTAAATTTTCTTACGAAAACGTAAATTTTCTGACGAATATGTAAATTTACCGACGAAAACGTAATTTTACTGACGAAAACGTAAATTTTCTGACGAATACGTAAATTTACTGACGGAAACGTAAATACTGACGAAAACGTATATTTTCTGACGAATACGTAAGTGACGAAAGACGAAAACGTAAATTTATTGACGAAAACGTAAATTTACTGACGAAAACGTAAAGTTAGTGACGAAAACGTAAATTCAGTGACTTAATAATAAAAACTAACGTTTTAGACTATTGGGTTTTTGGTACAATAATAGGAACCATCTGATCTATTTTTAAACCCATTTGACCCATTCTCAAACCCATTTGACCCAAACTTCATTTTACACAATAAAAGGGATTGACCCATCTGACCCATCACTTTAATTTTGCTCAACCTATTTCAACCAATAAGGTTATGAAATTGAACCCAATTGGCCTACTTTTGGTGGAATGGGTTGAAATTGCTACCTCTAATCAGGACGAACGTCTTAATAGCATCATAATATCTTCTAAACCAACAAGACAAACAACACATGAAACAGGGGCCACCGAAACTCCACGAGGAACCAAATTAAGCCGAGTAGGAAGAGGATTCATCGAGACCTTCCAAGTAAAGATGTTAAAATTAATACGGAATAACTTAACCCATCTAGTAGGAATATCAACATTAGAAGAAAGAAATCATCCAGAATATCACGAGCATCTTTGACACGAAAATTACCTTCTCCATTTAGGTCCCAAATCCACTTATCGTCCATGTTAGAAAGAGAAACTTTATCTAGAAGTTCACGAAGATGAGAAAGTTGGGAAGATTCAGCCCCACCTCTCACTTCACGATGGAAAGAGGAACCAAAACAATTATGGAGAATATCTTTGACAAGGCCTCCAATTTTATAGGGCCGTGATTTTGGCTGTGAGTATTCATTTGTTTAGTTTTTTTTTTATTTTTAGCAAAAAAGCAGTGAATGTGTTTTAAACTTGTTATCATTTGATTTAGAGACAATGTTATAATAAGATACGTGATTTTTGTGACTTTATGAAGTTTGCAAAAACAGAGGAGATGGGCAATTGAAGGTCGTGGGGAAGATGATCTATTTTTGTATAGTTTTCAATTGTATTTTTGTTTTCACTTATCTAACATGGTATCAGAGATATAAGAGATATAGGTACAACCTAGCACAAGTTAGTTGTCATTCGGTCATAGGTCATACACCAATGATATGGAGAGATCCCGCTGATTTTCTTCCGCTCTATTATTTTTCATAATTTGCCTTTTTTTTCCAAATAAATACATCTCATATTATGTTGATTTAGCAAATCAATCAACAAGTTTTGTCTCATTGGTACATCGTTTGTTTAACTGTTGGAGATCCTTTTCGTTTTTCGCAAATAGTTGCTCGCAAATTTGTCGCTCCTACCAAAAGGAAAAGCAAGCCATGACGTAAAAAAAAAGTCACGCAAAGGAGGAAGCTGCAAGTAATTAACAACTATGCCGCTGAAAACCATTAGGTTTTCGTTCCAAATGAACTAACAATAAAGATGCTCGAAGAAAAAAAGACGTGACTTTGCTGCAGAACGTTCGAAGACCTCATGCTCACACTGCGGGGCAGTATTAGCCCATATATTTAGCAATGATATATTTAGCAAATCAATTAGCTGTATCATTGCAATTATCATTTATATGTGATTAGTTGTGATATTTATATGTAATCTTTGAAGAGAAATGAAAAACATAGAAAACTATTTTACCATTCAATATTCTAACAGTTGGAGCACATTGTTTTGAAAGTAATACATTACGGATATCTTATGCATTGCCTAAAAAATTACACAGTTCTCCTTTTCTCGATTATTTAGACCTTAAAAGAGCTTGCACCACCACATTTAAACTTAATACTACTACTAAACACGCAAAATTTGTCATGATCAAAACATACACTGTGATTTTGGCACAGGGCCCCCAAATGCCAAATACCACAGGACGACCCGTCATTTATGTACTTATTGTCTCCATTCATAAGTTGCTACAGTATCAAAGACTAACTCCACAAATAAGCATTGACTTGAACAACCTTTGATTAAAACACAATGAGATAGTGGAAGTGGTGTTTTTAATTGAAAATCTTATCTCAAGTCCACCTACAAACAATGTTAACCATGAAGCGATTTTAGAGTTGTTTCAGTCTTGTACCCTTTGTCGTGTGATGTAGACCTCCACGTGCAAATGAGAACCCATTGTTATCAATCCTACTTTAGTGTTTCGGATCACACAGTGTCTGCATGATACTTGTGACTTACTCAAAATCCGTGAGAATTCTGAGTGGGGTTTTGTTTGAACTACGATCGCGGAGTCTTGTCTTTGTATGTCATCTGATCCATTATAAATTCTTCAAATGAATGATTTTTTTGGCTAAATCTGCGGTATAAGTATATATAAAACACTATCACGCACAACTCGAAAATGAAATACGAGCTCAAGTTGACGCCTTAGAAGTTCGAGTTCATTATAATGCACAATTTTTCTAATATAATGCCCAAAGTTAAAATCAAATTTGATAATGAGCTCGAACCAAATGTATTAATGTTTCCCAATAAGATTGAAGCCTAATAATTTAGACTAATAACTAATGTTAACCAAATTGTACTAAGGCCTAAACAAACTAGCATAAAGGAGAAATAAATGCACGCTAGAAAAAAAGCAAACACTAAAAAATTTGTGACAATTCCTTACTTATGCAAGAGTAAGCAAAAGATAAGAAAAGATTCACCAAAAGCTATTTCGGAAACTCCTACTCATAACAAAAGAGTAAGTAATCGGGGGGGGGGGGGGGGGGGGGGGGCGCTAAATGCCTATACATACTCATAATTAAGAGTAAGTAATGAGCAACTAGAATTGGGTTCAAGGAAAAGTGTAAATTTAAGCATTTGATGAAATAGGTCGAGTCAAGTTAAACATGAAAACAACTTTTTCCCGATTTTATAAACAGTTGATGCATTATAATTATAGAAATTTTATTACTAATCTGGTTCGGGAGCAGATTACAATACAAATAACTCAACAAGCTCAGCTAAATTATAAGCTCTTCCGAATTTTTTTAACTGAACATTGGTTGGAGTTCTTCCTTAGGAATAAGCTCTCCAAAAATAGGCGTATGCCAATTTATACAACAAGCACACGGTATTCTTTAGTAAGGCCATCCACAATGTGTATACGTGTCATACGTATAATGACATGCTGTCATGCGTACAAGTGTATAATACCCATTGTGAGAATCATTCGTTAAAATAGAGTTCTTCTCTGTGCAATCACTTTTTGAATTTAAGATGTTGTCCTTTGTAATAATTATATTTATTAAATAATGAAAACATCTCCACTTACTTTACATTTCATGTACTTTGATTATTTAGTGGGTAAGAAAAAATTGTAAATAATCTATATCTCTATACTACTTATAAAAGAGGAATAAAAATGTTGAAAAAGTAAGGAATTTTTAAGACTTAGTTATTATAGGAAATGATATGGTATATCAAACCATACAGAAAGTATGACTGTCAATTATAGAAATTATGGCTGTAAATTTCACAAATAAGGAAAGTATTAACACACAAAGTAAGACGCAAACAAACTCGCACACGTAGTATATGTCTGCCAAAAGAAACTCCAATGCTATTATCACATCCGGGTAAAACCACTACGGCCACCACAAGATTATGCGTTGCCACATACACCGCCACCACCATCAACTGATTCCGCCACCAACACCACCTAAAACGGGTGGTGTTTGAGTTTTGGTGGTTTCGTTGATGTTTTAGTGGTCTCGGTGGTGTTTTGTGGTTTGTGTGCCGTTTTGAGTCTATTTTTGTTGTGGTGGACTGGATCTTGCCAGATCTGATGGTTTGCCGATTTGGTTGGGTTGTAGGTCATCAGTATGTTTGTTGGTCACGAGGTATGTTAACATCTATTACATATACAATAGTTTCTTTTGTGGTTCGTGTTTTGTTAAGATTTGATTGTGGTCTTGACTGTCATTTGAGCTATCATATTCTTCTTTCAGAGACATATATATTCGTGTGATCTTATAGATGTGAGTTTTCATGGGTGTTTTATTTGTTTGCTTCACTTTCAAGGTGATTTTTTTTGGTTTTGTAGTTGTTTGGAAATGAAAATGGAGATCCTTAAGATAAATATTTCAAATGGTATGAATATTATCTTTGGCTTTACTTTTTGGGCTCTTGTTCTTATATTTTTTCTGTTGAAAACTGTTGATCTGGTATTTGGTGGGTTAACACGATCTACTAGGTGGACTATGGAGAATGTTATGTTGTGCCGATGAGGGTACCTGATCAAGAAGGTGATGCGAGAAAAAAGGTATCATAAGTTTAAGTAATTAGATTCTTTTTGTTTTTTACTTTTCTTCTTTCCGTATATTTGTTAGTTTGATGGTTTATTTTCGTTGTCTTCTTATATACATTGATCATATTAATTCTGATTAATAAAAATGCTTATACCATAAATTTGAATTTTTGAAAGATCAGTTTGCATAGTTTACATGAGCAGATAGTTTGACTTCATGTCGCAATAGCCAATTATAAAATGCAAACACCAGCACACTTTGCAAGTTTCGTGATAGATATAATTGTAAATGTCTTCTACGATTGTATATCTGTTTTTTTTCTTACATAAACTCTTATCTTGACTTGCTAGATCGGTGAGTTGGATGATAAGTTATATATGGTCCTTTTTCAATCATGAGGTCGATTTTAGACCATTACTATGTATATTAAGTCCATTTTATATGATATTGTAAATATAATCTTTTTACCTTCAAACCAATTACATGATCATGAGCCATTTTCAATCTATGTGATCCATGTGCTCTTTTTTTAAGTTAACTAAACAGTGTAAAACTCAACTTTATAATAAACTTTTATTACCATTATATTTGATTAAATGTTTATTGTCGAAACACAATATGACTATATTTGACAAAATGTTTATTTCGTTCACGTCATGAACAAGACCGATGGTAGCTAATGAAAAAAAAGATTGGCGCACGTTCTATTTGTATAGATAACCTTGTCATTGGTTGTCTATTCATGACACACAATACTTATGAAAACATAAAAAAGTTTTGTTTTGGACAATATTATCGATCATACACTCTCCCATTACCATATCATCAAGTAACTCAAGGATCCAAGTTTTATTGAGCAATTTAACTTTATGCCTGATGTTGTAAAATCACTGTACCACCAACGACTTCATCTTCCATTTGGGATACCATGTAAAAAGTTGTTGTAGTTGTACGAGAATTCTTTCGTGGAAGGATGCACTTGATTTGAGGAAGCATACATTCTCAATTTCTAAAAGTTATTGTAAGCTTTCAGATGCCAAAACACTATTGTGTTTATATATGCTTGATTTGCTAAGCTGTCTAACATCTTATATACATTTTCTTTGTGTGGGTTGTTTTGGTTTGACTAGGTAATGTAGTAGACCCTAAAGTTACGGTGGGTAATTTTTTTGAAAGACTCGATTGACGTTATGAACAAGAAATGCAACGTTATCCTTCTAAGATAAAAAATTATGGTTATTTCATGTATCCTTTGGCATAGATGAATCTCTTTTGAGACTTTTCAAGTACTTCATAAATCTATATGTTTGACTTAAATTGAACATCAGTTTTGCAGAAATGGTGTCATTTCTTTAACATAACATATTAAGCTCGTTATAATGAATAGAAAGTTAACCTGTGGTAAAGAATATCAAAATCCTAAACTAAACAAGTCAACTTAAGTTTATTTGTTATGTAACTAACTGTATCTTCACATATAATTTTTATGTATCTCAAAAATTTATATTATGTTATAAGTCTTTGCAAATTCATTCACTTACTATAATCTCGCATATTGTTAATTATCTGGCGTCTGGCAATTTCCGCCGCTAAAGAGTTTATCCCATTTGTTGAAAAATTAAAAATTGAAACTTGAAAGTTGAAAAATCAATAATTTAGGAAACATAAAAAAAAACTCGGTACTTGAAAGCTAGGTTGAAAAAATAATTTAGGAAACTTAAAACATCCAAGCTAGATGTGGTTGAAAAATCATCTCAATTGATGAGGATACAAATTCTTTTTATAGTAAATATGTGGTTGAAAAAAATAAATATATCAAATTCTGAAACTTAAAACATCCGTGGTTTGTGGTTTAAATATGTGGTTTAAATAGTACTTTTATTTACACAAAATATTGATTCGTTCTAAACAAATTAAAATATATACGTCATGCGTATCACACTGTTCTTTCTTAACTTAACTATTGTGAAACTTGCTGTTTAGTGTTATCATCTTTATACATAATGTATACATAATGTAAATTGAATGTGGCAACTATGCAGGTAAACAAATATATGCCCATTGAACTACCAGGGCTATGTGTTTAACTTTTACCTTGATTTGGTGGAAAATTGGGATTGTAGGGTGTAAAGTTGTTATGTGGCCTACTTCTTTCAATCTGGTTAGGCATTAGTTCGTCGGTTAAGATTAACATATTTTGTATCAGTACCCCTTTCAAGGTAATGGTTCTCTTTTATCCTGTTACATATTTCAGTCTTGTGATTTGGTTTTTGCGTGATACTTTAGGTTTTTGTTTGATCACGAAGTTAAAATATGGTTCAACCTCGGTAGCCACCAAGTAAATAGAGTACATGATAAGCAGTATGTTTATTTTGTATGCAGATAAAGCCATAAGGGGTGGTTAGAACTACTTATTTTAAATAGAGTACATTCAAAAACATACACATGAAACCACCTTTGGTAAATATGAGCAATATAAGCTAACCGTGGAGGCATGAAATCCGCAATAGGAGGTTCAGTCTCACTCTTCCTCATAGAAGAATTTGACAACTGTGAGCTTTTTGGAGGTTGGCTAGATGTTACCAATGGTCCATAATCAGGGCCTGAGCTGGTCCTAGCAAAATCCTCGGTGTACTACCGTGTGAGAGACGTCTCTTATGTTGTGTTTGGAACAATTGAAGGTTTACTGGTAAGGGTATATGGGGAATTTAATTGGAATCGAATGGTACAGTGGGTTGCGATCTAACTTGCTTCCTGGTTTGGTAATAACTTCATTTAGCATTAGAAGTGCAGGGCATGATCTCTGTTAGCCTCAAAATATTGAGTCAAACAAGAATGTTCGGTCATAGGTTTCTATTGTAATATTTATTAGAACGTTGTAATAAGTAGTTATTTAGTCGTGATTCACGGGCTTGGATTTAAACTAATTAAAGTCCAAAAAACAAGCCCGACCCAATATATAGTCCATTAAAGCCGGCATGTGGGTGGACTATATATACTACCCTCCTAGCATGTTAGGAGGGTGGATGGTCATTTTGTAACAACTTCTTTTCTCTAATCTAATCTCACCAAGTTAATCATCTCTCTCTACTTTCTCTCACTACTTTCTCTCTCTAGGAATTCATCTCTTCTTCATCTATTTTCTTTCTTCCTTCATTGCTTAATCATCACAAAAATATGGGACAACATTTGGTATCAATCGCCACGGGGTAGATTTGTGATTGTTTGTTGTTATTATATTTGATTCGAATGATTTAATCCATAAATCATCTCGGATTTAAATTTTTTTGTGTTTTCCGTGCTCTACTTCTTCATCTACATCTTCTACATAGTTTTAGTAGTGATTTGGTATATTTACTTTGGCTAAAAACACAAAAATTTTGGGTGTTTTGATCATTTTTTGGCTTAAAATCACGTATTGGTTGAGTTTTGTCCGAGAAAAGGGGGATATATTCCGATCAGTGCAATCGGAAAAGGGTTTTATTATTCCGACCAGCCTTTCCGATCATACATTCCGATTTGATATTCCGACCAGTCTTTCCGATCATCATTCCGATTTGGTATTCCGACAAGGTCTTTCCGATCATCATTCCGATTGGGTATTCCGACGAATATATTCCGATAAGACATTCCGATTGGGATTCCGATCAGCCATTCCGATTGGATTCCGATTAGACATTCCGATTGGGATTCCGATTAGACATTCCGATTGGGATTCCGATTAGGTCATTCCGATTAGAGCTCTTTCCGATGATGTGTTTTGCTAAATTTCGTTTGAGTATTTTTTAGACGGGAAAACCAAAGTAAAATTTATTTTTTCCTAGACCATTTTTAGGCCATTTAAGCTTCAATTTCAAATTTTGGTGATGCGAAAAATTTTTCGACCAAATATTCAAATTTTCGGACCAAAATTCAAATTTTTAGGCCATTTTTAGGTTTTATTTTTCTTTAAATTTTTCATTTTTCAATTTTTTTTTCCTACTAGTTATTGGATATTTCTAACTCGTTTTCAAATTTTTGTTATTCAAAATTTTTGGTTTACCGTTTTAGTCGGACTGAGGAATTTATTGTCGGACTGAGAAAAAATTTCAAATTCTCGGAATTTCAACTACAACACAATCACACCATATCTACTTAAGATCCGAAGTTACTTCATCAACTGAGAAACCATCATCATGGAAACGAGCAATGCGTGTTCAGACAGAGAAGAACGAGAGATGCAACTACAAGAACAAGTCCTTAAACAACGTTGTATGCAAGCTTTCAGTGATCTTAAAACGAATCTAAAACGTCTGGAAAGAGAGACCTTCTCGTAAAATCCTTTGTGTATGCGTGCTTTTCATTCCTTTTTCGGAAATGATCATCGCACGTTCACTTATGACTTAAGAGACCACTTGAAGAATCTTGAGAATGAATTACTCAACAAAAACCTCCATGAGATAAATTCCAAGAAAGCCTTCAAAACACTCAGAACACCGTTTCAACCATTCTTTGCTTCAAAGCTATTCAAGAATCCCAATTTTGAGTGCGAAGTTCGAGATGCAAATCAACACTTCAAAGACTACACTACAATGGAAGCAAAATCATTCAGAGACTTGATTTTTGGAAACATGGAATCAATTGAAAGGCTTTTGGATGAACGCCTACTTCATGCAAAAGATATGATCAAGAAGATGAATGACAAAAGGCTGAAAATGCAAGAGTGCACGGTTGCAAAGATTCATGGAGTGGATACGAGTCCAGTATCAACTGTAAGTAACAAGACAATATCGAGTAATGCAACTGACAGCTGCAGAACAGGGAAAACAACGCATGGTGAGCAGAATGAACATAACAGCTCAGGGACAGACAACAGCAGCTCTGACAAACAACACATCGACTCTGAGAATGTCATCAGCAATACACCTTCCTATGATAATGGTCCTGTTTACGATTCTGAGCCATTGGAAGAGGTACACAATGCTGAATTTAATGTGTTTGCCAATGCCAATACGCATGAGCATAGTGATCAAACAACAAACCTTATTGACACATGTATGACAGAAAAGGTTGATAGCAATACCACACCCAATTCATCAGACATGTGCAATAATGAGTTTGAGGATGATCAACATGCAAATGAGTATGATGATGAGGAGCGTGTCGCGCTTGCTAATTTAATTGCTAGTTTACAAAAAGATGTCAATGAAACTAGAAAGAGTCAAAAGCAATTAAAGAAGGCAAACACAACGCTCACTCAAAACTTTGAAGAATGCAAAGCCGCTCTAATTAAATCTAATGAGACCCTTGAAAGTAATAGGGCTGAGCTTCTTCAAAAGACCAAAGAGCTTGAGGGGTACAAGGGTAGTACGTTAAAAAGTCAAAAGGACGATTTTGAAAACAAATATAATACAACTCTTGAGTTATTAGCCAAAGAGAAGCGTCAATATAATGTTTTCTTAATGGATGAACGTCAAAAAACGTACCTTGCAAATACCAAAGTTAACGAACTTGAACAAAAGCTCTCTATGACCACTACTGATTCTGCTAAAATTCTTGAGGATAAGAAACAAGAGGTAGATGCGTTAAAACAAAACTTCAAAATTAGATACGAGAAAGAAACTGAAAAAGTAACAAAATTAGAAGAACAAGTCGAATTTTTGAAGAACGTTGTTTATAAAACGCATGATTCTATTCAATCCGTAACAATGCTAGCACCTCCATCGATGTTTAAGGGTCAAGCTAGCTTTGCAAGTCCTGAGTACCTTGCCAAAGCTCAAGCTGCGAACCCGTGTCTCTATCTTGATGAGACTGAAAGGACCGATCTTGATTGCATGCCGGTAAGTGCCAATAGTGAAGAGACTGCCCTTTGGGACGATGATAGTCAACCACTTGTTAATAAGGAGTTTGTGAAACCATATAATTATGCTTATGAGAATAGTCTTTATGGTCTTTTCAACAAACAAACTCAGAAAACTCGTGAGGAAGTGTTTCTAGAATGTAAAAAAAAGAGAATTCAATGGAAGAAAGCATTTGCCCCTAAGAAATCTAATGTTTACAAATACATCAACTACCTCCCTCTAGATGAATCTAAAAGCAAGAGTAGGAAAACATTAGGTATTCTTAAACACCACATAGATAATGTTAAATCTATTGTTGAAAGAGACTGGGCAAAACGTGAAAAAGCTGAATGGACACGTCCGATTCCTCAAGATATTACCTTGCTTGTGAAAGAACTCTTAATTCCTAACACGGCGTTGATTAAAGAAACTGTTCTTCAACTTGAGGAGTTCATTCGGACTGAAATGTTTGATGATTTAAAATACGTTGAATGTCTTGAAAAACACATTGATGATCTTCAAATGGAGAAGTCTGATTTTTCAGATGCATATGATTTACTCTTGCAAGAATGCGTTTCTAAAGATGTTATGTGTGCTTATTTTACATCTTGTGCTGATATTGATGAATATTCTGAAGTTGCATGCCAATATCTTGATAAGATCAAAGAATGTGAACGTCTTGAAATTGAGCTTTCGAAACGTAAAGAAAATGTTGACAAAAAGGCTTTTGAGTTACTTCAACACAAAACTGATTTCCTTCAAAAACATTGTCATTCACTTGAACTTGCTCTGCAAAAAGAAGTTGGTAGTTTTCCACATGATAATAAATTGCAAGAAAAACTTTCCCAAACATTTCGAGAAATGAATGAACAGAATTTGAAAATTAAAGGGTTGAAAGCTCAATTACAAGACAGGGACAGAGCAATAGCAGAGTTGCAGAAACTCGTTGCTAAAATGGGTGGGAAAATCGTGGAACCTAGCATTAAGAAACTCGCTCGACTACCCAATGCCTACAAGGATCCACAGCTATCTATCTTAGGAAAACCGACTCCGTTCTCCAATTCTTCTCATATGAAATCTAGGTTACCCCCTAAGACTGATGTGCAACCAAGTGTTTCAAAACCATCCATATCACCCTATGTTCCTCCATTTAGAAAGCACACTGTTGCTAAACCCAACCATGTGAATGCACCTAGCACTTTTAGGACTCCTCCAAAACGTGTGACATTCACGTCCACAAAGGAATCAGTAGGTTCAAATGACCTCGTTCATACCCACAACCTGGAGGATGCGAAACAAAAAGGGAAGCTTCAGAAAGACAAACCAGTGTATGAACAACCTAGTTCGCCAAATCCTGCTAGAGTTCTACACACTCCTAATGGTAGTCAACCAAAACCTAGGATCCCTCTTCAGCAATCTAGGAATTGGAAACCATCCATGAATAGTCGTGTTTCAAACACTACGCCTGAACGATTTGGAAAACAAAGGAATACAAGTACTTTCGTGAATCCAAAATTCCCTGTATGTCCCACTTGCAAAAAGGGCATTCACAATGGAAATCATGACCATTGCATTTTGCAATACCTCTATGAGGTCAAATCTCGTTCCTTTGAACGGAGATCAAATACAGAATCCCATAAGACAACAAGGAGATACAAACCCGTCGCAAAGAAAAGCGACCACAACAAATCTGAAACATGGATCAAAAAAGGACATAGTTTCTCTCCAAAGAAGTCTTCCGCTGTGCAAGAGAAAGCTACTCCTAAATCTAGTCTTCAGTGGAAACCAACGGGTCGGATCTTCACAGAAGTTGGTCTTAAGTGGATTCCAAGAGAGAAGAGTGATGACACCTGCACCAACACTAATGCTACTGTTCTACACGCTGAAAAGGAATTTGTTACTCCTAATTCTAGTATTTGTGCAAACTCGTCTTCTGTGATTGCAGGTACAACAGCGGATTCTGAACCCACTTCTCCTTCTTCAAAGGGTTCCAATTATGTATATTCGATATCACATTCTTCTGCTGTACAAAAGTCTATTTTGAATTATTTTCGAAAAACTTGAGAAAACAAAAAAATATAATAAAACGTAAATATCCATAGAAAAACAAATTAAAAAAAAATGGAAAAACTTTCAAAATACCAAAAATATTCCTCTCGACATGTCTTTCAGTATCGATAATATGGACGTACCTAGAAATGTCGCTCAATAACGACACGGGTGTGTACATAAAGCTCGAATGAAAGTTGTAAATATTTTTCAAAACATGTCATTTCAATGATTTACAATTACCTCAGATTGTGACTCGTACTTCCAAGAAAGGAAAGTTGATCACAAATGATAACTTATCCTTAACAACGGGAAAATAAATTTTCTCGGTCATGAGCTCTCATTAAAAACATTCAAAGTTTTTAAGCTCATGTAAACGACTTATAGTTAAATGTCAGACTGTAACTCGGATTTCAAATAAAGGAATGTGTATCTTTAAAGATACCTTATCCTACCAAACGGGTAGAGCAATCTATCTCGGGTTGAGCTTGTCACAAAACATTCAACGTTTTGCGCTCAACACAATGGCTTGTAATCACTTTCAGATTGCAACCCGGATCTAAATTCACGGGGGAGTGTACGCTTTTGTACTCTTACCCTTAGAAAAAGAAGTTAAATCTTCTTACACTTGAGTGGATTCGTCAAGACATTCAAAGTCTATGAACTCAAGTTTATGCTTTAGAAAAACCTTTTCGTCAAAAAGAATTGATTTTTCAAAAAGCGTTGAACACAATTTTTTCAAGAATTTCTCAACGATATTCAAAATCTTTCAAAAATTGTGTGTTCAACAACTCCTATCCTCAAAAGTTTAATGTGGATCAAATCCTCGTAATGACAATTCCATTGGATCAATTTTTGAGGGGGAGCAATTCAACTTCATGCAAAAGATTAACACATCTTTCTCCCGAAGATTTTCAAGACTATTTTTCAAAATATATTTTAATCAAATTTGGTATCTCTAATATCAAAAGATTTTATATATTAGAGATAGGGGGAGAAAATGTGATTAAAATGTGATCATATATAAGACTCAAGCACTTTAACTCTTACCCACATATGCGAAACACTTTCGATTATCGATGCACATGTGACGGGGGAGCTTTTCTGAAACGACAAAACTAGCAAGGTGTTAAATGCTTTTCAAACACTTTGTTAGAATTTAAAGTGGTTTTCATGGTTACGATCAAATACCCACAACATCTTTAATTCACGACGTTATTGGTGTCAAAAGGGTGGTTAGGTTTAAGTCCTATGATCCAACCAGAACCGGAGGGATCTTCCCAGGGACAATCCAATAGATTATTAGAAGTCCTTAGGAAAGATGGAGTAGAATGTGAACGTAGCTGAATGCCGACTAAGTACTGATGATAGCACTGGAACAATCACAACAAGGTGCTATTAATGATGTCTTGGTAAGCATTGAAGGGGTTGAAGAATGAAAAAGAAATGTAAGGATAAAGGGTCTAAAGAAAGAAGCCCTCCATACAACTTAGGCAGAAACCGGGTCAACCCATCATGAAGACAAACTCATCATGGACCCAGTGATGTGAAGCACAACCCTTTCCTAGCTACTCAGGCTTCTCTCAAAAGAAGTTTGTTTTATTGTCACGGAGATCAACACGACTTCTATTGACTTTCTCACTCCGAGATAGTTGATATTAAATAGGTGGCATCTGCTCCAGCCTCCGACCACTAAAAGTGCACAAATCGAGTCTAGAGCCAAGAGATCAATCAAATCTCGTTAGGACACACGGATGAAGATCAAGAGAGTCCTACGCTATATCCTTGTGATATTGCTAGAACACTCAGAGTGATACTACTTAGTATTCACAATGATGAGTGGAAATCCTTCCAGTGTTAACATCAAACAGCACTGCGGTAGGTCATATGCAAGATTCTTTATGAATTGAACATATGTAAAACTGAAAAGCAACAGTGGTTTGATTCTGAATTGATTCAAACTCGTTTCAGGTTTCTACGCAATATCTTTATGGTCTTGCCAGAACATTCAGAGTGATATTTATTAATATTCACAGTGACGAATGGAAATCCTTCTAGCGTCAACATCAAACAGCGCTACGGTAGGTGACTTGTGAGATTCTTATGAATCAAACTTGTGTCAACTGGAAAGCAACAATGGTAAGATTCTTAATGAATCAAACTTGTTCCAGGAATTTGAATTGACGACTTTAATCAAGCGGATATTTATCCAATTGATTAACTCTTTATGTTCGCAGTCTTGCTTTGAGACGGTCGAGTAAAGAGAACGGCTAGTACAGCCGCGAAACCCTGTCAAGGAGATTCTTAATTGAATCTACCTGATCACAGGTACGATATTTAATATCGTATAACGGTCTTCACCGACCGGAGGTAAAACGCTACCGATTTAGGACGAATGTCAAAGCCATTCAGTCCGTGTCTATGTTTTGTCTCGAGAAGGTGGCGTCACGGTGTACTCAGCAAAGTCAAAGATTCACAACCACATATTCATGCCCAAAGACTTATCCAACAATTGATAGTGTGAGCATGTGGATAAAGACACAAGATCACAAGATGGCAATGACAAGTCAAGAATGATTTGAAGATCTCAAGACTTAAAGACAAAGTCGAAAGACAACGACAAAGGCTCAAAGATCACAGCATGAAGGAACAAAACTACTGTTACACGTTCAAGACTCATTTATGACGAAATTCATAAATCTCCATTGGAATCCAAATATCAAAGAGGAATGACCTCACATTGGGGGAGATTGTTAGCCTCAAAATATTGAGTCAAACAAGAATGTTCGGTCATAGGTTTCTATTGTAATATTTATTAGAACGTTGTAATAAGTAGTTATTTAGTCGTGATTCACGGGCTTGGATTTAAACTAATTAAAGTCCAAAAAACAAGCCCGGCCCAATATATAGTCCATTAAAGCCCGCATGTGGGTGGACTATATATACTACCCTCCTAGCATGTTAGGAGGGTGGATGGTCATTTTGTAACAACTTCTTTTCTCTAATCTAATCTCACCAAGTTAATCATCTCTCTCTCTACTTTCTCTCACTACTTTCTCTCTCTAGGAATTCATCTCTTCTTCATCTATTTTCTTTCTTCCTTCATTGCTTAATCATCACAAAAATATGGGACAAAAATCTCGAATAAGCAGCTGTTTCGGTAACGTCTAGCGGATATTATTTACATATCCTACAATTACAACGAGACAAATAGAC
The DNA here is from genome assembly GCA_025667525.1 of Glebionis coronaria. Classification (NCBI taxonomy): domain Eukaryota; kingdom Viridiplantae; phylum Streptophyta; class Magnoliopsida; order Asterales; family Asteraceae; genus Glebionis; species Glebionis coronaria. The sequence continues at coordinate 614,349,706 of CM046874.1, read as the reverse complement.
CGCTCATAAGATACAAATACAATATACGTGCTTATTTAAACTTGATTTCTATCAAATGACAAAACTACAGACACAAATACAAAGACCGTGGTTTTACAAGTCTATGCACGTGTCTGTAATTGCTTATTATAAAGTTCAAAATTGATATTAATTTTCGTAGTTGCTTATTCAACCTAATTAAAAGAATCATACTAAGTTAACTCTTCAAGTCTTATCACTAACACAATGATCTATCAGTCTATCTTGTTTTGTTACCGAATAAACCCATCCAAACATAATCTCGTGCATTGTTTTTTGTCCACATCTGAAAATCATATTCTAATTTTTACCAAAATATAACAGCACTTCTGATAAGCAAACCCTAACATCCACAAGATCATTAGCATTTCAGAGTGAATAGCCATTCCTAAGTTGTTTCAATTTTTTGTCCACATCTGTAATCACGCGTATCATTATGATTTTCTATATATGACAGGTCTTGAAAAAAAACACGCTATTAGGACATCCAATATGGTGGGTTTATAAAGAGGTTTATAATCATGAAAAAGTTTATATTTCATTTCAACCATTGTGGACACTCATTTCATGTCTAGGTGGAATGAAGAGGTCCTAATTCTTGAACCTCTTTAAAAATTAAATGCATTTAATTCTTTTGTTATATAAAGTATTTTATAAAGTTGTAAAGGTTTTTACCATAGTGAATGTAGGTTTATAATGTCAAAAGGTCTAAAAATTAATGATGTATTAATGTATAAACCTTTAGAAAAAGTTTAGCACCAAGACAAACAACACATGAAACAGGGGCCACCGAAACTCCACGATGAACCAAATTAAGCCGAGTAGGAAGACGATTCATCGAGACCTTCCAAGTAAAGATGTTAAGATTAATACAGAATAACTTAACCCATCTCGTAGGAATATTAGCTTTAAAATAAAGAAATCATCCAGAATATCACGAGCATCTTTGACACGAAAATTACCTTCTCCATTTAGGTCCCAAATCCACTTATCGTCCATGTTCTAAAGAGAAACTTTATCCAGAAGTTCACGAAGATGAGAAAGTTGGGATGATTCAGCCCCAACTCTCACTTCACTACGGAAAGAGGAACCAAAAGAATTATGGAGAATATCTTTGACAGGGCCTCCAAATTTACATGGCCGTGATTTTGGCTGTGAGTATACATTTGTTTAGTTTTTTTTCATTTTTAGCATAAAAGCGACGTGAATGTGTTTTAAACTTGTTATCAATTGATTTAGAGACAATTTTATAATAATATGTGATTTTAGTGATTTTATGAAGTTTGCAAAAACAGAGGAGATGGACAGTTGAAGGTCGTGGGGAAGATGATCTATATTTGTATAGTTTTCAATTGTATTTTTGTTTTCACTTATCTAACATGGTATCAGAGATATAGCTACAACCTAGCACAAGTTAGTTGTCCTCCGGTCATAGGTCATTCGCCAATGATTCGGAGGGATCACGCTGATTTTCTTCCGCTCTATTATTTTTCATAATTCGTCTTTTTTCGAAATAAACACATCTCATATTATGTTAGTTTAGCAAATCAATCAACAAGTTTTGTCTCATCGGTACATCCTTTGTTTAACTACTGGAGATCCTTTTCGTTTTTCGCAAATAGTTGCTCGCAAAATTGTCGCTCCTACCTAAAGGCAAAGCAAGCCATGACGTAAAAAAAAGTCACACAAAGGAGGAAGCTGCAAGTAATTAACAACTATGCTGCTGAAAACCATTATGTTTTCGTTCCAAAGAACAAACAAAAAAGATGCTCGAAGAAACAAAAAAAAGACGTGACTTTTCTCCAGAACGTTCGAAGACCTCACGCTCACACTGCGGGGGAGTATTAGCCCATATATTTAGCAATGATATATTTAGCAAATCAATTAGCTGTATCATTGCAATTATCATTTGTATGTGATGAGCTGTGATATTTATATGTAATCTTTGAAGAGAAATGAAAAACACAGAAAACTATTCTACCATTCAATATTCTAACAGTTGGAGCATATTGTTTTGAAAGTAATACGTTACGGAAATCTTATGCATTGCCTAAAAAATTACACAGTTCTTCTTTTCTCGATTATTTAGACCTTAAAAGAGATTGCACCACCACATTTAAACTTAATACTACTACTAAACACGCAAAATTTATCATGATCAAACCATACAATATGATTTTGGCACAGGGCCCCCAAATGCCAATTACCACGGGACGACTCGTCATTTATGTACTTCTTGTCTCCATTCATAAGTTGCTACAGTCTCCACGACTAACTCCACAAATAAGCATTGATTTGAACAACCTTTGATTAAAACACAATGAGATAGTGGAAGTGGTGTTTTTAATTGAAAATCTTATCCCAAGTCCACCTACAAACAATGTTAACCATGAAGCAATTTTAGAGTTGTTTCAGTCTTGTACCCTTTGTTGTGTGATGTATACCTCCACGTGCAAATGAGAACCCATTGTTATCAATCCTACTTTAGTGTTACGGATCACACAGTGTCTGCATGATAATTGTGACTTACTCAAAATCCGTGAGAATTATGAGTGGGGTTTTGTTTGAACTACGACCGCGGAGTCTTGTCTTTGTAAGTCATTTGATCCTTTATAAATTCTTCAAATGAATGATTTTTTTGCTACATCTGCGGTAAGTATATATAAAACACTATCACTCACAGCTCGAAAATGAAATAAGAGCTCAAGTTGACGCCTTGGAAGTTCGAGTTCATTATCATGCACAATTTGTCTAATATAATGCCCAAACTTAAAATCGAATTTGATAATGAGCTCGAACCAAATGTATTAATGTTTCCCAATAAGATTGAAGCCTAATAATTTAGACTAATAACTAATGTTAACCAAATTGTACTAAGGCCTAAACAAACTAGCATAAAGGATAAATAAATGCACGCTAGAAAAAAAAGCAAACACTAAAAAATTTGTGACAATTCCTTACTTCGCAAGAGTAAGCAAAAGATAAGAAAAGAGTCACCAAAAGCTATTTCAGAAACTCCTACTCATAACAAAAGAGTAAGTAATCGGGGGGGGGGGGGGGGGGGGGCTAAATGTCTATACTTACTCATAATTAAGAGTAAGTAATGAGCAACCAGAATTGGGTTCAAGGAAAAGTGTAAATTTAAGCATTTGATGAAATAGGTCGAGTCAAGTAATGGCCACACCAACCTCCTGAAAAGGGAGGGCTTTACCAGGTTTGAGTCTGTGTGGCGGTGAGCTCAAACCCCGTGGATTTGTCGGCCAATGAGTCGGAAATCACGGTTACCAAAAAAAAAGTTAAACATTAAAACAACTTTTTCCCGATTTTATAAACAGTTGATACATTATAATTATAGAAATTTTATTACTAATCTGGTTCGGGAGCAGATTAAAATACAAATAACTCAACAAGCTCAGCTAAGTTATAAGCTCTTCCGATTTTTTTAACTGAACATTGGTTGGAGTTCTTCCTTAGGAATAAGCTCTCCAAAAATAGGCGTATGCCAATTTATACAACAAGCACACGGTATTCTTTAGTAAGGCCATACACAATGTGTATACGTGTCATCCGTATAATTATGACATGCTGTCATGCGTACAAGTGTATAATACCCATTGTGAGAGTCGTTCGTTAAAATAGAGTTCTTCTCTGTGCAATCGTATTTTGAATTTGAGATGTGGGCCTTTGTAATAATTATATTTATTAAGAGCACAGGGAATCCATAAGCCATGGCACAAAAAGTGCTGCCACGTCACCTTTTTTCTCACGGCACCAGTTTTTCCCACGGCACTAGTTTTCACTGGTAACCCTGAGCCGTGGGAAAACTGGTGCCATGGGATTTTTTTTATAAACAATACTAATAAATATTTTAAAACTAAATTAAAATTCATACTCGTGTTGAAAGAAAGTAATGATCGTATCTATCGATTCCGTCAAAATCGTTAGCATTATTTGGATCTATTTTTTTTTGAGAAATGAGAGTTAGAAATATATATGAAAGTGTGTGTGAAGTTTGGTAATATAAAGGGTATTTATAGGTTTTTTAAAAGGGTAAAAATGGAATTTAAGGGTTTTTTTAAAATTCACTCCCCAAACAGCTCCCCAAACAGATAAAAAACAAAAAAAAAATAAAAATAAAATAAAAGTCTCCACCGCGAGTGTTGGTGGGCATGGCGCAGGAGCCATGGGCGCAGCACCATGGAGCCCTGCGCCGTGGGTTTTTGCTGCGTTATAGCCATGGCGCCTAGCCATCACCCAGGACTCCTGCTCTAAATAATGAAAACATCTCCAATTACTTCACATTTCATGTACTTTGATTATTTAGTGGGTAAGAAAAAATTGTAAATAATTAAATATAGTACATGTATGTATCAGTCAATGTAAGTTTATAAGTTTTGTACATTGTAGAAAATTTATGTAGTAAGGTGCAATGAGTAGGTGTCAATGTATTGAACTCAAAAAAATAGCATGCATTGAGGATGCCCTAAAAGTCCAAAGAATAGTTCGCTTTGTGCTCATTGCTTGGTCGCGTGACTTGCCCATGCTCAACTTGTTCCTTATATACAACCTTCCTCAATCTCAACCTCCACTACTCAAGGGATGTGGGATAAACCGCAACACCCACCTGTTAGTACGTATATGGAAACTGTCAAAACAGATCTCCAAAACACATTGGCCAAACACAAACCTCGGACATCAGTTACTTAGTCATCAATGATCAAACCAACAACCTCAATCAATCAATCAATCATGAAAATGTACTTCTAACATACCCAATGTCCTCATAAGAGGAAGGTTTTTAGACTCCTCATTAAGTGAGTGATGCATATCATAAAGTATACTAGTTCCAGGCATACGGGCAGCAAAGGAACCATGATTCCCTAATCATAGTTAAAGACTAAACATACTAACATTTGTTGAAGTTAGGTAATAATAATGAGTGAATGTGTTGTAAGTTCATTAAAAGTTAAAACTACCACTTTACAAAACAGTCTGCAATTTAACATAAAATCGATCTAACTGCTAGCACAAGCAAGTATGTGAAGAGCAGATGAAGATCATTGTTTGACCAACCTACATTACACCTATAATTACTTTGAACTTAGATGCTCAACACCAGGGGCGGAGCCACATAGGTGCCGGGTGTGGCACGGGCTACACCCGTTTCGAGGTCACGAAGTGCAAAAAGTCATCAAAAATTTTGTTTTTATGGTTTGTGAAACCCCCAAAACAATTTGTGCTACTATAATTCTTAAGGCATAAACTTAATTAGCCTAAAAAAATTTGTGCCACACACTATTCAATATCCTGGCTCCGCCAACACGCAGGCAATAATGGAGCTGGAACTAGGCTTGTTATAAAGATTTATAAAATTTACGTATTTGACCAATTAGACACATATAAATGGATCAAAATTCTCACCCTTATTGTTTGGTAACTTATGAACTGGAATCAACGAAGATGGAGAAGTGGGTACCTTCGCTATCCGTATCTGACTATATTGCCTTTCAGAAAACTGAAAGTCTGATGCTCCCACAAGCTGGAAGAGTATGACACTATTAACTGCCTTGGCATGATACTTTACGGCTCGAGATAAGAAAGAGCGAGGTCTTTTCTTTTATTCGGTTTAAATAAATATTAGGTATATTACAACGACAATTTCTGCTGTAGCACAAATCAATCAAATGATATGATTCGGCTCCTACTCTAGCTCGGAGTCCTAGGTTCGAGTCCTGGCAGCAGACACTACTTTTTTTTATTTTTTTTTATTACAAAACCTGTTAAAGTAATAAAAAGAAATGGCCCATGCAGGTCTCGAACCTGCGACCTTCGCGTTTTTAGCACGACGCTCTAACTAGCTGAGCTAATAGTTTTAAATGTTTTGACTTTTTGTTTTCTGGCTTATGGAAATTAAGCTAAAAAATGAGCTTATGAAATATAAGCCAAAATCTTAGAAGCTCATCAATTGTTTGAACAAACACCCCCATTGAAAATCTGATAATCCCATAAGGCCATAAGCTTATTATAATGGCTTAAAAGCTTACTAACCTTGAGCTTATAACATATATAATAATAAGCTAGAACAAACAATATCCAAACTGACTGCTGTCCAAAAAGCTTATACCAAGCTGTCCAATAAAGAAAGTTCGGATCATAGTAATTTGGACCATTTTTTGATTTGTACTTGTCATTCTTGGATAGCTGTATATTAAGTTCTTCTGAGCGATGTGGGATGGGTGATTTTACAATAATCAGTCAATTTGAATATATTATAAATTATCCTATTATGTGTACCATTACGATATATGTTTGATACTTTTTCCAAAGACATCTACCAAAATGTGTCAAGCGTCACTCATAATCATAGTACATAGTATTATGGCCAATGCTGATACATTCTCGCATGATTATATAGTACAACGTCGTTTGTATATTCTTTTCTCCAAAAATGTATATCGATGTGACCAAAATTCACATGAGCTTCAGGAACTAATGATGTTATACTTATACCTGAGTTCATGAAGAACCATATGTACTTATCTATTATTGAGCCATTGTCCATAGTCCATATAATCGAAGTACACATATGTGTGTCATTGTATGTATTAAAGCAAAAACCCGAAATTATAAACTAGGTGGAAGCTGCAAATGCTATTGTGATGTTTCAATACTTTTCTATACTGACTTTGTTAAAAGTTAGGAACACGTTACTTCAATCCATTAAAAGAACTAGGAGAATCGAAGGCTTAAAGCAAAGAACTATGCAATTAGAAAACCAAGAAAATTGCCTTTTCAAAGAACACCAGACAATTTCCACAACCTCAAAATTTGTAGTTAGTTGTGATATCTATGTACAGGTCTACAAAGACATTAAGCTGTAGCTTCATATACAAAAAAACGTTCCTGCAAGTACTTTTTTGTCGTTATTCTGTGTGGCCATTTTCTAACTAAAAAGCAGTTGATCAATAATTGGCTATACCAAAATCTGTGCAAACACTCTATGACGACGGCAAGCTCGGATGTAGGCTAAGATCATTTGGTCTATCAAGTGGAAGATTTTCCAACTGTACATTCTCGTACTTATAGTTCAACATATTTACTTTTTCTTCACTCTGAAGTTCCTTTAGACTCGTTTTACTGTAGAAGATTTTCCAACTGTACATTCTCGTTGCCTATGCTGGCTAGAATTTAGTTGTCTTTAATTCAAAATGGAAGAGATCTTGGGCAGATTTCGTAGTAGTGTATTCATGTTTCTGATGTAAATATCTAACCAGGATTCATTCCAAATACGATGTATACTGTTATCATTTGGTAACGTTTATGGTTGCATTTCGTTTGTTGTAATGATATATTGTGATCTGTCTCATGAAATTGAACAAGTACATTTGTTTCTAGCTTTTCTGTTTACAGTTTTTGGCATCATTGTCCTGTTAATGTAATCAATCACTTTAAACTGTTAAAATAGTATAAGACAAATTACTAATTTGACAACTTTATATTTGCCAGTTAGCCATGAATGTACCTTAGTTCAGGGCTGCTTATTGGCTTTGTATTTAAGTTATTATGTTTTGACATATTCCCGTTAGAGAAAGTTGGAGGTTTAGAGTGATTATAATGCCAAAGTGGATCAGGTTCAGATGAGTCGATAGCTAGTGACGGCATCAAGTTCATCAAGATCATTCAATATGTGAGAAGAATCGAGTCAAAGCAACCCGACTAGTTTATCAACCTGTACGAAAAATGACATCTTGTGGCCCAAAACCATTCCGAATCACCCTGTCCATATTTGTTGGGCCGATTTCACAGCCCATCAAGATAATCCCAAAACCCAAATAGAGAAAGTTATTTGACAGTTGTAAAATGACGGTTATTGGCAGTTATTACATAACTCCAACCGTTACAATGGTTGATGAAACGATACAACGTTTCATCACACCGCTTAGAAAACTATATATAGGATATCTATTTGTAAACAACAAGATGATGAATATTTGATGATTATTTGATAACATTTTATATCAAAGCTTGAATCAAAACAACTTTGCATATTTTCTATATATCTTGATTGAGTTCGAAGATCCAAGACAAAGATTAAATTCAATAATTGGCATCAGAGCTTTTGGTTATAGAACCAAATCATCATATACCATTTTTTCGAATCAAAAACAACCCACACAAAAACTTTTCGCAGATCTTTGCACAAAAGAATTAAACACAAATTCACAGATTTCATCTCAGTGTTTAACAAAGGGAAAAATCCAACCCACTGCCTGAATCTTTGATTCGGCAATAGGGGTTTCTTCCCAGAAAACTTGCAAACATCAAAACCCACGAAAAGATTTCCTTGTCTAATCAAAATTAGGCACGGATTGTTTTTTTTAACACAGATTCGAAAACAAGGAAGAAAAACATACCAGGATTCGGATATCAACTCTCGAAAAATTGGGTAAACCCCAATCAAATCCATAATTAGGACTTGATAACCCAATAAGAATCATCACGATTCGATATATCCGAACAACATACCAGATCCCCAAACTTCTTACGAAAACCTAATTTTCGCAAGAACATAATCAGGAGAATCAAACGTTTTTCAACAAAACGTTTGAATAAATCAAAGGGAGGATTATTAAATCCACCATTTTATTCACATAGATCCATCAAAACCATTTTTTTTGGGTTACTGTGAAACAAGGAAAGAGAGAGGGACGGAGTAAACAAGAAAAAGGAGAGAGACAAAAGGCTTATTAAACACACATAACGTGTGTTAATAAGTGACCACACATAAGCAAAGGACCGGGTATAAGGATACCCCAAAAAAGGAAACGGACGGATTTTTATCATCCAGACCAAAGGATCAACGGGCCTAAAGCCCAAACCAGGTTTTATTAAAACCAAACTATCCATCTTATTATTATTTATAGGTTTTTAGAAAATTTTTTTGAAAACTTATAAACTTTTAAAATAAAATTTTATTTAGTAAATTGTACTTTAAAAATCATAAGTAGATTTTATTAAATAAAAAAACTTAGATATAATTTTTAGTGTTTTCACTATTTATTATATTTTAGAATAATTTTAGGGAGTAATTAACCTTATTTTTATTCACTATTAAAATTAATAGAAATTTCCAAGGAAAATTTTTTTCAAAAAAATTAAGCCTATTAGAATTAAAATAGCCTATTTGGCGATAGAGATCTCATTAGAAAAATAAATATATTTTTCTGGACACTATAAGTGTCAAAATTATTTTAATTAAGAAATTTCTCAGTCACTATCATTAAGATAATTAATAATATGACTAACGAAGATGGAGGAGGATCGAAGAAGGAGGTTAGTACCACGAGTACACCTCACTTCCAATGTCCTATGCTTAAATCCTCGAATTATCCATTATGGGCAATTCGAATGCAAATCATTCTAGAAGCGAATGGTTTATGGGAAATGGTAGATCCAACGGATACTACTCAAACTGATAACAAGAAAGACAAGACCGCAATGGCATTTCTTTATCAATCTTTACCTGAAGAACAACTGCTTCAAATATCGAAGCACAAAACCTCCAAAGAAATATGGGATGCTTTAAAATTAAGGCATATGGGGGAGGAAAGAGTCCAACAAGCGAGATTACAAACGCTCAAATCCGACTTTGAGACATTACAAATGAAGGAAGATGAGTCAATAGACACCTTTTCTGGAAAATTGACACAATACGCGAACAAAGCCGCTAGCTTAGGACACACTTTTGAGGATTCGACACTAGTACGAAAACTCTTAAATGCTGTACCTGATAGATTCCTTCAAATCGTCGCATCAATCGAGCAATACCCAGATTTAAATAAGATGACTCTAGAAGAAGCGATAGGCCGACTCAGGACCTACGAAGAAAGAATTAAACATAAGAAGGGTAAACAAGTGGACAATCAAGAAAACTGATGTTCACACGACATGAGAATAGGGGAAGGAATTTTAGAGGACGTGGACGTGGAAATTACAAATCTTCACAAAATAAGAACCACACAAAATTCAAGGATGAGAAGCAGAAAGAAGAAACTTCTCAAAATAACCAAAGAAGAAACTTCAACACAACAAGGAATAATAATAAAATTATTTGCTTTAAATGCGACAAGCCAGGGCACATAGCATCGAAGTGTCGCACACAAACTAAAGCAAATGAACACTCAAACCTAGTCGAAGAAGAAGATTTAGAGCCAACCCTCCTGATGGCAATCTTAGAAACTCAAAATAAGAGAAAACGACTTAAGGATGTTGAAGAACAAGAAGTCTCGCTACACAAAACTGATGTAGGATATAAAGAGACAAACATGGATAGTCAATGGTACCTAGATAATGGGGCAAGCAACCATATGACTGGAGTGAGGGAACACTTCAAGGATTTAGACGAGAAGGTTAGTGGAAAAGTAAGATTTGGAGATGGTTCATACATAGAAATAAAAGGAAAAGGTTCAATCATAATAGAGTGTGATGATCACGAACAAAGAATCATATCACATGTCTACTATATACCAAGCTTAAGAAGCAATCTATTGAGCCTTGGACAATTCACAGAAATTGGTTGTAAAGTAGTAATGGAAAACGATGAATTACGACTTTATGACATGGACAACAAGATCTTCTTAAAGGTCACAAGACAAAGGAACCGACTCTACAAGGCAAACCTAAGGATAGGCACACCTATCTGCCTTTTAGCAAACTTACAAGACACATCATGGTTATGGCACGCAAGATTAGGACATTTAAACTACAAGTCACTCACTACGATGACTCAAAAGAAATTAGTCCATGGAATACCTACCATTAAACCTACAACACAAATTTGTGATGTTTGTTTAATTGGAAAACATAGTAGAGCGCCATTCCCAAAGAAAGCCAAAACTAGATCTACATCACCATTGGATTTAGTATATGGAGACTTATGTGGACCAATCACACCACCAACACCTTCTGGAAAGAGATACATATTCTTGTTAGTCGATGACTATTCAAGATTTATGTGGGCATATTTCTTAAGTACAAAAGATCAAGCTTTTGATACTTTCAAGGAATTCAAGGAGACAATAGAAAAGGAGCTAAGAACAACATTAAAGATATTGAGAACTGATCGTGGAGGAGAATTCACTTCAAGTGAATTCACACAATATTGCAAAGACAATGGCATAGCACGACAACTTACCGCACCTTATTCACCTCAACAAAATGGAGTAGTAGAAAGAAGAAATAGAACGATAATGTCTATGACAAGATGTATGATGAAAGCAACAAACATGCCACAAGACTTTTGGGCTGAAGCTGTAAGACACGCCATATACATCCTAAATAGTGCATCAACTAGGGCACTAGAAGATATCACTCCATACGAGGCAATTAAACAAAGGAAGCCAAATCTAGAAACCCTAAAGATTTTTGGCTGCATAGCTTACGCAAAGGTTCCATCACAACATCTAACAAAATTGGATGATAGAAGTATCAAAATGGTATACTTAGGAACCGAATATGGATCAAAAGCATATAGACTATTTGACCCAATAAGAAGGAGAATTTGCGTTAGTAGAGACGTAAAATTTAAGGAGAATGAAACATGGGATTGGAGCGACTATTTAGACGAGCACATCAACGAAGAACCTGAATGGATCGACTTCATAATGGATAACCCTAACAAAAATGACCACCCTGATCATGAAACTGAACCAAGGGATGAAGACGAACCACATGACGAAGACGATGACTTTAACAATTTTGACGATGTTGGATATACATCACCAACAAATAGCTCACCTACACATTCTCACACAACTCAAACACCATCAACAAGATCATCTCGAGTAAATTCCCAAGTTACACCAAATAACTTAACATTCAATCAAAGAAATAGTGAATCAAGAGCATCTACAAGCTCTCACTCACGATTTGATCATACACCTATAAGGGGCTATAGATCATTGAATGATGTTTACAAAGATACTGAGGAATTACTACTAGCAGAAGATGAACCCAAGAATTACAAGGAAGCTTCAAACGATCAAAAATGGATAGAAGCAATGAAGGATGAGTTAGATTCTATAAATAGAAATAACACATGGGAACTCACAACCTTACCTTATGGACATAAAGCAATTGGCTTAAAATGGGTGTTTAAGACGAAGAGAGACGCAAATGGGAAAATAATCAAGCACAAGGCTAGATTAGTAGCAAAAGGCTACATACAAGAGCATGGCATAGATTTTGAAGAAGTTTTTGCTCCTGTAGCAAGAATGGAAACCATTAGATTACTACTTGCCATAGCTGCAAATAGAAAATGGGAAGTGCATCACCTCGACGTAAAATCTGCATTTCTACATGGAGATTTAAAAGAAGAAGTATACGTTGCACAACCTGAAGGATTTATAAAGAAAGATGGAAAAGTCTACAAATTAAGGAAAGCACTTTATGGATTAAGACAAGCACCACGTGCATGGAACATAAAGCTAGACAACACCTTGAAGTCTTTAGATTTCAAGAAGTGTGCATTGGAACAAGCCATCTACACGAAGGCCACAAGAGACTCAATCCTATTGATAGGAGTCTATGTGGATGATTTAATCATTACTGGCACACCTAAGAAGGAAATAGACCTCTTCAAAGCTCAAATGGAAGAAAAATTTGAAATGAGCGACTTAGGATTATTAGCATATTATCTTGGCATAGAAGTCACACAATCAAAGGGTGAAATATCTATCAAGCAATCTGCCTATGCAAACAAGATACTAAATGAAGATGGAATGATTGACTGCAATGAAACTTGGACACCAATGGACCCTGGAACAAAGCTAACAAAGAAGACTGAAGACACATTGGTAGACTCAACTGAATATCGAAGCATAATTGGATGCTTAAGATATTTACTACATACAAGACCCGACTTAAGTTATTCTGTTGGATTACTTAGTCGATTCATGCAAGAACCAAAAGAGCAACACATGAAGGCAATAAAGAAGGTACTACGTTATGTAAAAGGAACAAAAGATCATGGAATCACCTACAAACATAATGGAGGAAACCAAATACAAGGATATAGCGATAGTAGCTATGGAGTTAACACTTTAGAAGGCAAAGGAACTACTGGCATTATATTTTACTATGGAGAATCACCTATTAGCTGGAGTTCACACAAACAAGCCACTGTAGCACTATCATCATGTGAAGCAGAATTCATAGCCGCAACTGCAGCAGCAACTCAAGCATTATGGTTAAAAAGACTACTTAGCAAGCTCACTCATACAAGAGAAGAAAAGATTACCATAATGGTGGACAACAAATCAGCAATACAACTAATGAAAAACCCAGTTTTTCATGGAAGAAGCAAGCACATCGACACTAGATATCACTTCATTCGAGAATGCGTTGAAAGAAACGACATACAAGTGGAATTTATAAGTGGCGAATATCAAAAGGCTGACATACTCACAAAGGCACTACCAAAGATACGATTTCTTACGATGAGACAACTTATTGGACTACGAAATCTACAACAACACTGAAGACGCATTTTGTGATTATGGGGGAGATGTTGGGCCGATTTCACAGCCCATCAAGATAATCCCAAAACCCAAATAGAGACAGTTATTTGACAGTTGTAAAATGACGGTTATTGTAAGTGCTATGCAGGCTTTAATGACTCGTTACAATAGTGTTCATATTTCCAAGAAAATATTTGGACATGAGAGGACCTGGTTGCGGGTCATAGCCAAGTCTTTGCAGAATTGCAGCCACCAAGGTTTTTCTTTTGATCGTAAGGACGGTTGCTGCTGGTATATGATGTAATAATATACCAGCCAAGACTTTGCAGCCACGCCTGTAATGTTACATGGTACAATGGCCTGTTGTCCAAGATCTTTTTTAATGATAAGGTAGAGTTATAAACAAAAAATAATTCAAGATACAGCTTGAGGTTGCAAATTGGTTTTCTATATGATAAACACTTCAGTACATAAATTTGGCAATATCATTAAAGGTGTTTCGACGAAAAGGTTAGAAAGATTTTCCAAATATTATACCAATATCATTGATAAACACTTGAGTACATATATTTGGCAAGTTAATCTATTATCATAAATTGAACTACACTAAACAAAATCTGAGAATTTATGTCCTTAATCAATTAGCAACACTATTAATGCCATCAGGTGGTCCCGCCACAACTGCAAGAGCAAAGCACAGTTTCTGCTCTTTACGGAACGACCACAATTGAATATTTGAATATTCCTTCAGATACTCCTCGTTCTCTCTCACAAATCTGTACCAGTTGGTCTTAAACACAAGATTATTGTTGTTATTATTATTCATATTCCAAATCGTCAACTTCATTGGTTCTTTATACATCTGTAGCGTTGGCCCAACTAGTCGAACCTCCATCTCCTCTTCATTCGCGAGTCTTAACTTCTCTTCAGTCGTCAAGAAATCTTCAGTCTGGAGCTGCTTTAAGGGCAAGTTCAACCTGTTTTGGTCATGTTTCAAATAACTCAAATACAACACTTTCTAGATAACCAACTTCAAATCTGAACCATTCATCTCATCACCCTTTATAAACTTTTGCAACCTCTCTGTAACCTCATTCGTCACCACTGGTCCAGACTTAATCTTAAGTGTTATTTTTCTCTTCTTCATTTCTGGTTTTGTAGGTTCCGTGGCTAATGCGTCACAGCAAACAATCTGGAACTGCTCGTTCGCGTCCACCTGTCTACTTGTTCTCTTCTTCTTATTGGTATTTTTTGGTGGGTCTTGTGGTGGACAGAAACTTATGGGCATAGCAGAATAGTTGATGTACAAAGATTCAGTGATGAAGCATTATCGCTGGGCTGCAAGTATAAGGAGAAAGACTTGGCGGCGTTCACGAGTTCTTCATGTACACTTAGCCTGCAACTCTTAAGCAATCTTGAATGATCGATGAATGAAGCTTTCACACCGAGTGACAAATCTGTAAACCTATTGGAAGTTGACGTGACGGGACGACAATCTCCAGGAAATGGATTGAGAAATTGAATAAGTTGGGGTGGGCGATTGGATTGTATAAAAGCCATTGTAAACTCTAAAACTTGATCGATGAAAGATGATATGAAGTTGAATATGCGCTTATAACCCTTTTTATACTTTGGTATGACGGTGGGTGGTTAATTGTGTTTCCATATTAAGACTGTGGTTAACTATGCATGCATTCCTTAATTCATTACTTGTCCTACACGTTTAATAATTCTACCCATAACAAATATTACCATACACAAAACTATGATTTTATGCATAAGTCATTAGTTTTTATATTTTCATAATTATAGAAACTCATTGAAATTGTATGTCCTTTAATCTTTTTTATAAATTTAATTTAATTAAAATATAAAAATATATAAATTATTATGTTAATTAGACTAATACCACAAGTAATTAAGCGTGTCAAAAAATCCGACACCTTTTTTCCAATTCCCCCTTAATTCTTTTCTTTCCGAAAAAGGACTTATTTTTTAAGGCAACAGGGCAACGGAAGCAGAATTTGACACTTGGCAAATACTGTCAGTATATGTCTATATGTCGGGTATTAATAGGGTTTTGTACTTTTAGGCATGCTTAAGAATTTAGGCAATTGGTATTTTGGGCATGTGGTTTTTTCGTCATTTGCCCACTGACATAGGGTACACTCCACTTTTGGGCAACTACATAATTTAGGGCAATTCAAAGTTCTTAATAGGACAACAAAACAAATTTTTCGTAATTTTACAAGCCATTTAGCCCCACTTCAAACTAAAAAAAGCACGTTTTCTTTCATCATCTCCAAACTTTTTCTTTCATCTACTCCATCCTCTTTTCTTCTTCCTATGTATAATTCTGGTACAACCAAATTTATCTAAAAATCCGTCGCTTAAACATTGATCCATCTTAATCAATCTTAGGTCATAAATCATCTATATCTGCCTTCCTATCTGTGCTATTCCCCGATGGTTGTGATGGGCGATCATTTACTCTTAAGGTGCTTTGGCTAGTTCCACTTCATTATAATTTGAAAAAATAAGCCATAGTTACTCAAGATATATTGATATCATGTATTCGTCAGCCGCTCAATAACTTTTTTTACTATAGGCTGAAACTGCAGAGGATTTAAATGATTGGAAGACTGCATTGGAGGAAGCTTTGGAAAATGCACCTTCTGCAGGCACGGGAATGGGACAAACTGGGATATCTAAAAACAACAAGGGTAAGAATGCTGATGGTTCTCATGAACAATGTATGTTTAACAAAATGTTTAAAAATGTACATGTATGTAAGGGATTATGTAAGTAGCTTCGTTTTTCAAAACTGAAGGCATGAACACTAATCTATTTCTTTCGCTGGTTTGTTTTATTCCAACAGCAAAAGATCGTGCTTCGTAAAAATCTATGGTCCTTGGTTGACCAGTCAAAATCTAATCCCTTAGATACATAGAAGAATATGGTAGGACTATGGCGAGTCTTCGTTCAATGAATTTAATGAAATATAATATTTACATACTTCTATGAAAAAATATTCTACCCTCATCAAGTTTACCACTAAACTCAACATGATATCTTAAAGAAAATTACGTGATTTAAGATTTTGTATTGTCACTGATTAAACAACAAGTTATGTGCCAGGAATTAAGGTTGAAGGAATATTGCGGCAGGCTGCTTTTGGTGTACAGGAAAAAAGGAGTTCACAAAAGATGAGGATGGACATGTTATCGGAGACTGTATCAAGGTACATTGCAGTATGTACTTTTGTTCTTCAGGAGTTGTCATCGTCTCCAGTTCCAGCATCTTGCTGCAAAGCTTTGCTACAAGCATATCATACGTCTTTTATAGTGAATGAACTTGATGGTATCAGTATTTAGAAATAAATTATTATAAAGTGCTTGTGCATTGTAACTAAACTACTGACCATATTATCAGCAGGAACTGATCGGGGCTCAAGAGTCAATAATATGCGTGCAGCTATATGTGACAGTTTTCCTGAACCAAACCGCCGTGTTTGATTTTAGCTTATTTGATTTTTCCCAGCTTTATCTAACATTTAGGATTTTTTGAGTTGTGGTTTGTAAAATATTTTTCATTGTTTGTTGGTTGTGGTTTGTAAAATATTTTCGAAAATGGATTTTGAAAAGATTGTTTGTTGCCAAGATATGCAAACATTTGAACTAATATTTCAACAATCGTGGTGATACATAGAAACTAAAACATTATAAAACGTCATAAACATAAAATACCAATACAAAAGCAAATATCCATGAAACACATTATAAAACGTCAAAACATAGAAACTGCTAAGCAAATATAAACCAAAACCAACCGTAGTGGGTTAGTGATTCTTAAAAATAAAACCTAATCATAATAAAAGTAGTAAACATATGTTACTACCGGTTAAAGACTAAATCAAGAATAAACAACCTTAGGTGCAGTCCTAAGGCTGTAACGCCTGCCTATGAGTAATGGTGTGACCAACGTCTCAACATAGGAACATGTGTCTTGGGCGAACTCCTCTATAATCTGATAAGTCATGTCTATAGTGTTATACAAAATAACATGAACACTAAAATGAAGGAGAATTCGCCCGTCTTCTGTTATAAATATTGGGCACGAGTACTGTGTCCAACCTTGAACGAAATCAATTCTAGGATCAAGTTCGTGGTCGGGGTAGCGAATAGAATACAATCTGTTCCAAGTTTGATTAAGAAGAGTGATTGTTAGTATCCACACATCACAACTACGATCATTTACCAAGTTAGCAAGCATGCATAGGCCTTGTGTTAGTACACCCAAGCCAAATGATTTAATTCCTGCTCCAAATTTAGAAACAACAACCTCGTGAAATGTTTCAATTCGCAGATCGATTGAAACAATGGAACATGTGAATTTTGCCCATCCATACCCAAATCGGATCCTTCCAATACAAGCGTCCTTTAAAATACAAACCGTTCCCAATAATAGACCCTTGATGTGGAAGAACTCCAACGGTTTTCCAATTGTCGTTATCCAACGAGAAAATCTTAACCTTGTACATTCTATGCTTACAAATTGCCACCAACTTATAATCTCCGTCAACAATTCTCCCAAATCCGTACTCAGCTCGATATAGATGCTCCATTTCACGACTCATGTCAATCGTTAAGTTTCTACGAGTTGATGGGTTGTAAAATGACACCCCATCACTCAAGCTCACACAAATCAGTCCATTGCAAGACCTCAATACACGCCTGAATGGGGGTTACGATACGGATGACCATCGCCCAAAAACAATTCTAACGAGATATTTAACGCCTCATCATTTAGGAGCCGAGTCGATATTTCCAAACAATTTTTAAATACGATTCGTCTGAACCTTGCTGCCTCGGAATGGCGTCGAATGAATACGAATGGGTAATGACATTGTACCATGCTTGCAAATAGTTTTGGAAATCAAAAAAGTGGAAACAGGTAAATGAAGGAACATAATCATCAACAAATCAAAGCTTACATCTTCAAACGTTGCAGGCATCATTTGAGAGTGAAATTATGGTTTTGTTAGATAGACGAAATTGTTTATGCAAAAGATTATGAAACTTGGAACGTGAATTTTAGTTAAAACTTGGGTGAGAGTGTGTTAGTGGGAAGTTATAGTATATCATGGAGAATGTAGGAAGTTACCACGTTATTAAAAAAACAGTTCATTTTAAAAACCGTTTAGTGTCAGTGGGGTAATAATGAAAAACAGTTATTGGTTGTTAACCATATTAAATGAAACAAGGGAGTCACTAAATACGGAAATCGACAGGGGTACATCAATTCAGATTGTAAAAACCAAACCAAATAGTACTTATGACAAATTACGTGATAAACTACCTTAACTTCAAGAGGCCGAACCGTTCCTTTTTGAAGGTCAACATCCTTAAACTCAAATTTTTTTTTGCCATCACTTGTTCTTTCTGAAAGTCAGCTGCGTCATTGTTGTCTACATCCATGTCATCGAGAGAAATATCAACCGTGTCTTCTTCATCGTTCAAACATCCATGAATTCATCTATAAATTCAACATCATGTAATCAAGATGAATAAAATATAAATGGAACACATATGAATACCATTGACTATGGAACAAATCTGTAAAGTTCAACACATACATCGTTGACAGAAGGGCTGGATGGTTCATTTAAGTTTGTTGATGTTGTTCCAGAAAACTTAACATCAGGAATGGAATCTATTACCGGGTTTTCGTCCTTATTTATTAAGGCCTTGATTAATATGCCCATAGATCTAGGGAAATGGATATACACATATACTTGAGATCTTTCGGCTAACATCTTTCCTGATAATAACTCTGATGTGAATGTTAGAGAACGGTAGTCTTTGCTAGTCGAGTAATTCATTGTTGTGGCCAGCCATGGTGGTTGCAGTCATCTTTGCTAGTTCTTCTATGACACTGTATGGTGAGATGCCTGTAAGAAGTAAGCTTCACTTCCTTTTTTGTCGTATCGAATAGATGAAAGATAATGTGGTTAGTGCGTTTAAGTTCTAGTTAACGTACCTTTTGCAATCCACAGACGCCAAATTTGCAGTTGAATTTCTTGAGTTACTATACTCGACATTGCATTTCTCTACTCGACATTGTTTATGACACGTTTTACAATCTTCTTCCTCACACAGTTTCTTTTGCCTACAAAGATTAGGCGTTTCATATTGTATAAGAAAATATGGTATCACAGTAGAAGGTTTGGCTACTTTAGCCCCTTGAGTTAACATAAGATCATAAATAGTTTTCTTCTATCTAAATACTTAAAGACAGGAAATTATCTACTATATTGCAAAACTGAATAAGCATTTATAATTAGAAATTGTAAATAGCTTATTCTCGTACACACTTGTTATGTAATCATATGTGACTTGCTTATCTATTATACGAAGCAAAATATGTTGATCGCATTTTCATCTAATAATTCCAAACACCACACTTTTCTAAGGCTGTAGATTTTGCTTTAGGCACGAGACCAGCTAGAAACCCCAATTTAACTTGCTTTACTTGGTCAGTTTTTGGATCCTGCAAGTATTCATTAGAAAAAATCATCTAACGTGCACAAGCTATAGGAAACAAAAAAACATAATATTTTTTTTATCATGATCTATACTTGATCAGTCAGAAGAGGAGTCTCCAAAGACTCTTTAGGAGCCGAACCGCTTTCTCTCTGTTGATCCATAGCACTGCTGTGTGCCACTCTGATCATCATTCATGATTCACTCTCTACAGTTACATCAATTTCATAGATACCTCTAGGTCTACCAGATTAGTAATATGTGACAATCCGTCAATTTCAGGTCGATATTTTAATCTCAACTATTAAGTATTACGTGTTTACTTTAATGAGAATTTTAAATTATCGGCTAACCAAGAAGGTTATAGCTTGAAACTTAACGTAAGAATGTCTTTTAGATGAAAACCGACAAGAAATACGTTAGGTATCGATATATTATTCTCAAATTGATCATAAGAATGATTTTATTATATTTATCTTTATTTCACATGCTTTACGTTTTAACGAATGACGAGAACTATTAGTGATCGTGATACTGACGGATGCCAGAAAATTTACGTTTCAGTATCGATGGTCTCGATATTTAATATTTTCGACGTTTTCGATTTAATTACGTTTTAAGTCGTGTCGAAACTATATTATTATCATATTTTGAGTGCGTTTTAATTTTTGAGAAGTATTTTTACGAAACCCGAGTCCCGTAAATATTTTGAAAAGTCGACTATAGTCATTTCCCGCTTTTTAACTTAAATGTTACATTTTAGTCCAAAACTATTTAATAATTACAACTTTTACGCACCCACCATATAATAGCAATTTCTCACCTAATTTTACACAAACATAAAATGTGTTCACGAAAAATCTTTCTCTCATTCTTCCTTTCTTTTTTGGCCGTGAACCCCAACACCATAAAACCTCCGAATCTTTGATTTTTACCTTGAATCTTGATGATATAAGGTAAGACCCATTCTTGTAATTTGATTGTAATCATTTTGCACTAAAAATTTCATACATGTAAGGACTTTGATTTTCCAAAATTATTTCATGATGATCAATGCATGTTTGATCCATTTTGATGTTTGTATGTTATGTTTATTATTATTATATATGGAATTTTGTTGTTGCATGTGTGATTTGTGAAGTGGGTTTTTTTAAATAATGAACATGCAAGTGATCTAATGATATTAGGATGTTTATTAGTTGTTATTAAGAGTATGGTAATGGGTAAAATTGGTCAAAAGATTGTTTTGATGTGATTTTTAAAAGTATATTTTTAGGCAGTAGGTTTAGAGGTATTTTTGGAAATCTTAAGTCTTAGTTAAGGATGAGATGATGTGATATTGTTGTAGAGATTTTCCAAAGCTTCGATTTGATATGAAATAGAGCTTCTAGCTCCAAACGAGCGAGAAGATATGATGATTTGATTATTCGTGTACCAGGAGACGAGTATCGGCACAATATGTAATTGTTGTCAGTATTTGGATCGAATCTCGGGGACCATAGAATGCGTTTTGAAAATAGTCAAGGGCTGATGTAAGTTGCTAAACTTAAGGTCATGAGTCTATTTTCAAACGCGAGTGTCGGTTTTGTAAACGGAATTGTTTAGAGTAATCAAAATGGTTTTACAAGTCAAAGGCGTAAACCTGTCCGGTTTTTATAACACGAAGGTGTGTCGGGCAGAAGGTCTTAGAAGTAATATTTATGAATGAAATTTGAACTGAGTCTTATTCATATTATATGTGAGTTTGTGACCAAGTTTCGTTGAAATCGGACAAGTCTAGACAGGATAGATTGGTGTGTACATTTGGAGTGTACATGCTGATTGGTATTTTGGACACGTAGTTCAATGCTCGTGTGGCGTGAGTTTGAGTATTCACTATAGGACATGGTGATTTACTCAAGTGCTTAGTCATTGTATCAATGACTTAGCTACTGGTCCGAGTGAAGTAAAGTGATAAGTTGACTTGCGTTGACTTGGCGTCTTAGGACGGGTTAATGTCAAGAGTGCAAGTGTTAAAATGAATAGTGTTGAATAAAAGGATATAGTAACATCACTTGTATTGTTAATTTTTCGGGATTGTCATGGTTTTGTAATTTTGATTTTTATATTATTTAAGTATGATTTATACTTAAGTCGATTATTAACGAACGCGCCTTATTTGGTAGGTTGCGATTTTCGTGTTTAAACGGACATCACTAATCGTCGGCGATCATCTCATTACCACTATTGGCTAAGGTGAGTCTATAGCCTCGCTTTTAACATGTTTACTTGTTTTATAAAACCCGCGAGGGGGATAACATGCTTGTTTTATTAAAATAAAGGGTGCAACGAGAAGTTATGGAAACCCTAGTTATTGGAAAAGTATGGGCGCAACGAGAAGTTGTGGAAACCCTACTTATTGGAAAAGCATTTATTATAAACGAAGTGTGCAACGAGAAGTTGTGGTAAACCCTATTTGTTTTAAAATTGAACACAAGGGACCCGATTGTATGCTTAGATGAAAGTTATTACATAAGCTAGTTTGGCCTTAAAAGACCCATGAATCGTGAATTGTTAATCGAAGTAACGCTAATACTATGGATAGATCTATCGGGGCGACGCCCAGTCCGGTCGCGACTAGCTATCGCGTGGTGTTGTGATGCACTAGAAATGAAATATCGGATGCATTGTATACGAGAAATATACGCACTTGGCTAGGTGTGTTGGGCTGAAATAATATATGTTAACGTTCAATGTCACGAGGCTTATGTAATGACATCGATAATTATGTCCGTACAACATAATTGTCTTTCGATGAATTATTAACCATGGAAGGTTATTTTGAATACTTGTGTTCTCTTTATTTAAATTAAACTCTATAGATTCAATCGACAAATTTTGCTGACTTTTTAGCATGTTTTATCTCAGGTCCATATGGAAGGCACTCGAGGAAGACGGTTTCGTGAAGCTTGCATATTTAAAATGTTTTGGCCCGCTTTTATAAATTATATCCATTCGAAGCATTTTTTTATCATTACCGTGTTTTTTAAAATTTTTTTGAATCATCTGGGACCAAGTGTGAAAAATTTATCGTTGAATAAATGAATGGATGTTTTTTTTATCAAAACGACTCGTTTTGAGCCATTTTCTATGATTATGAGCATGAATCATGTTAGTAACACCCAATGACCCTTCCGCTGTTATGACCGAAAAATTGGGGGTGTTACAGATTGGCATCAGAGCTCAAGTTCTAGAGAACGAAAAGATTTTCCAAAAATAAAATTTTGAAATCTTTTGACTATAACATCTGCAAGCGAAACCTCCGAGTTGCCAATGGACGAGAATGAAAGTATTTTTATATATATGGGATTATATATATGTTATAATCTTTATCGATTATCTGAACTTGTGAATTACAAGGTATGTTTTCATTTATTTAATTATAAATGATAATTTTATACTTATACGAGACGTTTATACGATGTAGATTGTCACGAAGCCACCCTAGTCATTCTAACGATAACGCTGAAGTTATTTCTGAAGTAAATCCTATTATTATCGAGACTAAATAAGTTGTGAATATACATGATCCCAATGAAATAGTTAATATTCTCGATAATATTCTTTTGGTTATGAGGACTTTGATTTCCTTGGTTCCTATTGTTGATCTATCGATTTGTTCATTTCGTTTAGCAATTTAATCTACATTTTTATTAATCTTAGACATTATATTGTTTTGATAGAAACACGTTTGTCTGAGATAGTACTATTAATTGTTAGGAATTGAGATTGATTGTTATGGTATTCACATGCCAACCAGGATTCCATATCATATCACTGATCATTTTCTTTTAAATCGGTTTCTCGTTTGTTTCGATCCTGATTTTCTACGTTGAGCTGGCGATGCTTAAATAAAGTGATTTATAATCGTCTTGTTGAAATGAATTGGCCATTTATTTGAACAAAGAAATTATAAATTGTTGAACCACAAATTTCTAAATCTTATATGGATGGATTTGATCAATCTATGGAAATAATGATTTATAAACGTGTGGTCTTAAGCATATAGCATCTGCGTGATTACAATCTTATTAACCCATAATTCGTTTGCTTGACTTATTCGTTGATTTTGTTCCTTTAATTCTTTAACCATGGGATGGTTATATTTGGGTTGTTCCAAAACCACCGATTGAGGAGGATATCAAGCGTCTCTGAAAGACACTATAGAAATCTTCTTCTAGTGGGACCGAGGAGCTTTCATAGCCATGTGATTTACCTAGTAACTCTTGTCGATTAGTTTATCTATTTTAGTATCTTTTAAATCACTAACTAAACTATGACATCAGTTAGTAGGACTAGTCTTTTAAGTTGTATGGCATTAGACGATGATTATCTATAATGTTTGACAACACAAATTGTACTAGTTTGTGATCAATGGAAGGACTATCTTTTGATTCCTAAATCTACATTGTTCTATTATTATCTTTCCTTGCTTTTCTCTTTTAAACTCATGTAGTATAACGCAACCATTGAATGAATACTCATTATGATTTGATTTGCGTTGCACATGAATCATGCAGTAAATGAAAGCTATGACTAAAGCACGAATGCGCCAAGTTATTAGTGAATAAGTTGTTGTATCTTTAACCGAATTCATGGCCAACATAAATGATGGATCTGGAACTGGAGCTGAAGCTGGAGCCAATAATGTTCGTGGTGCTGATGGAACAAATGTACCCGAAATTAGAGGCTATAACTACACTTCATTCATTAAAGTGAAAACCGTATACTCTTAAGGGGACTAAAGATGATGGAGGATTGTGTCAGTTGTTGAAAAGCTGGCGTCGGTCTTTCGAATCAGTGACCCTAATCAGGAGGATAAGGTGCAGTTTGAGATCGCTACTCTCCAAGGTCGTGCATTAATTTGGTGGAATGGCAGACTTGCTTCCATAGGTATCATTACTTATGGGACACCATGGACTAAGGTGAGGAAGCGGTTAATTGAGGAGTTTGTCCTCGAAGTATTCCAAAGTATGGAGAAAGTGTTGTACAATCTGAAACTGAAGGGAACTAACCTTGGTAGATATACCAAATGTTTCCACGAGTTGACTCCTTTATATCCAAGAATGGTGGAACCCGAACTGTCAAGGTCAAGCAGTATATTCACGGCTGACCAAGAATATACACGGTGATGTGATTTCGCCTAAGCCATTTACAATTTATGAAGATATCTGCATGGCTTATCAGCTCATGGGTCACATAATTCAAGGCAAGGCTGATGAGGTCACTGAAGGGAAAAATAATTCCAAACCGAAATTCGTTTTGTGCATTAGAGCTTGTAAGTATATCGAAAAAGGTTGTGAATTAATCTTAGCTTAAGTAGCATAGAAGGAGTCGTAAGAGAATTAAGTAGAATTACTCTGGTCATTTGTAACTATTCCAAAGTGTTCTAGGAGATTTTCCAAGTTTTTCGCCTCTAAGGCAAATAGAATTCCTAATTGATCTAATTCCTGGTGCTGCAACTGTGGCACGTGAGCCATATTTATTAGCACCATCCGAGTTGAAGCAATTATTTGTTTAGTTGCGAGAAATATCTGATAGAGGTTTTATTCGGCCAAGCTTGTCACTTTCTAGAACTCCTATTCTATTCGTTAAGAAGAAAGATGATTCGTTCCGTATGTGCATCGATTACCGAGAACTGGATAAGCTAACGATCAAAAAATCGTTACCTACTTCCAAGAATTTATGATCTATTTGATCAACTTCAAGATTCTCGTGTTTTCTCCAAGAATGATATTTGTTTTGCTTAACATAAACTTCGCATACGCGAGGAAGATATTCATATTACGGCGTTTAGAACTCGTGATGATCATTATGAGTTTCGTGTTATGCCTTTTGGTTTGACTAATACGCCTGTTGTATTCATTAACTTAATGAATCATAGGTGTAAGCCGTATCTTGATAAATTCGTGATTGTTTTCATTGATGATATTCTAACCTGCTCGAAGAGCGAGGAAGAACATGTCGAACACTTAGGGATTATCTTGAACTTGTTAAAGAACAAAAAGATGTACCCAAAATTCTTAAAGTGTGATTTTTGGCTTTGTTTTGTACAACTTCTCTTTCATGTGATTGACAAAAGTGGCGTACATGTTGATCCAGCGAAAATCAAAACCATTGAAAATTTCAATACTCCAACTATTCCAACCGAAGTACGACAATTTCTAGGTTTGGCTGGTTACTACTGAAGGTTTATTGAAGGATTCTCGTTGATATCAAAAACCATTAACTAAGCTAACTAAAAAGAATGAACTGTATGTGTGGGGCGATGAGGAAGAGAAAGCTTTTCAAACCATGGAAAGAAAACTCTGCAGCACGCCGATTCTCATCATTACTCGAAGGATGTGAAGCTTTTGTTCTTTATTGTGATGCATCTCTAAAGGATTTAGAGCTTTTTGATTTGTATATGCTTGTAGGAAACCTAGGAAGAATGAGGAAACTGCACAACCCATGGCTTAAAATTGGGTGCGTTGATTTTTACTCTTTGTCTATGGAGACATTAATTGTATGGCACTAAATGTACGGTATCCACCGATAGAAAGAGCCTACAATGCATTCTGGAATAAAAAGAGGTAATTTAGCCTTTAAGTGATTACGATTGTGTTATTCGTTATCATTTGTGAGGTAGGAGAAAATTACAATGGATTCATTGTTAAGCTCTCGAAAACTCAGTCTGAATATGATTCGACTTGTGTCAATGTTGATTGATTAATTCTGCTCATTTTATTTCGATAAATAAATCGATCGTGCTAATTAAGAATCGTTTGTTAACTGCTCGTATTAGACATAGAAGTTATGATAATGTGAAACGAAAACCTTTGAAATTCGAGGTAGGTGGAAAAGTTATGCCAAGTTATCACCATGAAAAAGGTGTTATATATATTTTAGAAAACGTGGGAAGATAAGTCCCCACTAGTTTGGACCATTCGAGATGATATCGAGTGTAGGTCCGGTGGCATGAAAACTTAAATTACCTCGAGAGCTACAAGGAATTCACAATACTTTTCATATGTCGAACCTAAAGAAATTTCTTTCCGATAAAGATCTTATTATCCTCTAGATGAAGTATGAATCAACGGTAAGTTGAATTTCATCAAAGTACTTGTTGATGTTATCGATAAGGAAGTTAGGCAACCGAAGAAAAGTCGAATTCCTATTGCCAAGTGTGATGGAACTCAAGACGAGGACCAAAATATATTTAACTCTTTGATTTCAACAAGCGATCGAGGAAGAACGAAAGTTGATATTCGAGACGAAGATCCCAATTTGGTGGGGATGATGTGACAATCCGTCAAATTCAGGTCGATATTTTAATCTCGATTATTAAGTATTACGTGTTTACTTTAATGTGAATTTAAATTATCGGCTAACCAAGAAGGTTATAGCTTGAAACTTAACGTAAGAATGTCGTTTAGATGAAAACCGACAAGAAATACGTTAGGTATCGATATATTATTCTCAAATTTATCATAAGAATGATTTTATTATATTTATCTTTATTTCTCGTGCTTTACGTTTTAACGAATGACGAGAACTATTACTGATCGCGATACCGCGGATGCCCGAAAATTTACGTTTTATTATCGATTGTCTAGATATTTAATATTTTCGACGTTGTCGATTTAATTACGTTTTAAGTCGTGTCGAAACTATATTATTATCATATTTTGAGTGCGTTTTAATTTTGAGAAGTATTTTTACGAAACTCGAGTCCCGTAACTATTTTGAAAAGTCGACTAATAGTCATTTCCCGCTTTTTAACTTAAATGTTACATTTTAGTCCAAAACTATTCAATAATTACAACTTTTACCCACCCACCATATAAAAGCAATTTCTCACCTAATTTTACACACACATAAAATGTGTTCACCAAAAATCTTTCTCTCCTTCTTCCTTTCTTTTTTGGCCGTGAACCCCAACACCACAAAACCTCCAAATCTTTGATTTTTACCTTGAATCTTGATGATCTAATGTAAGACCCATTCTTGTACTTTGATTGTGATCATTTTGCACAAAAAATTTCATACAGGCAAGGACTTTGATTTTCCAAAATTATTTCATGATGGTCAATGCATGTTTGATCCATTTTGATGTTTATATGTTATGTTTATTATATTATATATGGAAATTTGTTGTTGCATGTGTGATTTGTGAAGTGGGTTCTTGTAAATAATGAACATGCTAGTGATCTAATGATATTAGGATGTTTATTAGTTGTTATTAAGAGTATGTTAATGGGTAAAATTGGTCAAAAGATTGTTTTGATGTGATTTTTAAAAGTATATTTTTAGGCAGTAGGTTTAGAGGTATTTTCGGAAATCTTAAGTCTTAGTTAAGGATGAGATGATGTGATATTGTTATTGAGATTTTCCTAAGCTTCGATTTGATATAAAGTAGAGCTACTAGCTGCAAACGAGCGAGAAGTTATGATGATTTGATTATTCGTCTACCGGGAGACGAATATCGGCACAATATGTAATTGTTGTCGATATTTGGATAGAATCTCGGGGACTATAGAATGAGTTTTGAAAATATTCAAGGGCTGATGTAAGTTTCTAAACTTCAGGTCATGGGTCTATTTTCAAACGCGAATGTCGGTTTTGTAAACGGAATTGTTTAGAGTAATCAAAATGGTTTTGCAAGTCAAAGGCGTAAAACTGTCCGGTTTTTATAACACGAAGGTGTGTCGGGCAGAAGGTCTTAGAAGCAATATTTTTGAATGAAATTTGAACTGAGTCTTATTCTTATTATATATGAGTTTGTGACCAAGTTTCGTCGAAATCGGACAAGTCTAGATAGGATAGATTGGTGTGTACATTTGGAGTGTACTTGCTGATTGGTATTTTGGACACGTAATTCAATGCTCGTGTGGCGTGAGTTTGAGTATTCGCTATAGGACATGGTGATTTACTCAAGTGCTTAGTCATTATATTAATGACTTAGCTACTGGTCCGAGTGAAGTAAAGTGATAAGTTGACTTGCGTTGACTTGGCGTCTTAGGACGGGTTAATGTCAAGAGTGCAAGTGTTAAAATGAATAGTGTTGAATAAAAGGATATAGTAACATCACTTGTATTGTTAATTTTTCGGGATTGTCATGGTTTTCTAATTTTGATTTTTATATTATTTAAGTATGATTTATACTTAAGTCGATTATTAACGAACACGCCTTATTTGGTAGGTTGCGGTTTTCGTGTTTAAACGAGCATCACTAATCGTCGGTGATCATCTCATTACCACTATTGGCTAAGGTGAGTCTATAGCGTCGCTTTTAACATGTTTACTTGTTTTATAAAACCTGCGAGGGGGATAACATGCTTGTTTTATTAAAATAAAGGGTGCAACGAGAAGTTGTGGGAACCCTAGTTATTGGAAAAGTATGGGCGCAACGAGAAGTTGTGGAAACCCTACTTATTGGAAAAGCATTTATTATAAACGAAGGGTGCAACGAGAAGTTGTGGTAAACCCTCTTTGTTTTAAAATTGAACACAAGGGACCCGATTGTATGCTTATATGAAAGTTATTACATAATCTAGTTTAGCCTTAAAAGACCCATGAATCGTGAATTGTTAATCGAAGTAACGCTAATACTATGGATAGATCTATCGGGGTGACGCCCAGTCCGGTCGCGATTAGCTATCGCGTGGTGTTGTGATGCACTAGTAATGAAATATCGGATGCATTGTATAAGAGAAATATACGCACTTGGCTAGGTGTGTTGGGCTGAAATAATATATGTTAACGTTAAATGTCACAAGGCTTATGTAATGACATCGATAATTATGTCCGTACAATAATATTGTCTTTCAATGAATTATTAACCATGGAAGGTTATTTTGAATACTTGTGTTCTCTTTATTTAAATTAAACTCTATAGATTCAATCGGCAAATTTTGCTGACTTTTTAGAATGTTTTATCTCAGGTCCATATGGAAAGCACTCGAGGAAGACAGTTTCGTGAAGCTTGCATATTTGAAATGTTTTGGCCCGCTTTTATAAATTATATCCATTCGAAGCTTTTTATCATTACTGTGTTTTGTCAAAAAATATTTTGAATCATCTGGGAGCAAGTGTGAAATATTTATCGTTGAATAAATTAATGGATGTAATTTTTATCAAAACGACTCGTTTTGAGACATTTTCTATGATTATGAGCATGAATCATGTAAATAACACCCAATGACCCTTCCGCTGTTATGACCGAAAATTGGGGGTGTTACATATTATCAGTTTGTGCATCCGTTATTGGCGCGGGTGTTAAGCCTGCCTTGGACATTTAGTCTTTGAAGTATCGTAACTTCCTTGCCATTTCTCCGCATCTTTTAATCTATACAGCAGAAGAGATTTAAACAATAATCTCCATAACTGAACCGTATAGTTGAGACTTGTGACCTTAAATAGGTACGTTGCGTGTAGTGTGCCCGCACTTGAAGTTTGAAGTAAAGTGTGATCTTACTCGTGATTCACGAAGTACTTAACTTTCTAACTTGCATCAAATAAAGCAATTACAAATAGACCACATTGTACTTGATGTCATTTGCTTTCTGATATGACTAAACTCAACAAAATTCTAGAACATGTCCGTTAGTGGTAGCTCGCAAGTCGCTTCATAGGACAATAAGTTGCAAACTCATCGACTTATATTCCTAAATGTCATCATAATCCTTACTCAAATATAAAAATCAAACTTATCAATATACGAGTTCTAATACCCCAAAAGGCTAAAACCAAATCGCTCAATAATCACAGTCGTTTAAATACATATACCAATAGCCAGAACCTACAAGTTATTTACAAACGCTGAAACTCACAATTCATACAAAACTAATACAAGACGTAATATTTCAAAAACAGTCCCTTAGAGCTGTAGAAGTAGATCCAACGTTCCTCTAGAAGTCAAATCTTACTAAAAATTGATAACATTATTACTAACACACCAGGCCCAACTCATGACTATAAACCTCCAAATCAACTAATTCCATGATATGAAGTTCTCACACTTATGTTGATGCTTACAGTTCACTCAATAAAAGTCCTAGGTACCGGTGGTGTTATATCACCCAGCTTTTGGCCTATAACAAACAACCAAGAAAACTCTCTTGTTTTGGCCATAGCGCTGCACCTATGGTGTAGGCCATGATAAACGCTATGTCGCCGTCACTTAAATACTTAAGGACATCATAAACCTAACGAAACACCAAACATGCTTCCAAACGACTTATCACATTAAAACCAAAGGCACAAGTTCTTTAACCTCCTCACAGTTACTTAAAAAGTAATTATTCGCCATAAACCTACTACATCTTGTATAATGAAATCCGACACAAATCGCTTGTTTTGGCCATAGAGCTGCACAAATTCGCAAGGCTCACGAAACTTTAGCAGTGTTCAAAGAACGTTGGACAGATGAAGCAAGTTATATCCAAGGAGTCCCTGAGGTAATGAAGATGTCATCTTTTGTGAATGGGGCTAAGTGTCCGGAACTAGCCCGGCGTTTCTCGGACGATAATCCGACGACAGTGGAAGAAATGATGCGAAGGGTAGATGATTTCATCAAATCTAAAGAGGTCTTCAGGAACACCGAGCTGCCGCTGGGAGAAAGCGGCAGCGGAAGTTCAAAGTATGGCAGGGAGGAAAGATACATCCCTTCCGGAGCGCGTAGACGCAACAGGGGCCGTCAAAGGAATGATTATCGATCTAAACCCACATTTTCCCCCTATGTACCTCCGGTAAACCAGAATCAGGGAAGAGGGGGACCGTATCAGCGTCCCGGATTGGAATCTTTAACCAAGTTCCCTAAGGAGATCTTAGCCACCGAATTGAAATTGTGTCTTCCTCCACCACCTCCAACCAAAGGCATGGTCCGAACAGAGAACATGTATAAGTATTGTGATTAACACCAAGAAAAGGGACATCTCACCAACGATTGTCACCAATTAAGAAAGCAGTTGGAAGCTGCCTTGGAGTCCGGCAAGTTGAATCATCTCGTGAAGGATTTACGAGGAAGGGTGAATAGGGGAAATTGATAGGTGTGTAAACACCCATCCTTTTACCACTTAATTCTGGCTAAAACGAGACCAAAACACGTATTTAATATCATTTGTTTAGAATTATGCGTGGTTTTTGTGTTTATTGTGTTTTCAGAGCTAACCGGATGAATATTAAAGAAAACATGGGATTGCACGGGCTTTATCGAAGAAAAAGACTCAAGATGAAGTCTATTGTCCAAGAGATGCAAAAGATTTGAAGTCACTGGGCCTATTTGACGATTTATCGAAGAAAAGGACCAAAGATGGAAGATTTATATAAGTCGAAGAAACTCAAGTCTATTAAACGAAGAAATTAAAAGACGAGTTGAATTTAATCGACGACAAATCCCGAATCAGAATCGAAAACGTCAACTTTTCTGAAAAGACGAGAAGACAAGAAGAACGGGAGAAAGCCCACTCACCAACCAAAGGAAACACCTATATATAGTCCACCCCTCACACATTTAGGCAGTTAGTTTTAGTTTTCTTCTCTTCCCCTTTTTTTCTCCCTTTTAGTTCGTATCATCACCAACACCACTAAGGTGTTTGGTGATCTTGATCTTTGTTTTTTCAATCTTGTAATTTTAATCCTTGTTTTGTTATTGTTAAAACATTAAATCATCAATACAAGTCTTGTTTAATCTTTCCATTTCATCTTGTTCATCATCATCTTTCATTTCAAGTATTTAAGTTTTTATTTTATTTGATTTGATCTTCAAAAGTTGTTGGGTTTTGTGTTTTTGTTGATGGGATTTGTAGTTTATGGTTAGTAGATGCTTAGTGATTAGTTTATTTAAGTTGTTGGTGAAAAACTTGGTGATTTTTGGATTAAAATCGTGTTTCCTTGTTCTTCGGGGTAGTTACTGTATCTGAGTTTCCTAGACTTCCGGATGAACGCCAAAAGTTCCGGATGAAGGTTATTTCCAAAAGTTCCGAATAAGTAAGAAGTTCCGAATGAATGTGTCTTTAAAAAGTTCCGAATGAGCTTAAACTTCCGGATGAACAAAAGTTCCGTATGAGTTTAAGAAGTTCCGGATGAATTTGTTTTCCAAAAGTTCCGAATGAGTTTCCTTTTCAAAAGTTCCGAGTCAGTCTAAAGTTCCGGATGAACCTAAAGTTCCGAACGAGCCAAACTTCCGAACCAAGTTCCGAACCAAGTTCCGGGTGAAGTTCCGGATGAAAGTTCCGAATCAAGGACAATCTTCCGAATCAATTTCTTTTGGGTATTTTTACTGTTTCCTTACTGTTTCTGTTTCCTTACTGTTTCTTTATTGTTTCCTTATTTCATATTTATATTTTAACTGTAACTTTAATTTTAATTTTAATTTCAATTTTAATTTCAATTCAAGTTTTATTAATTGTTATTAATTTAAGTACTTTTAAATTTAAGTTTACATTTTCGTGCATTTAAACATTTAGTAGATTAAGAAATCCAAACCCCTTTTTTTAGTAACCAAGAACTATCATTCCACTTAAGGCCGAGATCAATTCGAGAGGACTGAGAGACAAAATTAGAACCCATACAAAATGCATGTATCAAATGGCGCCGCTGCCGGCTCTTCTCGTTAAGATTAAAAGTTTTTTGTGAGAACTTGGATTTTGGGATCCGTTCCCCGTGAACGTTACTTTTTCATAAAAATCTTCAAAAAATCCTAAAAAATATAAAATTTTCAAAAATACAAAAAAATTAAAAAAAACATAAAAAACCAAAAATATTTTTGCTTTGTTTTTGCTTTGTTTTTCTTTTGTTAGTTCTTTTGCAGGTGTATGCGCACTCGATCCACGTCTTATCAAGAGCCCGAGCCTCTCGATAACCTAGACATGGCTGGTGTACAAAACAACAACAACATACCACCTCCGAACAACAATAATAACAACAACAACCCGCCTTTCAACAACATGAATAATAACAATAACAATGAGCCCCTTTCGGATAATCGCCCGATGATTGAACTGCTGCAAGCTCATGTAGATGGCAACACTGACCCAATTGTCATACCTCCAATTGCCACCAACAACTTTGAGCTAAAATCAGGCTTTATCCAGATGGTCTCCGCTCAACCATTCTTGGGACGAACCATTGATGATCCACACGACCACATCAAGAGATTCTTGCAACTCACTAACACGGTCAAGTTCAATGGTGTTCCACAAGAGGTTATCAGGTTACAACTTTTTCCCTTTTCTTTAGAGGGACAAGCCCGACATTGGCTTGCTAAGGAACCGCCACAGAGTATTCTCTCGTGGACGGATTTGGAAACCAAGTTTATAAATTACTTTTTCCCACCCTCTCGTACTACCACTTTGCGGAATGAAATCATAAATTTTTAATAAAAGTACGATGAGTCGTTCAGTGAATCTTGGGATCGTTTTAAAGATCTTTTAAGAAAATGCCCACAACATGGTTTTACCAAAGTACATCAAATTAATACTTTTTACAATGGTTTAAGCATGAGTGACCAAGATTCACTAAACAGTGCCTCGGGGGGTAATCTTTTGGCTAAGACTTCCAATGCTGCTTGGGATATCATTGAGAATAAATCTCGTGTGCAAACCAAGAGTGTTCGGACCAATGTCGCTAGTTCTAGCACTAGTGACAGTGACAAGCGACTGGACAAAATCACTACGCTTCTTGAATCGCTTGTCACCCACACCGTCAGTAACAACAACAGCAGCAACAATAAAAACGCTCAAGTTAACGCTGTCAGCCAACCTTGTGAGATATGCGGTGGTCCTCACTCTTACACTACTTGTACTGCCACCCAAGACTACCCTGCTGAGAATGTGAATGCAGCTTACGGCACCTATCCTCAACCTGCTTATCAAGCCCGACCTCAAGGTGACCGCAATTTGCTTAGCTACCGCTCCAACAATTATCTTTCACCACCCGGTTTTCCTCCAAACAACCCAAACCAACAACAAAACCTCAACTGCCCTCCTCAACAACAACAATAATCTCGTACACCATACATCCCACCTCACAAGCAGCAACAACCACCTCAACGTAACAACCAAGTTTACCAACAACCTGCTTATCAACCACCCGCATACAATGCTCTTCCAAACCAAACCACTGCATTACACCAAGAGGTTGCAACCTACATGAGGACCAATGATGTGATCATGGAAAATCTCCAACAGGAAGTGCGCAACTTGAAAGCAGACTTGGTCAAACAAGGGAACGATTTGAGAGCCGACATGAGAAATACGTTGGATAGCCAAACAAATGACTTGAAGAACATGATGGCTAGTTTCTTCCAAGGTAATCAACCCTCTTCTTCGGGTACTCTTCCGAGTAACACCGTTGCGAATCCAAGAGGGGAGATGAAAGCAATCACCACTCGAAGTGGCAAAGGTACCAAGGAACCCGAGCTTCCTATACCTCCACCGGTGGTTGTGACTAAGGAGAACGAGTCACCTGCTCCTATTCCTCATCCTTCTCCTTCCCCAATTTCTCCACCTCTTCCTTCTACCCCTCCTCCACCCAAGGATGTGAGTGATACTACTCTCCCAAAGCCTTCCTCTTCTTCCAATATACCTTATCCATCTAGGTTGAGGAAAGAGAAGCAAAAGAGCAAGGATGATATTCAGGTTTCGAACTTCCTTAAAATGTTCAAACAATTGAATTTTAACATCTCCTTCGCTGAGGCTCTCGCTCACATGCCAAAGTACACGAAAATGTTTAAGGATCTTCTGAGCGACAAGGAAAAGCTCCTCGATATTGCAAACACCCAACTTAATGAGAATTGCTCTGCAGTGCTCTTAAGGAAATTGCCAACCAAGCTTGGTGATCCGGGTCGTTTCTTAATTCCTTGCAATTTCTCGGGAGTAGAGAATTGCATGGCCCTAGCCGATCTAGGTGCCAGTATTAATCTCATGCCTCTGAGCGTTTGGAAGCAATTATCTCTCCCTGAGCTAGTCCCCACCAAAATGACTTTGGAATTAGCTAACCGTACGGTTGCTTATCCAGTGGGGATAGCCGAAGACGTCATTGTAGGAGTCGAAAAATTCACCTTCCCTGCTAATTTTGTTGTCGTCGACTACGAGATGGACCCCCGTGTGCCACTAATTGTTGGTCGTCCATTCTTGAGGACCGGTCGCACTCTCATCGATGTTGAAGCCGGTGAGCTTATCATGAGAGTGGGTGACGATAAAGTAGTCTTCAACATGGGAAAGTTGTCTAAACAGCCTTATTCATATGAGAGTGTTAATTGTATTGATGTTCTTGATGAGGCTTGTGAAGAACACTTTAATGATGCTTGCAAAAGTATTCCTACCTCTCTTCCCAATGTTGAGACCGTGTCCTCTATTGATTCATCGTTGTCTCTATTTGGAGATAGTGATTTATTTTGGAACAATCTTGAAGACACCATGGGAGATGTGAATTTAGCTACTAATGATTCTCCCACCGATGGGGATGAAGACATGAATTTCTTTGACAACCTTCTCAACGAAGACAATCCTTCGCCTCCATCTCCCACGGTCATTGCTATCGATACTCCGACTTCGAATACGCCTCCCGTCGAAAATCCTCCGGATTTAGAGCTTAAGGAGTTGCCGCCTCATCTCGAGTACGTATTCCTTGAAGAAGAGAAGAAGTCGCCAGTCATCATTGCTAAGGACTTGAAGGAAGAAGAAAAAGCCCGACTTATCACCGTGTTGAAAGATCACAAGAAGGCTATTGCTTGGAAGATTTCTGATATTCGTGGAATTGATCCTCAATTCTGCACACACAAAATTCTCATGGAGGACGACTTTAAGCCCATAATTCAAAGCCAACGAAGGGTGAATCCAAAAATACATGAAGTCATCAAAACAGAGGTTCTAAAACTTCTTGATGCGGGTATGATTTACCCTATTTCGGATTCACCTTGGGTTAGTCCAATCCATTGTGTGCCTAAGAAAGGCGGAATAACCGTTGTTCCCAATGAACACAACGAGTTAATTTCTACTCGTCTCGTTACTGGGTGGAGAGTTTGTATAGACTACCGCAAACTCAATGATGTCACGAGAAAGGATCATTTCCCTCTACCTTTTATGGACCAAATGCTTGAACGTTTAGCGGGTAATGAATATTACTGCTTTCTTGATGGTTTCTCGGGTTATTTTCAAATACCCATCGATCCCCAATATCAAGAGAAGACAACATTCACTTGTCCCTATGGCACATTTGCGTACAAAAGGATGCCTTTTGGCTTATGCAATGCCCCCGGGACTTTCCAAAGGTGCATGTTAGCTATCTTCCATGACATGGTTGAACAAACCATGGAAGTCTTCATGGATGATTTCTCGGTCTTCGGGGATTCCTTCTCTTCTTGCCTTGCCAATTTGGAACGTATGCTTAAGCGGTGCGAAGACACTCGCCTTGTTTTGAATTGGGAAAAATGCCATTTTATGGTAAAAGAAGGCATCGTGCTGGGACACAAGATTTCCAAAGCCGGTCTTGAAGTAGACCGTGCTAAATTCGATGTTATCGCCAAGTTGCCTCCACCTTCAACCGTGAAGGGTGTGAGAAGTTTTCTGGGTCATGCGGGCTTCTACCGTCGCTTCATCAAAGATTTTTCTCAAATCGCTCGCCCGATGACCCACCTCTTGGAAAAAGATACTCCTTTTATCTTTTCCAAAGAGTATCTTGAAGCCTTCAACTCGCTTAAGGATAAGCTAACTAAGGCACCCGTCTTGGTTACCCCTAATTGGGAGCTGTCCTTTGAGTTGATGTGCGATGCTAGTGATTTTGCTATTGGAGCGGTTCTGGGACAAAGAGTGAACAAACACTTCCAACCAATCCATTACGCTAGCAAGACAATGACGGGGGCACAATTGCATTATACGACAACAGAAAAGGAGCTTTTAGCTGTTGTCTATGCTTTTGAAAAATTTCGTCCCTATCTTGTCCTTTCCACCACAATCATGTATACCGATCATTCCGTGTTGAAGTACTTGTTGACAAAGCAAGATTCCAAACCAAGACTTCTTCGCTGGGTTTTGCTGCTCCAGGAATTTAAAATCGACATTCGTGATAAAAAAGGAGCAGAAAACCTAGCCGCGGACCATCTCAGCAGACTTGAGGATCCTTACCAAGGGGATCATCCGAACAAAGAAATCAATGATTCTTTTCCCTTGGAGACCTTAATGTCTATAAATTCGAATTCTGATGAAACCCCGTGGTTTGCGGACTTTGCAAACTACTTGGCGGGTGGAATTCTCAAGGAAGGGTTGACGTCTCAACAAAAGAAAAAGTTCTTCACCGACATTAAGACTTACTTTTGGGACGACCCTTACCTATTCAAACAATGTGCCGACCTGATTATCCGCCGATGTGTTGACGGCCCGGCAGCTTCAGAAATCCTTGATGCTTGCCACAAAGGACCCACCGGTGGTCACTTTGGTCCCAACTACACCGCTAAAAAAGTGTTTGATTCGGGATTTTATTGGCCCTCCATATATCGTGACGCTCACAATATGGTTAAACGATGTGATGTTTGCCAAAAACAAGGCACTATCACACATAAAGACGAGATGCCTCAGAATTTCATTCAAGAATGTGAAATCTTTGATGTTTGGGGTATCGACTTTATGGGGCCATTCCCTTCTTCTAAAGGAAACAAATACATCCTTGTAGCCGTTGACTACGTTTCAAAGTGGGTTGAAGCCAAAGCTTTACCCACTAATGACGCAAGGGTGGTTTGTAACTTTTTGAAAGCTCTTTTCGTTAGATTCGGTGTGCCTCGTGCCATTATTAGTGATCGTGGGACTCATTTTTGTAATGACCAATTCGCAAGAGTCATGGCTAAGTACGGTGTAAATCATCGTCTTTCCACAGCCTACCACCCACAAACTAATGGCCAGGCTAAAATATCCAACTGAGGACTTAAGCGAATTCTGGAAAGAACCGTGGGAGAGCATCGTGCCTCATGGGCTGATAAACTTGATGATGCTTTATGGGCTTTCCGTACTGCTTACAAGACCCCGATCGGCTGTACGCCTTATCGTCTTGTGTACGGGAAAGCGTGCCACCTCCCCATTGAGTTGGAGCACAAGGCTTACTGGGCCTTGAAGTGGGCTAATTTTGATATTAACAAAGCCGGTGACCTACGCAAGATCCAACTCAATGAGCTGAATGAACTCTGTAATGAGGCTTATGAAAATTCTTTGATCTATAAGGAAAGGACTAAGCTCATTCACGACTCTAAGATTAAGGACCCAGAGTTCCATGTTGGAGACAGAGTCTTACTTTTTAACTCTCGGTTGAAAATCTTTTCGGGCAAGCTCAAATCTCGTTGGTCCGGCCCATTCACCATTGCCCAAATTTTTCCATATGGTACTCTCGAGCTCGCTCAACCTAATGGACATAATTTTAAGGTGAATGGCCAACGAGTGAAGTTGTACTTTAGTGAGGACACCTCTCAGGAGGTGATTCCATCCCTCACCATGTTCCCTATGAACTAATTTTGGGTCGAGTCAGGCTCGTGACTCGGTTATCAAAAACAAGCGCTCCTCGGGAGGCAGCCCGAGTATCTATCCTTTTATGTTTTTACCTCCTAAGTGTAGGGGGACTTCTATAGGTTCTTTGTATTTGTGTGGTGATGTGATTACAGGGATTAGTCCACTCTTGGCATCTTTGAAGAACCGTGCTTCCGTGTTATCCAAAATCCGGTTCTATCTCTCAACTATCGTGATTCATTTTTCTTCATACTCACATTTGAAATTGATCACTTTAGTCGTCTCTTCCTTAACTCGAGTTAACCAACGTGCACAATGTCATAAGTGTAGGGGAAACTTTTCCCACATGCTTAAACATTGAGGAGAATGTTTATCTTAAGTGTAGGGGGGACTTCTATCGAAGTTTTAAGTGGACTTTTCCATGAAAATGCCTTCATTTAACCGGAAAATCCTATTTTTCAACATTTTTCAAATTTTTTATTAACTTTGGCCATTTAGTCGTAATTTTTAAAATTTTTATCGTTGCTTTCATATGTATATATCCCGCAATAAAGTCAAAAATATTAATAAAGTGGTGTAGCTAGTTGAGAAATCTTTGACATATTAGGCCTGTTACGTTTATTTTGACTCAACCTGAATAGACTTATCCAAGTTTATTCTAGCTAGTATCCTTAACCATGTAGACCTTAATTGGTTTATTAGGCTAAGTTTCCACGAGTCTCATTACTTTAGATTTTAAATTGTGGAGGACGAGAAATGATAGAGTCAATTATAAGTCGGTATTCTTGCGCAAGCTCACTTGGTGTAATTATTTTCCTATTCTCCCATCACTTGCTAATAATTTATCTGCAATAAGTAAGGTCGTACGATTTGAAAAGTTACTTAGCTTCTAGCCCAAGATCGTTTAAAAGTTGCTCGGTAATGATAAGAGTTCATAGCCAAGGCATAATTTATGAAGCGGGGCGCGCAGATTGGCGAGTCCGAAAAGGCCCTAACAAGGCATGAGGATTCAATCTTATTGCTAAAGATCCAAGATGATGTGAAAAGCATTATTTCCAAAGTCAATATGAAGGATCAAGACTCACGACGAAAAGCAATCAACTCCCATAAAGATGATGGAGAAGTCTATCCGAAAAGACCCTAACAAGGTATGAGGATAAATAGATCCAAGTCCGAAAAGGAGGCGGATCGTTGTATCTCAAAATCACAAATAGAGATTGAAGAAATAATCATGAAGTCGTGGTCAACAAAGTTGGAGTACCTCTCAAAAGTCTCCAAGTGAAGAAACTCTATGAACGATGAGAAGACCATTATCTCAAGCACGTCTCTCAAGATATGAAGTATGAAGTACATGCCAAATATCGGCCCGAGAAAGGTCTCAAATCGTGAACCAAGTTATGCCAAGATATGAACTTTTTGATATCCCGAGAAGCAGTTTTAAGAGATTTTGTCCTTTAGCTAACTATTGATCAAATCGTCCTACTTTGCGTTCAGCCTAAATAAACTATCGAAATAAGTCCAAAAATGCATCTTCATGATCATTCTAAGACAAAAATAAAATATAAGAGATACACCTAGGAATAAGGGAGTTTAAGCATGTAATTAAGCCACGTGTGTAAGTGTTTGATTTACTAACTTATAATAACAATGATCTCGTTTTTAAGCTTAGTTTGGGGAACGTGAAACTTGAGGGTGATAAATCTTCACAGCACCAAAGCCCTAATGTAAGTCATTGGTTTCTTTGCAAGTTATTTCCATCCTTTTGTTTACTTTAAAATTTTAATTTCTCTTAGTACTTTAATTTTTGTTTGGTAGTATTTTAATAAGGCCAAGGTTGATTAATTATGAGAAAAGTGTAAAATTGCTTTATCACTAAGCATTACATGAGGGCATGGCAATGGTTAAGATAGGTGTGTAAACACCCACCCTTTTACCACTTAATTCTGGCTAAAACGAGACCAAAACACGTATTTAATATCATTTGTTTGGAATTATGCGTGGTTTTTGTGTTTATTGTGTTTTCAGAGCTAACCGGATGAATATTAAAGAAAACATGGGATTGCACGGGCTTTATCGAAGAAAAAGACTCAAGATGAAGTCTATTGTCCAAGAGATGCAAAAGATTTGAAGTCACTGGGCCTATTTGACGATTTATCGAAGAAAAGGACCAAAGATGGAAGATTTATATAAGTCGAAGAAACTCAAGTCTATTAAACGAAGAAATTAAAAGACGAGTTGAATTTAATCGACGACAAATCCCGAATCAGAATCGAAAACGTCAACTTTTCTGAAAGACGAGAAGACAAGAAGAACGGGAGAAAGCCCACTCACCAACCAAAGGAAACACCTATATATAGTCCACCCCTCACACATTTAGGCAGTTAGTTTTAGTTTTCTTCTCTTCCCCTTTTTTTCTCCCTTTTAGTTCGTATCATCACCAACACCACTAGGGTGTTTGGTGATCTTGATCTTTGTTTTTTCAATCTTGTAATTTTAATCCTTGTTTTGTTATTGTTAAAACATTAAATCATCAATACAAGTCTTGTTTAATCTTTCCATTTCATCTTGTTCATCATCATCTTTCATTTCAAGTTTTTAAGTTTTTATTTTATTTGATTCGATCTTCAAAAGTTGTTGGGTTTTGTGTTTTTGTTGATGGGATTTGTAGTTTATGGTTAGTAGATGCTTAGTGATTAGTTTATTTAAGTTGTTGGTGAAAAACTTGGTGATTTTTGGATTAAAATCGTGTTTCCTTGTTCTTCGGGGTAGTTACTGTATCTGAGTTTCCCAGACTTCCGGATGAACGCCAAAAGTTCCGGATGAAGGTTATTTCCAAAAGTTCCGAATAAGTAAGAAGTTCCGAATGAATGTGTCTTTAAAAAGTTCCGAATGAACTTAAACCTCCGGATGAACAAAAGTTCCGTATGAGTTTAAGAAGTTCCGGATGAATTTGTTTTCCAAAAGTTCCGAATGAGTTTCCTTTTCAAAAGTTCCGAGT
The DNA here is from genome assembly GCA_025667525.1 of Glebionis coronaria. Classification (NCBI taxonomy): domain Eukaryota; kingdom Viridiplantae; phylum Streptophyta; class Magnoliopsida; order Asterales; family Asteraceae; genus Glebionis; species Glebionis coronaria. Next base: position 614,307,120 of record CM046874.1, on the reverse strand, counting down.
CAGTCTAAAGTTCCGGATGAACCTAAAGTTTCGAACGAGCCAAAATTCCGAACCAAGTTCCGAACCAAGTTCCGGGTGAAGTTCCGGATAAACTTCCGCATGAAAGTTCCGAATCAAGGACAATCTTCCGAATCAATTTCTTTTGGGTATTTTTACTGTTTCCTTACTGTTTCTTTATTGTTTCCTTATTTCATATTTATATTTTAACTGTGACTTTAATTTTAATTTTAATTTCAATATTAATTTCAATTCAAGTTTTATTAATTGTTATTAATTTAAGTACTTTTAAATTTAAGTTTACATTTTCGTGCATTTAAACATTTAGTAGATTAAGAAATCCAAACCCCTTTTTTTAGTAACCAAGAACTATCATTCCACTTAAGGCCGAGATCAATTCGAGAGGACTGAGAGACAAAATTAGAACCCATACAAAATGCATGTATCAGAAATCAAGGAAGAGGAAATGGATATTTCAAGGGAAAAACAATAAATATGATAGAGGACATGTATAGCGGCATGAAGAGAAAGGAGGTGTGTAAGATTGAAGTTGATTGGATGAACGCCCCCATTACTTTCCCTCCGGTTACTGAAGCCGAGGCATCCGATGACCCTTTGATATTTGAAGCCGAGGTAGAGGGATATTGGGTAAAAATGGTATTCGTAGACGAAGGTGCCACGATGCAAGTCATGTTCGAACATTGCTTCCTGAATTTGGATCCCTCGATCCGAAGGAGATTGACCCCCGATCACGCAAAGGTTCTAAGCTTCTCAGGGGAGGAAACCACACCTCTTGGAAAGATTGATTTGGAAGTAACCTTCGGATCACACGACCTTACAAGACGAACAGTGATGAGCTTCACAGTGATTAGGGTACCATCCCCTTATAACATCATACTTGGAAGAACTAGAATCAGGAAATTAAGGGTCGTACCCTATGAAATTCCCCACCCTAATGGAATTGCAACAATGAGAACTAAGGCACGAGCAATCTACGAGTGCAGACTCATAGAGGATGGGCAGAAGATAGAAAAAATGAAAGCAACAGCTGTAGGAAAAGAATTAGACAAGTGGCTCACCCATGAAAAGTTTAATCAGCAACAAAGGGTAGCGGGAGATATGACAGAGCAGATCTGTGTTAACCCCGGATATCCGGAGCAGTTGGTCACCATCGGAAGATTGTTTACTAAGAAATGTCGATTGCAGCTCATAGACTTGCTAAAAAATAATGCTGATGTGTTCGCGTGGGAGCCTTCAGATATGAAGGGGGTGCGAGAAGGATCATCAAACATTCGCTGAATGTCAATATAGAGGTTGCTCCGGTTGCACAACAGAGAAGGACATTGGGGGAAGAAAAAAGCCAAGCAGTCAAAGGTACATGACGGAGCTGGTAAAGGCTGGCATCATACGACCGGTAAGGTACCCAACATGGATTTCCAACCCTGTCCTAGTAAAGAAGCCGGATGGTGATTGGCGAATGTGCATAGATTTCAAGAACCTCAACTCATCTTGTCCAAAGGATTACTATCCCTTGCCAGACATAGATGTAAAGATAGGGACAGTCATGGGGTATATATTCAAATGTTTCCTAGACGCCTATAAGGGATATCACCAAGTGCTAATGGACGAAGCAGATGAAGAGAAAACAACGTTTTACACCGATGAAGGCACATACAACTATACAAAAATGCCTTTCGGTTAAAGAACGTCGGAGCCACCTATCAAAGGTTGGCGGATTCAGCATTCCGTTCACAAATTGGCACGAATTTGGAAGCATACGTAGATAATTTGATGATCAAAAGTAAAACCGAGGAAGACATGCTCGCGGATATCCAAGAAACCTTTGACAATCTGAAAAGAATTAACATGAAATTAAACCCAAAGAAGTGTTCATTCGGGGTTGAGGAAGGAAAATTCCTGGGATACATGGTAACCTCAGAAGGTATAAGAGCAAACCCCAAAAAGACAAAAGCGATCACAGAAATGAGATCCCCAAAAACGTTTAAAGAAATGCAGTCTTTAAGCGGTAAGCTAGCAGCACTCAATCGCTTCTCGTCTCGGTCAGCCGAAAGGTCAATGCCATTCTTTGAAACACTGAAGAATATCACTAAAGAGAATAAAGAAGAATTATGTTGGATGGACAAGGCTGAGGAAGCCTTCCAGCAACTCAAGAAGGCAATCCTAGACCTTCCATTGTTAACCTCTCCCGTCAAAGGAGAAGTTTTGTATGTATATCTTGTCGCGTCCAAAGAGGCAGTCATCGGTGTGCTCTTAGCGGAACGAAACAGGATGCAAATGACGGTGAGATATATGAGCCGGACGTTACATGACGCTGAGAAAAGATGTGCTCCATTGGAAATATTGGTGCTTGGATTGTTATATTTGTCACGAAGATTGATGAGATATTTTGAAGCTCACGACATCCATGTCATAACGGACCAACCTTTGAAACAAATACTAAGCAAATCCGAAGCCTCAGGAAGATTGGCAAAATACGCAGTGGAATTGGGAACATATGAAATTTTTTTTGTCTCTCGAAATTCTATCAAGGGTCAGGTATTAGTGGACTTCCTGAATGAAGCTCCTTTGGATCAACAAGATGCTGCATTGATTTATGAAATATCCGAAGAAGAGGAACCAGAGGCTCAATGGATGCTATTCACAGATGGAGCAGCCAATAGTAAAGGAGCCAGCGTCGGGTTGGTGCTAATCAATCCGGAAGGAGTGGTGTTTACATATGCCTTAAGGTTTAACTTCAATTGCTCAAATAATGAAGCCGAATACGAGGCACTTTTGGCTGGACTCCAGTTAGCCGAAAGATGGGGTTAAAGAATTTACAAGCCAAAGTAGACTCGAAGCTGGTAGCTTGCCAAATCAAAGGAGAATTTGAAGCAAGCGACGATAGGATATCTAAGTATCTGGCCAAGGTCAAAGAACACCTCCCCACCTTCACAGAGTTCAACATCGAACACATCCTCCGGAACAGAACCAAAAGGCCGATGTTCTAAGTAAGCTCGCCTCGGTTGCATTCAACCACCTCACTAAGGAAGTATTGGTAGAAGCTTTGGACGCAAGGTCTATCTACGTGCAAGAAGTCAATGATATAGTGGAAGAGGAAGAGGAATGTTGGATGACGCACATTAAAAGATGTTTGGAAGGAGGAGTATGGCCATAAGACCTAGAAAGCCAGAAATCTGAGAATGAAGATCCCACAATACACCATGGAGAATGGAGTTTTGTTCAAAAAGTCATATTTATCTCCGATGTTGAGGTGTGTTGGCCCATTGCAAGCAAATTATATCATCCGAGAGGTTCACGAAGGAGCCTGCGGAATGCATGCCAGATCAAGGTCGGTTGTCGCAAAGATAATGAAACAAGGATACTTCTGGCCCACAATGCATCAAGATGCATGGGACGAGATCTCCAAATCTGATTCATGTAAGATACACGGTCCCATACCAAGGCTCCCCAAGAGAAATTTGACTTCGATAACTGCACCATGACCTTTCTACCAGTGGGGGATGGATATCTTGGGACCAATCAGTGGAAACTCCGGTAACATCAAGTTTGTAATTGTAGCAATCGACTATTTCACCAAGTGGATTGAAGCAAAACCGGTGGCCAAAATAACTGGAAAAGAAGTTAAAAATTCGCTTGGGAAAATATCGTTTGCAGGTTTGGATTGCCGGGGGTGATAGTAACTGATAATGGCAAGCAGTTAATAGATGGGTCATTTGGGAAATGGTGTGACAAATGGCATGTGAAGTAAATGACCACCGCAGTAGCACATCTGCAGGCCAACAGTTTAGTTAAGAGAGCAAACAAATCGCTATTGCATGGTTTGAAGGCCAGATTGGGAAGAAGAATGACCGGATGGGTTGATGAGCTACCCCACGTGCTATGGGAACATCGGACAATGTTCAAGACCAGTAACGGGGAGACTCCGATCAGCCTCACTTATGGGAGTGAGGCTGTGATTCCTGTAGAAATAGGCATCCCGTCAGCAAGAACGTTGTTGTTTAATGAGAACGCAAATGAAGAAGAGTTGCAGTTGAATCTAGACCTGCTCCAGGAAAGAAGAGAGGCTGCGGCCATACAAGAGGCAAAATACAAGAAGAAGGTCGAACAATATTATAACAAGCGAGTCAGGCCATGCTCTTTCAAAGTAGGAGACTTCGTCTACCGCCGCAACATGGCTAGCAGGCAGGAAAAGATTGGGAAACTCGGCCCTAACTGGGAAGGACCCTACAGAGTGGTGGAAGCTTACCAAACCGGATCATACAAGTTGGAGACCCTAGATGGGAAGGAGATACTACGTACTTGGCACGCGACCAACTTACAGAAGTGATTTATGTAATATGAACAATGTACTAAGTATTTGTCAATGAATGAAAGTTTTTCTTCTCTAAACATAATTAATTGCAGTAGTTATAAACCTCGGCTAAGCTAACCGAAGGGTCTATAAATACGCGTTAAAATGTAGGACGCGCCTCGGGAGGTAGTCCAGAGACAAATCAAAAGCGGTCCTGTATCGATGTCTCCCAAGTAAACAAAAAATTGTATAAGTATAGGACGCGCCTCAAGGGTAGGCCGGAGACAAATTAAAAGCGGCTCGGTGCTGATGTCTTCCGAAACAATAAGAAAAATATATAAGTGTAAAAACACATGTACGGGACGCGCCCCATGGGTAGTTTGGAGACAAATTAAAAGCGGCCTGGTGCCGATGTTTCCCATGAATAATCTAAGAACACTCGTGTTAAAAACACAAGTGTGGGACGCACCCCAAGGGCAGTCCGAAGGCAAATCAAGGGCAACGTGAAGCCAATGTCTCTCTTCAAAACACATATTGATACACATAGTATAAAGCATAAAACGCAATGGATGAAGCAAAAGGCACACATATTATAAATAAAGTAACAGAAAAAGTTGCAGGTGAAACTTGTCTATAAATACTACAAAACATAGGTAAAAGAGATAAGCGTTCCACAGGAAACGGTTACAAAATACACCGGCATATCGGGCCTTCATTCCTTCGGCTGCTCATTATCGACCTGAGAGTCTTGATCTTCCTGAGTAGGATCTGAGGTGGAGGCAGCATTGACAGAAGCAGAGGGGTCTCCGGAGGAAGGCACATGGGACTTTTCAGCTGGAGTAAGTTGCATGATATCCACCACTAGAAGCCTATTGGCAATAGAATGTTGGGTCAAAAAGTTGATGTGGCAGAAACTAAAAAACGAATAAAACATGAAGATATTGTCTAAGCGTTGTCAAGAGCAATCCAAGCGTTGACAAGAGCAAACTAAGCGTTGATGGCTCAAGCATTGTCATGTGCAATCCAAGCATTGTCACATGCAATCCAAGCATTGATAGAAACTTAGACAAAGAAGCATATGGAAGCTTCTATTTAGATAAACATGTAGGATATATTCGGTATAAGTTTATTTAAATAGAAGATTTACATGTTTATTTGATTTTATCTCTTGTAAACCCTAATCCTTACACTATAAAAGGAACCAAGGGTATTAGGTTTATTCATAAACTCATATTCACAATGTAAACCTAAAAGCGTGTGTTGACTATCCTTGTGTTTTAATTCATGTTCTTTGTGCCTAAACACCTTGTTAATGTGTTATGTTCTAATTCCGCTTTGATTATCTAATCATATGAACATGATGCATTCCTAGTAGCTTAAAAGATCCGTGAAACCAAGGTTTCCACAATTGGTATCAGAGCCTCGTGGCTCGTGATGCTAGGACCAACAAGGTCTTCGTGTATGGTGAAAAGAAGAAAAGTCCGTCTAGGGTTTTTCTGGACGTTTTTGTGTGCGCAGCAGTATTCAGAAGGTCATAACTTTTGATTGAACCGTTGGACCGTCACGAAATTTCTTGTGTGTGTTCTATACACATATATCTAGAAATCCACTAGAGGGATTGTCGAGTTTTATCCCCAAGAAAAAGTTATTAGGCGTCAAAGTCAGCAGTAAGTACATGCAGTTTTCTGTAAACAGCCATGTTCAAAACACGTTTTCTCCTTCGTTAACCGTTGGATCTTCGTGATTTTTAAACTGTAGATTCTTGGCACTTGTGTCTAGAATCTCACCAAAGGGATTTTCGATCTGAGCCTTAATGATGAAGATATTCAGCGTCGAAATTCACTGTTTAAGGTATTAATGTTTTGCTTTATTCACATAAAATCATGACCTAGGTTTCCTCAAACCCTAGATCAACATAAAAAGCAAAAAGTTGGGGGTATGTGGCTGTTAAAACACATGATGGTATATATGATTCAGATCCTAGTATGTTTTTCATAACCCTAATTAGGGTTTCGGTCCAATATGTCTAAGATCTAGGGTTATGTCATAACAACAAGTGATTACAAGGATTGAAGGCTGCCAAGAAAGTTAAATAGCAGATGGTTATTGAGGCAGTATAGGTCACGAAAAGCTGGTGATTAATTCATGTGTGGCTTGAAACGAACAAAGATCATGGGCATGATTTAAGTAGTAATATATATTGAAAGGACCAGATCGTAATGGTTTCAAGGGCAGTAGATCGTGTACAAAATAGCAGGTAGCATGTTTCTTGATTAAGATTACTCACAATATATGGTTACCTATTTTAATGGATATGACAGCTGCATTTAAACAAATTGTGGAGTATATTATTGCTACTAAATACATGGGATGTATTTTAGTTTGGACGTGGTCTTGGAAATTATTATGGAAGGATCCTCAATTTTAGGGATATAAAACGTGTGATTATAAGATACGTTTGGGATATTTGGTCTTCCAAGTTTTTAGAATGTTACTGTTCGTCTATTGCTGGTGTCCTTGTTACACGCATTTAAATTCTGCATGGGCTGATCTTTCAATATTTTATGGGCCTTCATTCATGGATTATTTGTGGGATGGATAAAGGTGATACTCTCTTATTATTCTAGCTACGTTTATATGTTGCTAGCCACAAAAGTTGTCAGTATTTAAAAAGGCGCTGACAAGAATGAAGTTTTGTTTGGACGCTGACAATAATAAGTCAAACGCTGACAGCGTTGACAGTGTTGTCCGAGAAATGGTTGACCTAAACGTTGATAAGTATTGTCCGATATTGGACAATACACATGACAGATATCTTGGATAAAGGAGTTTCTTGGGTAACACAAGGATAGCTGCTATTGAGAAAATTGGTACGTTTTTAGCACACAAAAAGGAGGTATTTACACACGAAGGTACATGGAATCTCCGTTTTTATTTAAAATATCAAGTTGATTTTTATGGCTCAGATATTTTTGAAACGGATTAATGATCTTACTGCGAGTTAGCAACTATTCGTGGGAATTTGATGGATATTTTAAACTATGTAATCGGGATAGCCTTGCGAAAGAGTTATTCGTATGTAAACTTTTACATATAGTATGAAGATGTTATTTCATTAAATTCGTCATGAAGAGGTGTTGGCTTAAGGGGAAGAATTCTTATGGTAAGTTTGATGATTGAAGAAGATTTTCGCGAGTTTGTGTTCTATCATATCTTAAAGTCATGCACTTCTAGCCACTGACTTTTAAGGTAACTTGTTTGTGCCTACATTGTTACTGATGAAGTGATACAAGATCTAGGAATATGTGATTTTTCTTATGGTTCTCTATGCACATATTTTCTATCACTTGAAGGAGTAACATTATCGTGCTTAGTGTCTCACAAAGGATGAGGATTTTTGTATCTGCAACACACTTCATCACATCGTACAAGATATGGAACATAGGTTCGGGTTACTCTACTTCTACATCAAGAATATTATAGTTATTTTTCTTCAAGATCATTATACAGAGCCTACATTTGGAGAATCTTCAAAGATTGCATACATTGTTTACTTCCCTGTTGATGTGACAAAAAGGGGAAGACATACATGCTACACTTGAGGGGAAGCAATTTGAAGATGATGTACAACTTACAAGAGATACACATAGAGTTTTGCCGACATCAACTAGGGGAAGATTGTTGGGTCAAAAAGTTGATGTGGCAGAAACTCAAAAACGAAGAAAACATGAAGATATTGTCTGAGCGTTGTCAAGAGCAATGCAAGCGTTGACAAGAGCAAACTAAGCGTTGATGGCTCAAGCATTGTCATGTGCAATCCAAGCATTGTCACATGCAATCCAAGCATTGACAGAAACGTAGACAAAGAAGCCTATGGAAGCTTCTATTTAGATAAACATGCAGGATATATTCTGTATAAGTTTATTTAAATAGAAGATTTACATGTTTATTTGATTTTATCTCTTGTAAACCCTAATCCTTATACTATAAAAGGAACCAAGGGTATTAGGTTTATTCATAAACTCATATTCACAATGTAAACCTAAAAAGCGTGTGTTGACTAGACGTGGGATTCAATGTATACACGTCTAGTGATTGTTTTATATTAATATATGAATAATCCTTGTGTTTTAATTCATGTTCTTTGTGCCTAAACACCTTGTTAATGTGTTATGTTCTAATTCCGCTTTGATTATCTAATCATATGAACATGATGCATTCCTAGTAGCTTAAAGAATCTTTCCATGTGGGGTTGTGCCTCAATAACCATCTGCTATTTAACTTTCTTGGCAGCCTTCAATCCTTGTAATAACTTGTTGTTTTGACATAACCCTAGATCTTAGACATATTGGATCGAAACCCTAATTAGGGTAATGAAAAACATACTAGGATCTGAATCATATATACCATCATGTGTTTTAACAGCCACATACCTCCAACTTTTTGTTTTTTATGTTGATCTAGGGTTTGAGGAACCTAGGTCATGATTTTATGTGAATAAAGCAAAACATTAATACCTTAAACAGTGAATTACGACGCTGAATATCTTCATCATTAGGGCTCGGATCGAAAATCCCTTCAGTGAGATTCTAGACACAAGTGCCAAGAATCTACAGTTCAAAAATCACGAAGATCCAACGGTTAACGAAGAAGAAAACGTGTTTTGAACATGGCTGTTTACAGAAAACTACATGTACTTACTGCTGACTTTGACGCCTAATAACTTTTTCTTGGGGATAAAACTCGACAATCCCTCTGGTGGTTGTCTAGATATATGTGTATAGAACACACACAAGAAATTTCGTGACGTTCCAACGGTTCAATCAAAAGTTATGACCTTCTGAATACTGCCGCGCACACAAAAACGTCCAGAAAAACCCTAGACGGATTTTTCTTCTTTTCACCATACACGAACACCTTGTTGGTCCTAGCATCACGAGCGACGAGGCTCTAATACCAATTGTGAAAACCTTGGTTTCACGAATCTTTTAAGCTACTAGGAATGCATCATGTTCATATGATTAGATAATCAAAGCGGAATTAGAACTTAACACATTAACAAGGTGTTTAGGCACAAAGAACATGAATTAAAACACAAGGATTGTTTATATATTAATAACAAACAATCACTAGACGTGTATACATTGAATCCCACATCTAGTCAACACACGCTTTTAGGTTTACATTGTGAATATGAGTTTATGAATAAACCTAATACCCTTGGTTCCTTTTATAGTGTAAGGATTAGGGTTTACAAGAGATAAAATCAAATAAACATGCAAATCTTCTATTTAAATAAACTTATACAGAATATATCATGCATGTTTATCTAAATAGAAGCTTCCATAGGCTTCTCTGTCTACGTTTCTGTCAATGCATGGATTGCATGTGACAATGCTTGGATTGCACATGACAATGCTTGAGCCATCAACGCTTAGTTTGCTCTTGTCAACGCTTGGATTGCTCTTGACAACGCTTAGACAATATCTTCATGTTTTCTTCGTTTTTGAGTTTCTGCCACATCAACTTTTTGACCCAACATCTGCTATTTAACTTTCTTGGCAGCCTTCAATCCTTTCAGCTTTAAACGAAAAGCTGGTGATTAATTCATGTGTGGCTTGAAACAAACAAAGATCATGGGCATGATTTAAGGAGTAATATATATTGAAAGGACCAGATCGTAATGGTTTCAAGGGCAGCAGATCGTGTACACACGAAGGTACATGGAATCTCCGTTTTTATTTAAAATATCAAGTTGATATTTATGGCTCGGATATTTTTGAAAGGGATTAATGATCTTAATGCGAGTTAGCAACTGTTCGTGGGAATTTGATGGATATTTTAAACTATGTAATCGGGATAGCCTTGCGAAAGAGTTATTCGTATGTAAACTTTTACATATAGTATGAAGATGTTATTTCATTAAATTCGTCATGAAGAGGTGTTGGCTTAAGGGGAAGAATTCTTATGGTAAGTTTGATGATTGAAGAAGATTTTCGCGAGTTTGTGTTCTATCATATCTTAAATTCATGCACTTCTAGCCACTGACTTTTAAGGTAACTTGTTTGTGCCTACATTGTTACTGATGAAGTGATACAAGATCTAGGAATATGTGATTTTTCTTATGGTTCTCTATGCACATATTTTCTATCACTTGAAGGAGTAACATTATCGTGCTCAGTGTCTCACAAAGGATGAGGATTTTTGTATCTGCAACACACTTCATCACATCGTACAAGATATGGAACATAGGTTCGGGTTACTCTACTTCTACATCAAGAATATTATAGTTATTTTTCTTCAAGATCATTATACAGAGCCTACATTTGGAGAATCTTTAAAGATTGCATACATTGTTTACTTCCCTGTTGATGTGACAAAAAGGGGAAGACATACATGCTACACTTGAGGGGAAGCAATTTGAAGATGATGTACAACTTACAAGAGATACACATAGAGTTTTGCCGACATCAACTAGGGGAAGATTGTTGGGTCAAAAAGTTGATGTGTCAGAAACTCAAAAACGAAGAAAACATGAAGATATTTTCTAAGCGTTGTCAAGAGCAATCCAAGCGTTGACAAGAGCAAACTAAGCGTTGATGGCTCAAGCATTGTCATGTGCAATCCAAGCATTGTCACATGCAATCCAAGCATTGACAGAAACGTAGACAAAGAAGCCTATGGAAGCTTCTATTTAGATAAACATGCAGGATATATTCTGTATAAGTTTATTTAAATAGAAGATTTCATAGGCTTCTTTGTCTACGTTTCTGTCAATGCTTGGATTGCATGTGAAAATGCTTGGATTGCACATGAGAATGCTTGAGCCATCAACGCTTAGTTTGCTCTTGTCAACGCTTGGATTTCTCTTGACAACGCTTAGACAATATCTTCATGTTTTCTTTGTTTTTGAGTTTCTGCCACATCAACTTTTTGACCCAACAATCTTCCCCTAGTTGATGTCGGCAAAACTATATGTGTATCTCTTGTAAGTTGTACATCATCTTCAAATTACTTCCCCTCAAGTGTAGCATGTATGTCTTCCCCTTTTTGTCACATCAATAGGGAAGTAAACAATGTATGCAATCTTTAAAGATTCTCCAAATGTAGGCTCTGTATAATGATCTTGAAGTTTCTTTAAACATTGTTTACTTCCCATGGAAAGATTCTTTAAATAGAAGATTTACATGTTTATTTGATTTTATCTCTTGTAAACCCTAATCCTTACACTATAAAAGGAACCAAGGGTATTAGGTTTATTCATAAACTCATATTCACAATGTAAACCTAAAAGCGTGTGTTGACTAGACGTAGGATTCAATGTATACACGTCTAGTGATTGTTTGTTATTAATATATGAACAATCCTTGTGTTTTAATTCATGTTCTTTGTGCCTAAACACCTTGTTAATGTGTTATGTTCTAATTTGGCTTTGATTATCTAATCATATGAACATGATGCATTCCTAGTAGCTTAAAAGATCCGTGAAACCAAGGTTTCCACACAGACACCTTATGGATAAAGGGATACTCGGCCGAGAACAGGGTAGTGAAATCCTCTTTCCAAGTTTTTGCAGCCTCCACATCCAGATTATCTGCCGTAGCAAAAGCCTTTGCGACCTCCTCAGGTGTACGTTTGAACTGCACAGCTTTCATAAATCCACCATTGAAGACGGCGTTGGCCTTCAAAGACAAAAACCTGTGGTACTCATAGCTGGCAAAGAGTTTACGAACAAGGATTGGAAGACCATCTCTCATAAGGAACTTTTTATCCACTTCGGCTCGGGCAAGAAGGGAAGTTAAATGGCGGTTATTATCTTCTAACTCCTTGATCCTATCGAAGTCCTTGATGTGAGTTTGGGTGCTCTCGGCATGAAATCTCTCCAGCTCTACGACCCTTTTGTCTTTGGACTCCAGCAAGTTTCGGAGGTCTTGAACATCTTTCTGCAGCTTCTCAATCATACGGAGATGTTCTTGCTCTCGGCTCAAACACCCATTATAATTGTCTTCCAGTTTCTTGTGAGCAAGAGCCATTTGATCCAACATGGTTTTCCCAGATGCAAAGTGACCCTGCACGCCTTGTTGAGCAGAAGACAAACGATGGTGCTCACGGCTCAAAGCCTCATACCTTTTCATCAACTCAGAGAGTGTAAGTTTACTTCTGGCCAAAGCTTGGTAGGAGTGACTTAGCACGTCATAATTCAAAAGCAATGAAAGCTCAGTTTGCTCTGCCGGGGTAGCCAAGTGGAACAACAACTCACGGGACGAATAATGGGAGTCAATACGAACATCCTCGTCTAACCTCCCCGAAGGGACAAACCGACGGGATGGTCCTCCTTCCTGAAAGGTAGGTCCGGAACCTCCTAAAAAGAATACAAGAGACTGAGTAAATAAAGATAGGAGGGAAGAGAAAGAAAAAAGGCAAAACAAGAATAAAAAGGGGGGGGGGAAATAAAAGTAAGAATACATGTGGCATCATCAGTGTGAGGGTTGTCATTAGCAGGATAAGATTGATCACTAAGATTGATGTGCGGAGAGGTCTTCGGCTTGCTACCACTAGCCTTGCTAAGCTTTCCTTGAGTTGGAGAAGGATGTGAATGATTAAGAGGAGAGGTAGAATGCACCTCAGTATCCTCAGTCCCTGATGATCCGTCCCCTTTCACAGTCTTCCTTTTGGTTCTACGACCCGAAGCCTCGCCACCTTACGACTTCTTCTTAGCATTCACAACAACATTCTTACCCTCGCTACGAAGATGAGCACCAAGATCTTGGGATCCGGAATAGTCACAGCTACCTGTTGAGGGTTCAGAGCATGAATTTTGGCACCAACGGGCAATCGCTGCGTAACTTGAGGAGGGGGATTCAACATTGTGACATTCTCATCCCGACCAACTTTGGCGTTATCAAAGGAATGGAGCTTTAGGAACTCGTCCATGTTAATTTCTGCATGAAAGAAAAACAATAGTGGTTAGAGCGAGCAAAAATAGCCCGCGGAAACAAGATAAACAAAAAGTCATATATAAGTACCATTTTTATCAAGATCAACAACAATACAACGGAGGGGAGGGTTCTCATAAGGATACCACAAACCAGAAAGGAACAACAGATGCCTGTGAGGAGGACGGAGGGCTATAGGATTATCCACAAGAAACTTAGTGTAATTTTCATTGAAATGAGTAGGGAAATCATCGTGAACATCTGTCTCTCCAAGGCATAGCATGGGGAATGACCCTTTTATCAATTAAAAACCACTTGCGCCTCCATCCCTTCAAGCTAGAAGTTTTCTCTCGCAAACATTTACCATATTTGGCGGGCCAGCGACTCTCGAAAGAAAACCAGTGCCCTTGTTTGCACAACCTATAAAAAAGACCCGGAAAAGATTGACGGTGGTAGGTATGCCTAGGTTGCGGCACCGTATCTCGAACATAACCACATGATTAACACTCGTCGGTATCAACTGAGAAATATGTACACGGAAGTACCGGATGATGGCCAGGAAAAAGCTAGAAAAGGGGATCCGCAGTCCTCCATGTTTCAGATATTCCTCATAAATGCCAATAAACCGTTCCGGAAGTCGATCCATGTTCAATAAGGGATCTGGTAATTGAGGGCGAAGTTCATGAGGGATACGGTATTTCTAAATGATAAGTTTAAGATTATCCCTGGTCAACATAGAAACCCTAATGTGCATATCACATTTCGGATCACGAAAGGTGACGTCGTCCTCCTCATCAGAACCACTAACAGACATGACACGAACAAACAAGAAAAGAGTCTAGAAAAAATCAAAAGGGGAAACGGAGCGCACACCTGTAGAATGGAACGTCTGCCAAGATGAAGAAACACAACAATGGAGAAAAGAAGAAAAGAAAGTGAAATGAAAGTGAGAGAAAAAGGAGGTATTTATAGTAAAGAAGTGGACAATGAAGTGACGTTTCACAATTTTCAAAGTTTAATTTTCACCGTAAAAGGCAAATGGGCACACGTGGCATAGCATGGGAAACGACAGCGCAGAGGGAAGCGTTCCAAGTGGATACCAGAAAGATTAGAGTAGGACAAAGGCCATTAAGGAGCAATTAATGACAAGAACTATATTTGTTAAACTAGCGATATGGACAAATGACAAAACGACAAACATAATCAAGTATCACGTCGTTATCCGAGACTAACACTGTAATACTGGGGGGACATGTACGCGTATGTCTCCGGCCAAGGGCCTCCGTACTTCACGCTGGGTTCCGGGATATGCGTCGCGGGCTCGGCAATTAAAGCACTGAAAAGGGCGGCTAGCATTTAATGCCACAAACCCGGGAGAAAGGGAAAAGAAGAAGAGGTTTAATGTTTTAACCAGCATACATGTACCAACCCAGCGAGTAAAGAGCTCCATCGCCACCTAGGGAACAAATCCATTGATTTGTGGAAAAGATCTTGCCTTGGACTTGGAGCCTAATCTAGTGATGTGACTAGACATCCAGGTACACTTGGTGGAGTAGTATAAATACTCCCCACATTTAGTACACAGGCAATGAATTTAGTATACATATTCACCATTGTTACTCTTAAATACTCCTAGTTCACTCCGGTATTCCACACCGGACTCCATCGAAGAGAAAGTTACTTACTTTCACACTGGAGCTTGGTCTCAGGGTCACACCTGGGGCGAGGCTATCGTGTGTTGCTTTGTGTTCATAGGTTTCTCATCAAGAATCAAGTAACGCGATCATTGTGACCGAAGCGGATTCACTCGGGGCAAGCTATCCGGGGAATTTTGTTTCAACAACCAGTCAATTGATTTTTTACCGACCATGTGATATGTAATTAAGTAAGTGCAGTTTTGGTTAGGTATAGCCTTTGGGTCATTCCATCTAAGCATTTCTAGTTATGTTTCTGATTTTGTCATTTTTATAAGTTTTAGCCAAGTACATAAGAAGATAGTATTGGCCGGATAGTCAGGAAACAAGCATCTTCCATGAATTTTCACATGACCAATGCAACGATAAATGCAAGTTTTTGCCTTGTCGATATATATGAAACATAAAAGTTTCTATATTCACCTAGTTGCCCATTGGTAAGGTGTTGGACTGATATAAATTATTGATAGTTAACCATAAATCTAGACCTTTGTTCCAAGTGGGACAAGACTCTTAACTGTGGGGTGAGGAACACGTTATACAGACAAATCCTTTAGTATTTTCAATGAAATTACTATGATCGTATTATTTTTGCAACCCTTTTTCTATGCTTTGGCTTACAACAAAAACTTTCAAGTTTTCAGTATAAGTATATAAAACACTATGACGCACAACTCGAAAATGCAATAAGAGCTCAAGTTGACGCCTTGGAAGTTCGAGTTCATTAAATTTCACAATTTGTCTAATATAATGCCCAAGCTTAAAATCAGATTTGATAATGAGCTCGAACCAAATGTAGTGATGTTTCCCACTAAGATTGAAGCCTATAATTTAGACTAATAACTAATGTTAACTAAATTGTACTAAAGACCTAAACAAACTAGTATAAAGTAGAAATAAATGCACGCTAGAAAGAAAAAAAGCAAAATAGTGTTTTTTTTAGTTTGTCCCACATCGACCAGAAGAACAAGTTAGAACTACTTTAAAAAGAGGCCAAGGTCAGTAAGGTCCGATAAAATTGTATTGATACAGAGAAGATTAGCATGGCCCTTGCGCAAGGATGACACGCACAAATTGAGAAATGGTCCAAATTTTTTTCTCAACCGTTTTCGCGCTCCACCAGAACTTATAGCTTATGAAATAAGCTATCACAAACACCCAGTAATCTGTTTATCTCTTCACATCAGCCTATAAGCTTATCCACTTGAGCTTCATAAGCTTATAAGCCATTACAATGACCTGTTTCTCATAGGCTCTTCACATCAGCTTATGTGGGGTACGCGTTTTTTCAGCTTCAATTATGATCTTATATAACTTTTGCTTAATTCATAAGCTCGTTTTTTTGGCTATTCTCTACTTATTTTCTGCTTTATGAACTTCTTTTTCATCTTATGTCATAATAACCACGTAAGCCAAAAAATAGGCTTATATCATCGATAAGTACTAGTGTATAGACCAAAACCTTAAATAATCATTGATTGAAGTTGTACACACCAGATGATGACGAAGCAACAAACTAAACCTTTGTGTCTGTATATGTGGCATGATTCATTTTTCGCCGTGTAAATGTTGAATCCAAACGTAATCAAATATATACTTGATCTTTCCATCATATTGTGTGCCTCACTATAAAAACTAACCATAATCCTCTACACATGAGACTTTAGATATCAGATTTTTTTTGAATGGCATATATATTCAAACATAATCTAAGGACATAGGGAACATGATTAAAAGCACAGATTACAAGCATGACTAAAACAAAACCTCAAAAGCCTCGTGGCTTGAAAACTGAAGACCAAAATGTCTAACAAATTGAGTACCGATAAGCATTTTCGTTCTTTGTTAGAACTAATATTAATATTGTTGAATATGAACATATGACATTTTGGCCGAGTGGTCTAAGGCGCCAGATTTAGGCTCTGGTCCGAAAGGGCGTGGGTTCAAATCCCACAGCTGTCAATTACATTTTAATTTTTTCGGCTACCTAAAACGACAGTTAATTTGCTTCCTTAGTACGAGTACCTTGGTGAGTCTATTAGATTATTGCTAGGCAATATTGTTCTGACTTTGACACTTTGTCGTAGAGCTTCCTGAATGTCCTCGACCAACACAATCCCGCTACTCTCTTTTATTTTTCCTTTTGAAATCACAATTTTAGCAGCAGATGTAGCTTCGAAAGTTTTTTTAATTCATTTTATTATCCTCAATATTGTTTGAAAAATATACCTTTGGTAGGTTTTCCAATACGTCTAAGGGGGTAAAGGGAAGCAGCGTGTACATTCCGGATGCGCGATTTAATACAATGGTTGATAAAGTTTTGCTATGTGAAATCTCCAAAGGGTGAATTATGGCCTATATTTATGTTGCAGACATGACACGTATGGGACTATTGGATTACAAGAAACATGATAGCATTATGAAATCTTATGTTTATTAAGAGGGTTCAATGATTAAATTTTTTTATCGGTCCATAAAGATTTTATGATGACCACTCGAGCATTTATCGTGTTACAAGCTCAATCAATCACAAAGACACCCACATTTAACCCACTATCTTCGTTCATCTTTTTTGCAGGTTTTAGTGGCAGAGATTGAACACTTTTAGTGAGGTACCAAATAGATAGATACTATGAAGGGAAGTCGTTTCTACAAGTGACTTCGTTTCTACAAGTGACTGTATAGAAAAGCCACTCCAAGAATAAATCTAACTTATTTCAGTCATTATAAACCATCTGAACCAAGAACAAGTACTCACTAGATCTTCTTTTGCAAACCAAACTACCAATCAAACCATTGTTTGCATTTTTTTGTTTCTCGTTCTAGTTACACCGAAAATAAATATGTTTTTTTGTTACTAAAAAGTGCTAGGCTCGTTGCTCGTGTATCATATGGATTATGGAGTCATGAGGTATATGTTGTTAACCAATGGTAGAACTTGGCTAATTTACAAACCCAAAAAGAAATCTACCGCCTTAACCGGATGTGTATTGTAACAGTTAAGCTTGAAAGTTGTTCCAGTCAAGGAAGATGCCAAACCATCTCTCCTTCGAAACAACGTGGACTCATGATTTTTAATGGGATGTTGCACAAAAAAATATTAAGTTAACTAAATTTACACAGTAAGAAATTAAGCCACCAAAATTTTTGGGGCTGCACAACTAAAAAAAACAGCAAGCTTATGAGGAAGTTCAATATCTATTTAAAAGTAAACATGAAAACTACAACAAGTAGGGATCGGAATTTTAATAGAAGTCCAATTAATATTTAAACACACGGTCTGGTAACACACCGAGTCTCATGAAAAGGTGTTGCCACATAAATATAACACGGAACCGCATTTTACCCAAACACACACAAAACATAATGTTGATGGAGCAACAACCGTGCGTAAAGGGACTGCTTCCAGAAAGACCTCCCCGGCAATAGAAAAGTTCAAAATAAGGGCCCAACCGGGTTCGAACCGGTGACCTATTGATCTGCAGTCAATTGCTCTACCACTGAGCTATGGACCCTATTTGTTTTTTAGCTGTTATGTGTAATTATGTCATAAGAACGTTTTGGTCTGTCTTGAGATTTATACTTCTTTTGGTCCCTGACATAGGGTGTCCATCGGTTCGGTTTTCGGGTTTGTGGGTTTTATGGTTCGGGTTATTCGGTTTGAAAAATTTTAAAGTAAAAACCAAACCAATTATAATACTGATAAACCAAACCATAAACTAAATTAAAATTCGGTTTGGTTTCGGTTTAAACCAAGAAACCAAATTCAAGTAAACTTCAAAATATAATTTAGAAATCATGAACCAAAATCTAAAATTTTCAAGTACATATAAAAAATTATAAACTCTTAAAAGTGCTCAAATAAATCGATATTTTTTTATAAAAACCTAAAGGGTTTAGAACATAATTGAAATAAATGAAAGCGAAATAAAATAAAAATCTTCATTGAAGAAACTATTCAAGATTCTCATTAACTTGAATAGTCCATCTCCACGCATCCAAACACACACAACTTCAAACTTACTCCATATATTAGAATTAATATAAATCAAGTAAGGAAACCCTTGCTCATTTGCTCGGAATATACATTAATGTTTAATCCGTTAAGTGATTAGTTTGAAATATAACTACTTATGATAATAAGATAGAATATAGGTATATATAGTTAAAAAATTCATGTGTTAGAGTTATTCAGTTTCTTCGGTTTGGTTTGGTTTTATTTTTATCAAACCATAACCAAACCAAACACCAACTAAATACATTGGTTCGGTTTCAAACCAAACCATACACCAATTAAAATTTTCGGTTCGGTTTTATTCGGTTTCGGTCTGGTTTACTTTTCGGTTTATTCGGTGTCAAACCAAACACTGAACACCCCTACCCTGACATGTGCGACATGAAACTCGGATATGCTATCATTTGTGTAAACCCAGTTGAATATAACAGATCGCACAAACAGCTTAACATCTGAAACTACACTCCCTTAATCATTGCACGCACACTGATGCGGGATAAGTAGAACACATCACATGAATATTAAGTTCTAATAAAGTGTATTTGAATACACAATATAAGGCAAGCACTCTCTTATATTTCTGCCCTTTCTTGACTATTGTTGAAACTGTGACTGCTGGAAATTATTGGAACGACCATGTCTGCAACCCCAGCCACCATAATGACCACCACCACGAGATTCATTGTATCCTGCCACTTCCACGATAAGAGCTATCATTACGCTGCGGTGACGGGTTGGGAGAGTTAGAGCCGGACGTGGTGTTGTGTTGGTCTTTGGGGTTTGGTATGTTAGAGGGAGTAACGGCAACAACGGCTGTTCCCGAATCAATGGAAGCACTACTTTTTTGTTTTTGCGAGTCTCATCAAGAACTAACCTAAAATGAGCCATCAAATGGCGGGAGTGGGTCACTTTGTTTTATGAAACTTGCAACTTATCAAAGCTTTCATTGTGACTGCTATGAGTTGTAAATAAGATGACGGTTATTGGAGACAGAAGCTCCAACATTAGTGAGTTGATCCGAGAAAGTAACTTAAGTTCTTGACAGTAGGCTGAAAGAGAAAAAAAGTGGTAAAGATGTGTATTGGTGAACTAGTGATCTAAATAAACAGCCTTAGTTCTGGATATCTTGATAAATATCTTTCAAGCGTGACCATGCTTTGGCAGTGGTAGTGTCTGGAATCAAGAATTGTATGCATCAGGAGGTCAATGGATATGGTGCCAGATTCACTGAAACACAATGGCATCCAAAGTTGACCATGTTTCAAAGTATAGAAGTTTGAGACTCGTTTTAGGCAGAGGCCGCGCGAACGCAGGCCCCCACAGCAACAAATTATGGCGTAGGTTCAACCACTTGAGCCGACCTTAGGTGGGCACCCCTCCAAAGTGCAATGGAGGTCACCAACCTAGGCCATGGACCTTCTTGATCATCCATTGACCCTGTCCAGGTAAGTACCTTCCTCAATAGCCTCTTTCCCTTTTTATATTACCCCACTCCCTATTGACTCACTAGTGAATTGGTTATATACAGTATCTGTATTTATGTACCATATACATCTCGACCACTCGAGTGTTCATTAATAACCTATTGGTCTTCATCTTCAAGGGAGCGCTTCTTTGCACTTAAGTTTTGGTTAAGGCTTTCTGGTAAAGAAGGCGTTCTTCCTCTTCTGAACAAAACAGCAAGCGCCCTCATCTTTTGGCACAGATCATATTCCATGTAAACATTCATGTTAGCAAGCATTTGTTATACTTTTAAGGAATAAACGCAGACACATATCCTAACATCTTAAAAGTCTATGTATACTCGTAGCTGTTGCAGCATACATATTCAATTGATAAGGTATTAAGGTATGTTATTAGATTAGAGGCGGCAGAATGAGCAACCAGAATTGGGTTCAAGGAAAAGCGTAAATTTAAGCATTTGATGAAATGGGTCGAGTCAAGTTAAACATGAAAACAGCTTTTTCCCGATTTTATAAACAGTAGATGCATTATAATTATAGAAATTTTATTATACTAATCTGGTTTGGGAGCAGATTACAAGACTAATAACTCAACAAGCTAAGCTAAATTATAAACTCTTCCGAATTTTTTTAACTGAACATTGGTTGGAGTTCTCCTTAGGAATAAGCTCTCCAAAAATAGGCATATGCCGATTTATACAACAAGCACACGGTATTCTTTAGTAAAAGGCGAAAGAATAGTTTGCTTTGTGCTAATTGCTTAGCTGCGTGACTTGCCCCATGCTCAGCTTGTTCCTTATATGTAGCAACTGTCAAAACAGAACTCCAAAACACATTGGTCACATACAAATCTGGGACATCAGTTACTTAGTCATCAATGATCAAACCAACAACCTAAATCAATCAATCAATCATGAAAGACATCAATGTACTTCTAACATACCCAATGTCCTCATAAGACGAAGGTTTTTAGACACCTCATTAAGTGAGTGATGCATATCATAAAGTACTAGTTCCAGGCATACGGGCAGCAAAGGAACCATGATTCCCTAATCATAGTTAAAGACTAAACATACTAACATTTGTTGAAGTTAGGTACTTAATAATAATGAGTGAATGTGTTATAAGTTCATTAATAGTCAAAACTACCACATTACAAACAGTCTGCGATTTAATATAAATCGATCTAACTGCTAGCACAAGCAAGTATGTGAAGAGCAGATGAAGATCATTGTTTGACCAACCTACATTACACCTATAATTACTTTGAACTTAGACGCTCAAAACGCAGGCAATAATCGAGCTGGAACTAGGCTTTTTCTAAAGATTTATAAAATTTACCTATTTGACGACCGATTAGACACATATAAATGGATCAAAATTCTCACCCTTATTGTTTGGTAACTTATGAACTGGAATCAACTAAGATGGAGAAGTGGGTACCTTCGCTATCCGTATGTGACTGTTTTGCGTTTCAGAAAATTGAAAGTCTGATGCTCCCACAAGCTGGAAGAGTATGACACTATTAACTGCCTTAGCATGATACTTTTACGGCTCGCGATAAGAAAGAACGAGGTCTTTTCTTTTATTCGGTTTAAATAAATATTAGGGGAATGTTCAACAACAATTTCTGTTGTAGCACAAATCAATCAAATGATATGATTCGGCTCCTACTCTGGCTAGGGGTCCCAGGTTCGAGTCCTGGCAGCAGACATTACTTTTTTTTTAATACAAAACCTGTTAAAGTAATAAAAAGAAATGGCCCATGCAGGTCTCAAATCTGCGACCTTCGCGTTATTAGCACGACACTCTAACCAGCTGAGCTAATAGAACTACTTGTTTTGACTTTTTGTTTTCTCGCTTATGGAAATTAAGCTAAAAAATGAGCTTATGAAATATAAGCCAAAATCTTATAAGCTCATAACTTGTTTGAACAAACACCCCCATATACGGGGTAACCGGCATATGAACTTATTGAAAATCGGATAATCCCATAAGCTTAGTATAATGGCTTAAAAGCTTACTAACCTTAAGCTTATAACATAATATAAGCTAGAAGAAACAATATCCAAACTGACTGCTGTCCAAAAAGCTTATACCAAGCTGTCCAATAAAGAAAGTTCGGATCATAGTAATTTTGACCATTTTTTTTATTTGTATTTGTCATTCTTGCGCAGGGCCATGCTAATCTTCTCTGTATAGTTCTAATTTTATTAACAAACTTAGCTGTTTGGACAGCTGTATATAAAGTTCTTCTTGTGAGCGATGTGGGATGGGTGATTTTACAATAATCAGTCAATTTGAACATATTATAAATTATCCTATTATCTGTACCATTACGATATATGTTTGATACTTTTCGAATGACTGTCTACCAAAATGTGTCAAACGTCACTCATAATCATAGTAAGTATTATGGCCAATGCTGATACATTCTCGAATGATTATATACAGTGGCGGAGCCAGAAAGTTCGGCTTGGGGGGTCAAAATTTGATATTTTTTATAAACTACACTATAAAATGGTTATTAAGGGGGTCAAATTTTAAAAAAACCCGAAAATTTTCTTTTACACTACGATATTTTCGCTAGGGGGTCACATGACCCTCTTGACCCCCCCTTGCCTCCGCTGCTGATTATATAGGACAACTTCGTTTGTATATTCTTTTTTCCAAAAATGCATAATATTGATGTGACCAAAATTCAAATGAGCTTCAAAAACGAATGTTGTGCTATTTAATGGGAACGGAACCCTATTACATTACTTGTATTATGGATGGTCCATTCAAACCAAAAACAACATAAGGTGATGGCAAACCTGAGTCCCAATGGTCTGACGATGAAAGGAGAGTGGTCAATCAGGACGAACGTCTTAAAAGCATCATAATATCTTCTAAACCAACAAGACAAACAACACATGAAACAGGGGCCACCGAAACTCCACGATGAACCAAATTAAGCCGAGTAGGAAGAGGATTCATCGAGACCTTCCAAGTAAAGATGTTAAAATTAATACGGAATAACTTAACCCATCTAGTAGGAATATCAGCATTAGAAGAAAGAAATCATCCAGAATATCACGACCATCTTTGACACGAAAATTACCTTCCCAAATCCACTTATCGTCCATGTTAGAAAGAGAAACTTTATCCAGAAGTTCACGAAGATGAGAAAGTTGAGAAGATTCAGCCCCACCTCTCACTTCACGATGGAAAGAGGAACCAAAAGAATTATGGAGAATATCTTTGACAAGGCCTCCAATTTTACAGGGCCGTGATTTTGGCTGAGTATTCATTTGTTTAGTTTTTTTTTTTTCATTTTTAGCATAAAAGCAGTGAATGTGTTTTAAACTTGTTATCATTTGATTTAGAGACAATGTTATAATAAGATACGTGATTTTAGTGATTTTATGAAGTTTGCAAAAACAGAGGAGATGGGCAATTGAAGGTCGTGGGGAAGATAGATCTATTTTTGTATAGTTTTCAATTTAATCTAAAAGATTATTGCCACATTATGACAAATAGGTTTGGTTTACATATTGATCAAATATTAGATTTACATATTAGGAGAAGGCAAACGGGCAACAAGCTGCGCCGCTAACCTTTTTTGTATAGCAAAACCAAGTCTATTAAATACAACGTTTGTGGATTTAGGAGTCAAAACATTACTATTCATAACACGTTGTATTCTCGTAAGTAGCTCCACCGCCTCAGGTGCAAGGAAACCAAATGTATCAAATGCAAAAGGAATAAACACGTGTTGATTTTCAACACATGCTTTCTCGTGTTTAGTCACTTTGCACGAGGCGGCTTTTATAGCAGCCTGACCCGCTGTAAAATCTCGACTGCCTAGCCCCACGAGAGGAGAAACCCCTGTCAAATCAACGCACGCATGTTTACCTCCAACCCATCCAAAAACCAAAACATCAGCGGGTCTCAGTGTGGATCTTCCATCTGACGGGTCGGTCAAGAAATTCACAGGTGCCTCTTTCTTGGCGGAGATCCTGGCACGCCTACATATGTCGTAAAGAACGTCCCTAACAAAATCATGTTGATACTTGAAGCCCGGAAGTTCTTTACAATGAACCGCATGTTCCCCAAAAGAATCCAAACATGCCTTGCGACAAATAGGGCATATAGCATCAACCGGAAATAATGGAATCATAAGGCGATACTTAAGGATAGTGCGGTATTCCACCGGCGACATATGTTGACCGAGCCCGTCTATGGGGATAGCTTGTAGGAAATCTTGAGCATGTGGTGCGCGCAGACACTCGAAAACTGCTTTCTGTCTAACCGTCATGTCAAAGTGGGCTTCCATATCTTTGACCATCTCACTAAAAAGGGCACTCGCCAATGTTTCTTGGGCTTTAGATGGGGCGGTGTCCTTATTAGCGAAAACGCTAAAATCAAAGCTTGGAATCGTATCACGAAGACAAGCCAAAGCAGAAACGTAATCATCGTCCATACCACATATACCACTGTCACGTAAGATGTGGTCTTGTAGCACCCAAGATTGGGCCCTCGAGGCCACAAAAGCATAGGTGGAGACCACTTTTGCTGAGTACAAGCCCAACCCACCAAGACGAATGGGTAAAGAAGCAAGTCTCCACTGCAAGTCACCAAAAAAAGGTCCTCCACAAACCACAATATTTTCGATTGTACCACGCAACCCTTTGTCAAAAAACAAAGTCGCCTCCTCCATGTGTATAGGTTGACATGTCCTTAAACCAAAATAAAGTTTAGCAATACCCATACATGAACGAAGCAAAAGGAGCTCACTTTGCGGGTCATGAAGTTGTGGAAGAAGACCCATCAAGTCAACAGCATTTACGGCTCTCTTCATAGCCAACCCACTAATAAAATCTGCATCTCTAGTAACAGCTCCCCCAAGAAGCTTCACACCCAAAGACGGCCTACGAATATCAACCGGAAATAAACCCTCCCGAAGCTTCGTACCATTACAAGAGGGCCAAAAAATCTCTGTTTTCTTGATGTTAAGTTCAAGACCCAAACCTGGACCAGTCATCTTTATAATGTCTAACACCTTAGATACCTCTTCTGAATCTCCAATAATGGTTCCATCATCAAGATACCAAGCATGAAGAAGAAGCTTGCAACTGTCTCTGATCTTATGTACAAGCGGGTGCAAGACAAGAGCAAAAAGAAGAGGTCCCAATGGGTCACCTTGCTGCACTCCCGTGGCAGACCAAATATGCGTGTCCCCTATATACAACCTCGCTGCTTGACCATATAAGAAATTTACCCACAAAGAAATAGAAGGACACCTCACCCTAACTTCATGAAGTAGTGTCGATCTATCCACAAGGTTAAATGCATTTGAGAAGTCCACAGTGAGCATTGCAAGAGACCCGTCATTATGGTATTTAGCCAACACCCTATTGGCGCTATGTAAAACAGCCTCAGCACCACCCGACACTCCGACTCCAAACTGGAAATCACCAAG
Organism: Glebionis coronaria; assembly: GCA_025667525.1. Taxonomy (NCBI): domain Eukaryota; kingdom Viridiplantae; phylum Streptophyta; class Magnoliopsida; order Asterales; family Asteraceae; genus Glebionis; species Glebionis coronaria. The sequence goes on along the minus strand of CM046874.1, from coordinate 614,281,239 downwards.
GTACTTGGACATTTCCTTACCCACACCTTTCATAGCAACCTTGGAAACCAAACGTCTCCATATAGTGCCCACTGCAATAGGTCGAATCCCGTTATCAGGTTTTAGTAGAGGCGTGAGAGGAGCAGATGCAACAAACTCTGCCAAAATAGACGGACACCTCCCTGCCAGCCATAAATTAACGACCTATGTGATGGCCATTAAGAGATCTGTGGCAGTAGCAGAACCCTCTCCACACAGAGCATCTAATATATGTTGTGCCCTCAAACCATCTCTCCCGCATGAAGTACCTTTAGGAAAGGATTTAATGCAACCAAAGACACAATCAATCTCTGCTACAAGAGGAGACTCATAAAAAGTGTTGCTCGGCATGGATGGGGGTGGCTTGTATGGATGCTTAGCCTCCAAGGCTTTAATAGTATCACCCGAGTATGGAGCTACACCAGAAGAGGATAGCACTTTTACTGCGGCTGTAAAGTGCCCATCCGCAACCTTGCGAAGACATTGTCGTATTGCCCGTTGTTCTATCCTCCATCAAATAACCTCGACCCTCACCAAAGGATCCTGACCTAGCAACATCCAACATGTTTTGAACTAACGTTGCGATACCATCATCTTTCCCCCATGTAGCTAGTGACTTCAAGATGAAACATTGTTGCAAAGATTTTCTATTGCCGGACCTACGCTCTTGTCGAGTCTTGGGCCTACATACCTGCAGCGTACATCGTGGAAGAAGTAACAACTTGACCCACGCACCAACGGAATCGGGTCGGGCGACCACTTGGTAAAGAACTGTTTTTAACGCCTGAGAGAAAGCGAGACGACATCCATGGGGAATACTCTTGACAGTTGTGATAGGCAATTTAAAAACACGATCAAGAAGCTCAACATCCAAAGCCAACCCTTCAGTTACTTCTATCTCGTATTCATTATAAGAAGGCTTGGAAATTCCAACAATGTAACCATTCATGTCGCCTGGCTCGTTTGAAGGACGAACAAGACCATCTTGGTGATGACATGACCGACTCACAGCATGGAAAGTCATACAGTCCCCACATAACCATTTTTCAAATGCCTTCAAAGTTTCCTCGACTGCCATATATAATCCATGGTCCGTAGAAATATCCTCACGTAATGCATCTTTACGTTCATCGGTCGAAAAATGGTGCCTCTTAATATGAGAAAACAAACGAGCAAACCCTTTATTGGCCACTTGACCATCCGGACAACAATGAAAACCTCGAAATGGACATGGCCAAGTTCCGTCCGAAGAAGTAGATGATGATGTCATGAAAATAGAATGATTAATATATATGAAATCAGTTTGGAAAGAAAAGGATGGTGTGTTTTATGTATGTTTTGTGGTTGAGACATTTTCACAAACACTTGGTGTGTAGAAAAATATGAAAATTGTATTTTTGTTTTCACTTATCTAACATGGTATTAGAGATATAGGTACAACCTAGCACAAGTTAGTTGTCCTTTGGTCATAGGTCATACACCAATGATACGGAGAGATCCCGCTGATTTTCTTCCGCTCTATTATTTTTCATAATTTGCCTTTTTTCCAGATAAATACATCTCATATTATGTTGATTTAGCAAATCAATCAACAAGTTTTGTCTCATTGGTACATCATTTGTTTAACTGTTGGAGATCCTTTTCGTTTTTCGCAAATAGTTGCTCGCAAAATTGTCGCTCCTACCTAAAGGCAAAGCAAGCCATGACGTAGAAAAAAGTCACGCAAAGGAGGAAGCTGCAAGTAATTAACAACTATGCTGCTGAAAACCATTATGTTTTCGTTCCAAAAGAACTAACAAAAAAGATGCTCGAAGAAACAAAAAAAAGATGTGACTTTGCTCCAGAACGTTCGAAGACCTCACGCTCACACTGCGGGGGAGTATTAGCCCATATATTTAGCAATGATATATTTAGCAAATCAATTAGCTGTATCATTGCAATTATCATTTATATGTGATGAGCTGTGATATTTATATGTAATCTTTGAAGAGAAATGAAAAACACAGAAAACTATTTTACCATTCAATATTCTAACAGTTGGAGCACATTGTTTTGAAAGTAATACATTACGGAAATCTTATGCATTGCCTAAAAAATTACACAGTTCTCCTTTTCTCGATTATTTAGACCTTAAAAGAGCTTGCACCACCACATTTAAACTTAATACTACTACTAAACACGCAAAATTTGTTCATGATCAAAACATACACTGTGATTTTGGCACAGGGCCCCCAAATGCCAAATACCACATGACGGCCCGTCATTTATGTACTTATTGTCTCCATTCATAAGTTGCTACAGTCTCCAAGACTAACTCCACAAATAAGCATTGACTTGAACAACCTTTGATTAAAACACATTGAGATAGTGGAAGTGGTGTTTATAATTGAAAATCTTATCCCAAGTCCACCTACAAAAAATGTTAACCATGAAGCGGTTTTAGAGTTGTTTCAGTCTTGTACCCTTTGTTGTGTGATGTATACCTCCACGTGCAAATGAGAACCCATTGTTATCAATCCTACTTTAGTGTTTCGGATCACGCAGTGTCTGCATGATACTTGTGACTTACTCAAAATCCCTGAGAATTCTGAGTGGGGTTTTGTTTGAACTACGATCGCGGAGTCTTGTCTTTGTAAGTCATCTGATCCTTTATAAATTCTTCAAATGAATGATTTTTTTGGCTACATCTGCGGTATAAGTATATATAAAACACTATCACGCACAACTCGAAAATGAAATAAGAGCTCAAGTTGACGCCTTGGAAGTTCGAGTTCATTATAATGCACAATTTGTCTAATATAATTCCCAAACTTAAAATCGAATTTGATAATGAGCTCGAACCAAATGTATTAATGTTTCCCAATAAGATTGAAGCCTAATAATTTAGACTAATAACTAATGTTAACCAAATTGTAGTAAGGCCTAAACAAACTAGCATAAAGGAGAAATAAATGCACGCTAGAAAAAAAAAGCAAACACTAAAAATTTTGTGACAATTCCTTACTTACGCAAGATAAGAAAAGATTCATCAAAAGCTATTTCGGAAACTCCTACTCATAACAAAAGAGTAAGGAATCGGGGGGGGGGGGGGGGGTGCTAAATGCCTATACTTACTCATAATTAAGAGTAAGTAATGAACAACTAGAATTGAGTTCAAGGAAAAGTGTAAATTTAAGCATTTGATGAAATAGGTCGAGTCAAGTTAAACATGAAAACAACTTTTTCCCGATTTTATAAATAGTTGATGCATTATAATTATAGAAATTTTATTACTAATCTGGTTCGGGAGCAGATTACAATACAAATAACTCAACAAGCTCAGCTAAATTATAAGCTCTTCCGAATTTTTTTTAACTGAACATTGGTTGGAGTTCTTCCTTAGGAATAAGCTCTCCAAAAATAGGCGTATGCCAATTTATACAACAAGCACACGGTATTCTTTAGTAAGGCCATCCACAATGTGTATACGTGTCATACGTATAGTGACGTGTTGTCATGCGTAAAAGTGTATAATACCCAATTGTGAGAATCGTTCGTTAAAATAGAGTTCTTCTCTGTGCAATCACATTTTGAATTTAAGATGTGGGCCTTTGTAATAATTATATGTATTAAATAATGAAAACATCTCCACTTACTTCACATTTCATGTACTTTGATTATTTAGAAAAAATTGTAAATAATTAAATATAGTACATGTATGTATCAGTCAATGTAAGTTTATAAGTTTTATACATTGTAGAAAATTTATGTAGTAAAGTGCAATGAGTAGGTGTCAATGTATTGAACTCAAAAAAATAGCATGCATTGAGGATGCCCTAAAAGTCCAAAGAATAGTTCGCTTTGTGCTCATTGCTTGGTTGTGTGACTTGCCCATGCTCAACTTGTTCCTTAGACCATGTTTATCAGCCATCTTTCACGATCGGTTGGAGCACATCAAGACAAGAAAATAATAATAAAATATTGAAAGTACACAAAATATAGAGAATGAAACACCGGATCGGTTCGTTAAGTGAATTTACAATCTTTCATCCAACCTACCACATGTCTCTCAAACAATGGGTAACACTTTTTTCACATGGCCCATTGATGTAAACTCATCTTCACCCACTTTTAAACAACTTATGTTTAAACAATATAGTAACCAAAAAAAATATCAGTATGAACTGCAGAGAGATCTTTGCACGAGGATCAGATCATGTTTAGATTTGAAGTAATAATATATCGAGATATGTAGAGGATGAAGATGTGGTAACAGAATGGAGATCGTTTTGTGAGGTGGTGCTTTTAATGAAGTTGTTTTAGAGGTAGATGAGGTTTCTCGTTTGTAACGAGATTTGTGAACTAATCTTCACACTACATTTTTTAATAATAAATTTGCTTTATGATAATCTGTTTATAGAAAGCCCATCGTAATTGTAATCTCAAGTTATGAGAACGTGTTAATTTGTAAACTAATTGTTTTTATTGACAAAAAACGTAATTGCATTTTCTAAGTTGAATTTTTGGTATATTTATTAATTAAGAGTAACATTTGGGTTTATGAAGTTACATTAGATATGGAAAAGTAATATTTTATTTTGGGTTGGGTTGTTAATAAATGATAAAAAAATTTAAGATAAATTGTAGTAGTATGTATAAGTTGTATAGGTGGAAGAGTAAAAAATAATATTTTAATATAAAGTTAGGTCGGATGAGGCTTATAAACATAGTCTTATATACAGCCTTCCTCAATCTCAACTTCCACTAGTCAAGCAATGTGGGATAAACCCCAACTGTTGGGTTTAATTGGTTATATGACGGGTTTCACGTATGCATGATTAGAGTTCAGTTTAATAAGTGTTTTATGTTTTATGTATTTTAGGTAATAACTGATAGTTTGAATAGGTAAATGATCTGATTAGAACGTTGGGTATTGTTTACCTGTTCTTTAGGTAATGTTGAGTTGATTCCAAGTTTGTAGGGAGACTAATACTACACACGTTTCTTTCTTGTAAGGCTATATAATGCCATGTTATATATCAATAGAAGTAACCCCTTTTCATTCATATTTCTCTGTCCCTACTTTTTAGCTAAATACACATATAATTGTGAGTTGTATTTGATCAGTAGTGCAGCTTCAAACCTTCATTTGGTATCAGAGTGGAGTTCGATCAAAGGGCGGGTTTGAGAGTCGGTTCAAGAAAAGGGTGTAGCCCTTGGCTGCAGGGCAGAAGCAGAAAGGGGGCTGTTTGAAACCCCATGCAATCAAGGGTAGAAAGAAAGAAAGTGAACCGACGCCGTCGAGAAGACCGTGAGACCGAGACAAGTTATGTCAAGACCGAGACTGAGGCAACCACGACCGAGACCGTGACCGCGGGTTGCTCGAGAAAGATAAAGAAGACCGAGTTTCAACAGCAATGACCGAATGATACTGTTGATCAAAGACCGATGACCAAAGACCGAATGGCCAAAGACCGAAAGGCCGAAGACCGAAAGACCGAAAGACCGATGACCGAAGAAAGAAGACCGAAAAGACCGAGGAGCTGCAAAAGACCGGGAAGCGCCTAGACCGACAGCAGGTGACAAGAGACCGAAGGCTCACCTGAGAAAGACTAGACCGAAGAGATAACCGTGAACGACAGGTTGTCTAGACCGAAGCTTTAATAGTTGAAGACCGAACTGTTGAATCAAATGACCGAAGATTCACAGAAAGACCGAACAACGTTTTTCTCACAAGAGAAAAAGGAACGCAACAGAGAGAAAGAAAACGCAGTAGGAAAGTAGCAAGAATGAGAAAAAAAAACGCAACAAGATCTGTGTTTTGTCTCGAAGGGATATTGGGTGTTTGATAAAAGTCGAGAAAAGAGATGTTTCAAAAGAAGGTGTTCAGGACGTGAACGGGGTGCCATGAATAACCGATTAAGGGGGTGATTGTTGGGTTTAATCGGTTATATGACGGGTTTCACGTATGCATGATTAGAGTTCAGTTTAATAAGTGTTTTATGTTTTATGTATTTTAGGTAATAACTGATAGTTTGAATAGGTAAATGTTCTGATTAGAACGTTGGGTATTGTTTACCTGTTCTTTAGGTAATGTTGAGTTGATTCCAAGTTTGTAGGGAGACTTAAACTACACACGTTTCGTTCTTGTAAGGCTATATAATGCCATGTTATATATCAATAGAAGTAACCCCTTTTCATTCATATTTCTCTGTGCCTACTGTTTAGCTAAATACACATATAATTGTGAGTTGTATTTGATCAGTAGTGTAGCTTCAAACCTTCACCAACACCCACCTGCCAGTATATGAAAACTATCAAAACACATCTGCAAAACAAATTGGCCAAACACAAACCTCGGACATCGGTTACTTAGTCATCAATGATCAAACCAACAACCTCAATCAATCAAACATGAAAGATGTCAATGTAACATACCCAATGTCCTCATAAGACGAAGGTTTTTAGACTCCTCATTAAGTGAGTGATGCATATCATAAAGTATACTAGTTCCAGGCATACGGGCAGCAAAGGAACCATGATTCCCTAATCATTAAAGACTAAATATACTAACATTTGTTGAAGTTAAGTAATAATAATGAGTGAATGTGTTGTAAGTTCATTAAAAGTTAAAACTACCACATTACAAAACAGTCTGCAATTTAACATAAAATCGATCTAACTGCTTGCACAAGCAAGTATGTGAAGAGCAGACGAAGATCATTGTTCGACCCACCTACATTACACCTAAAGTTACTTTGAACTTAGATGCTCAACACGCAGGCAATAATGGAGCTGGAACTAGGCTTTTTCTAAAGATTTATAAAATTTACGTATTTGACCAATTAGACACATATAAATGGATCAAAATTCTCACCCTTATTGTTTGGTAACTTATGAACTGGAATCAACGAAGATGGAGAAGTGGGTACCTTCGCTATCCGTATCTGACTATTTTGCCTTTCAGAAAATTGAAAGTCTGATGCTCCCACAAGCTAGAAGAGTATGACACTATTAACTGCCTTAGCATGATACTTTTACGGCTCGTGATAAGAAAGAGGAGGTCTTTTCTTTTATTCGATTTAAATAAATATTAGGTATATTACAACGTCAATTTCTGCTGTAGCACAAATCAATCAAATGATATGATTCGGCTCCTACTCTAGCTCGGAGTCCTCGGTTAGAGTCCTGGCAGCAGACACTACTTTTTTATTTATTTATTTTTATTACAAAACCTGTTAAAGTAATAAAAGGAAATGGCCCATGCAGGTCTCGAACCTGCGACCTTCGCGTTTTTAGCACGACGCTCTAACCAGCTGAGCTAATAGTTTTAAATGTTTTGACTTTTTGTTTTCTGGCTTTTGGAAATTAAGCTAAAAGATGAGCTTATGAAATATAAGCCAAAATCTTAGAAGCTCCTCAATTGTTTGAACAAACACCCCCATATACGGGGTAACGGGGCTTATGAACTTATTGAAAATCTGATAATCCCATAAGCTTATTATAATGGCTTAAAAGCTTACTAACCTTGAGCTTATAACATAATAATAAGCTAGAACAAACAATATCCAAACTGACTGCTGTCCAAAAAGCTTATACCAAGCGTCCAAGCTGTCCAATAAAGAAAGTTCGGATCATAGTAATTTGGACCATTTTTTGATTTGTACTTGTCATTCTTGGATAGCTGTATATTAAGTTCTTCTGAGCGATGTGGGATGGGTGATTTTACAATAATCAGTCAATTTGAACATATTAGAAATTATCCTATTATGTGTACCATTACGATATATGTTTGATACTTTTTCCAATGACTGTGTACCAAAATGTGTCAAACGTCACCAGTGGCGGATCCAGAAAATTAGAGTGGGGGCAAAAAAAAATTTTGACAATAATAAGGCAAAAAAATAAAATTCGAATTAAAAACCGAATATTTTAACGTAAAAATGAAAATTTTCAAGTTTTAGAGTGTTAAAAGCTGGATTTTAATGTGTGAGTGGGGGGCAATTTGCGTTTTGAATGGGGGCATTTAAAAAAAACTGTCAAACATATATCGTAGTACATAGTATTATGGCCAATGCTGATACATTCTCGAATGATTATATAGGACAACGTCGTTTGTATATTCTTTTCTCCAAAAATGTATATCGATGTGACCAAAATTCACATGAGCTTCAGGAACTAATGATGTTATACTTATACCTGAGTTCATGAAGAACCATATGTACTTATCTATTATTGAGCCATAGTCCATAGTCCATATAACCGAAGTACACATATGTGTGTCATTGTATGTATTAAAGCGAAACTACAAACTAGGTGGCAGCTGCAAATGCTATTGTGATGTTTCAATACTTTTCTATACTGACTTTGTTAAAAGTTAGGAACACGCTACTTCAATCCATAAAAAGAACTACGAGAATCAAAGGCTTAAGGCAAAGAACTATGCAATTAGAAAACCAAGAAAATTGCCTTTTCAAAGAACACCAGACAATTTCCACAACCTCAACATTTGTAGTTAGTTGTGATATCTATGTACAGGTCTACAAAGACATTAAGTTGTAGCTTCATATACAAAAAAACGTTCCTGCAAGTACTTTTTTGTCGTTATTCTGTGTGGCCATTTTCTAACTAAAAAGCAGTTGATCAATAATTGGCTATACCAAAATCTGTGCAAACACTCTATGACGACGGCAAGCTCGGATGTAGGCTAAGATCATTTGGTCTATCAAGTGGAAGATTTTCCAACTGTACATTCTCGTACTTATAGTTCAACATATTTACTTTTTCTTCACTCCGAAGTTCCTTTTAGACTCTTTTTACTGTAGAAGATTTTCTAACTGTACATTCTCGTTGCCTATGCTGGCTAGAATTTAGTTGTCTTTAATTCAAAATGGAAGAGATCTTGGGCAGATTTCGTAGTAGTGTATTCATGTTTCTGATGTAAATATCTAACCAGGATTCATTCCAAATACGATGTATACTGTTATCATTTGGTAACGTTTATGGTTGCATTTCGTTTGTTGTAATGATATATTGTGACCTGTCTCATGAAATTGAACTTTATTGAACAAGTACATTTGTTTCTAGCTTTTCTGTTTACAGTTTTTGGCATCATTGTCCTGTTAATGTAATCAATCACTTTAAACTGTTAATATAGTATAAGACAAACTACCAATTTGACAACTTTATATTTGCCAGTTAGCCATGAATGTACCTTAGTTCAGGGCTGCTTATTGGCTTTGTATTTAAGTTATTATGTTTTGACATATTCCCGTTAGAGAAAGTTGGAGGTTTAGAGTGATTATATTGCCAAAGTGGATCAGGTTCAGATGAGTCGCTAGCTAGTGACGGCATCAAGTTCATCAAGATCATTCAATATGTGAGAAGAATCGAGTCAAAGCAACCCAACTAGTTTATCAACCTGTACGAAAAATGACATCTTGTGGCCCAAAACCATTCCGAATCCCCCTGTCCATATTGCGACTTCTAATTGTAAGTGCTATGCAGGCTTTAATGACTCGTAACAATAGTGTTCATATTTCCAAGAAAATATCTGGACATGAGAGGACCTGGTTGCGGGTCATAGCCAAGTCTTTGCAGCCTATGTTGCACAGAGACGGATACGGAAACGGGGACGGGGACGGGGACGGGTACTTAGAAACGCCAATGTCCCAAAATCCATGAAACGGGTACGGCTGGAAACGTTTTTGTATTTTATAAATATTTATTAATAAATTAAATAAACATGAATCTTTAACCGATAAAGCAAGAAAAATAAATACCGATAGTGAGACATTACATATACTTAACATTAAACAAATACTGATAATCAAATTTTAAAGGTTTGTTAGAAGATATGACGACCTACCATATGTTTATACAATATAAATGGACCAAAAAATGTTTCATGGCCCAAAAACTAGTCCAGAAACGTGTTAAAAGCCCAAGAAACGTTTCCTTTCGCGTTTGCTAGAGCCTCGGCGTTTCCCATCTTCAGGAAACGTTTCGCTTTTTGGGAAAACGTTTCCACCGCGTTTCCGGTCGTTTCCAGCCGTTTCCCGTCTCGGGAACGTTTCCGGGACGGACACGGCACCCGAGGGGCGTTCGTGCAACATAGTTTGCAGCCACCAAGGTTTTTCTTTTGATCGTAAGGACGGTTGCTGCTGGTATATGATGTGATAATATACCAGCCAAGACTTTGCAGCCACGCCTGTAATGTTACATGGTGCAATGGCCTGTTGTCCAAGATATTTTTTAATGATAAGGTAGAGTTATAAACCAAAAATAATTCAAGATACAAATTGCTTTTCTATATGATAAACACTTCAGTACATACATTTGGCAATATCATTAAAGGTGTTTCGACAAAATGCTTAAAAGATTTTCCAAATATTAGACCAATATCATTGATAAACACTTGAGTACATACATTTGGCAAGTTAATCTATTATCATAAATTGAATTACACTAAACAAAATCTGAGAATTTATGTCCTTAATCAATTAGCAACACTATTTATGCCATCAGGTGGTCCCGCCACAACTGCAAGAGCAAAGCACAGTTTCTGCTCTTTACGGAACGACCACAATTGAATCTTTGAATATTCCTTCAGATACTCCTCGTTCTCCTTCACAAATCTGTACCAGTTGGTCTTCAACACAAGATTATTGCTGCTGTTATTCTTATTCATATTCCAAATCGTCAACTTCATTGGTTCTTTATACATCTGTAGCGTTGGCCCAACTAGTCGAACCTCCATCTCCTCTTTATTCGCGAGTCTTAATTTCTCTTCAGTCGTCAAGAAATCTTCAGTCTGGAGCTGCTTTAGGGGCAAGTTCAACCTGTATCGGTCATGTTTCAAATCACTCATATACAACACTTTCTGAATAACCAACTTCAGTTCTGAACCATTCATCTCATCACCCATTATAAACTTTTGCAACCTCAACCTCACTCTTCACCACTGGTCCAGACTTAATCTTTGGTGTTATCTTTCTTTTCTTCTTTTGTGGTTCTGTAGGTTGTGTGGGTAATGCGTCACAGCAAACAATCTGGAACTGCTCGTTCGTGTCCACCTGTTCACTTGTTCTCTTCTTCTTATTGGTCTTTTTTGGTGGATCTTGTGGTGGACAGAAACTTATGGGCATAGCAGAATAGTTGAAGTACAAAGATTCGGTGACGGGAGCATTATCGCTGGGCTGCAAGTATAAGGAGAAAGACTTGGCGGCGTTCACGAGTTCTTCATGTAGACTTAGCCTGCAACTCTCAAGCAATCTTGAATGATCGATGAATGAAGCTTTCACACTGAGTGACAAATCTGTAAACATATTGGAAGTTGACGTGACGGGACGACAATCTCCAGGAAATGGATTGAGAAATTGAATAAGTTGGGGTGGGCGATTGGATTGTATAAAAGCCATTGTAAACTCTAAAACTTGATCGATGAAAGATGATATGAAGTTGAATATGCGCTTATAACCCTTTTTATACTTTGGTATGACGGTGGGTGGTTAATTGTGTTTCCATATTAAGACTGTGGTTAACTATGCATGCATTCCTTAATTCATTACTTGTCCTACACGTTTAATAATTCTACCCATAACAAATATTACCATACACAAAACTATGATTTTATGCATAAATCATTAGTTTTTATATTTTCATAATTATAGAAACTCATTGAAATTGTATGTCCTTTAATCTTTTTTATAAATTTAATTTAATTAAAATATAAAAACATATAAATTATTATGTTAATTAGACTAATACCACAAGTAAGCGTGTCAAAAAAATCCGACACCTTTTTTCCAATTCCCCCTTAATTCTTTTCTTTCCAAAAAATGACATATTTTTTAAGGCAACAGGGCAACGGAAGCAGAATTTGACACTTGGCAAATACTGTCAGTGTCAGTATATGTCGGGTATTAATAGGGTTTTGTACTTTTGGGCAAGCTTAAGAATTTGGGCAATTGGTATTTTGGGCAACTGGTTTTTTCGTCATTTGCCCACTGACATAGGGTACACTCCACTTTTGGGCAACTACATAATTTAGGGCAACTCAAAGTTCTTAATAGGGCAACAAAACAAATTTTTCCTAATTTTACAAGCCATTTAGCCCCACTTCAAACTAAAAAAACACGTTTTCTTTCATCATCTCCACCCTTTTTCTTTCATCTGCTCCATCCTCTTTTCCTCTTCCTATGTATAATTCTGGTACAACCAAATTTATCTAAAAATCCGTCGCTTAAACATTGATCCATCTTAATCAATCTTACGTCATAAATCATCTATATCTGCCTTCCTATTTGTGCTATTCCCTGATGGTTGTGATGGGCGATCATTTACTCTTAAGGTGCTTTGTCTAGTTCCACTTCATTATAATTTGAAAAAATAAGCCATAGTTACTCAAGATATAGTGATGTCATGTATTCGTCACCCGCTCAATAACATTTTTTACTATAGGCTGAAACTGCAGAGGATTTAAATGATTGGAAGACTGTATTGGAGGAAGCTTTGGAAAATGCACCTTCTACAGGCACGGGAATGGGACAAACTGGGATATCTAAAAACGACAAGGGTGAGAATGCTGATGGTTCTGATGAAGAATGTAAGTTTAACAAAATGTTTAAAAATGTACATGTATGCAAGGGATTATGTAAGTAGCTTTGTTTTTCAAAACTGAAGGCATGAACACTAATCTATTTCTTTCGCTGGTTTGTTTTATTCCAACAGCAAAAGACCGTGCTTCGTCAAAATCTATGGTCCTTGGTTGACCAGTCAAAATCTAAGCCCTTAGATACATAGAAGAATATGGTAAGACTATGGCGAGTCTTAGTTCAGTGAATTTAATGAAATATGATATTTACATACTTCTATGAAAAAATATTCTACCCTTATCAAGTTTACCACTAAACTGAACATAATATCTTAAAGAAAATTACGTGATTTAAGATTTTGTATTGTCACTGGTTAAACAACAAGTTATGTGCCAGGAATTAAGGTAGAAGGAATATTGCGGCAGGCTACTTTTGGTGTACAGGAAAAAAGGAGTTCACAGAAGATGAGGATGGACATGTTATCGGAAACTGTATCAAGGTACATTGCAGTATGTACTTTTGTTCTTCAGGAGTTGCCATCGTCTCCAGTTCCAGCATCTAGATGCAAAGCTTTGCTACAAGCATATCATACGTCTTTTATAGTGAATGAACTTGATGATATCAGTATTTAGAAAAAATATATTATAAAGTGCTTGTGCATTGTAACTAAACTATTGACCATATTATCAGCAGGAACTGATCGGGGCTCAAGAGTCAATAATATGCGTGCAGCTATATGTGACAGTTTTCCTGAACCAAACCGCCGTGTTTGATTTTAGCTTATTTGATTTTTCCCAGCTTTATCATAACATTTAGGACTTTTTGAGTTGTGGTTTGTAAAATATTTTTCATTGTTTGTTGGTTGTGGTTTGTAAAATATTTTCGAAAACGGTTTTTGAAAAGATTGTTTGTTGCCAAGAGATGCAAACATTTGAACTAATGTTTCAACAATCGCGGTGATACATAGAAACTAAAACATTATAAAACGTCATAAACATAAAATACCAATACAAAAGCAAATATCCATGAAACACATTACAAAACGTCATAACATAGAAACTGCTAAGCAAATATAAACCAAAACCAACCGTAGTGGGTTAGTGTTTCTTAAAAATAAAACCTAATCATAATAAAAGTAGTAAACATATGTTACTACCGGTTAAAGACTAAATCAAGAATAAACAACCTTAGGTGTAGTCCTAAGGCTGTAACGTCTGCCTGTGAGTAATGGTGTGACCAACGTCTCAACATAGGCACATGTGTCTTGGGCGAACTCCTCTATAATCTGATAAGTCATGTCTATAGTGTTATACAAAATAACATGAACACCAAAATGAAGGAGAATTCGCCCGTCTTCTGTTATAAATATTGGGCACGAGTACTGTGGCCAACCTTGAATGAAATCAATTCTAGGATCAAGTTCGTGGTCGGGGTAGCGAATAGAATACAATCGGTTCCAGGTTTGATTAACAAGAGTGATTGTTAGTATCCACACATCACAACTACGATCATTTACCAAGTTAGCGAGCATGCATAGGCCTTATGTTAGTACACCCAAGCCAAATGATTTAATTCCTGCTCCAAAATTAGAAACAGCAACCTCGTGAAATGTTTCAATTCGCATATCGATTGAAACAATGGAACATGTGAAGTTGCCCATCCCTACCCAAATCGGATCCTTCCAATACAAGCGTCCTTTAAAATACAAACTGTTCCCAAAAATAGACCCTTGATGTGGAAGAACTCCAACGGTTTTCCAATTGTCGTTAGCCAACGAGAAAATCTTAACCTTGTACATTCTATGCTTACAAATTGCCACCAACTTATAATCTTCGTCAACAATTCTCCCAAATCCGTACTCAGCTCGATATGGATGCTCCATTTCACGACTCATGTCAATCGTTAAGTTTGTACGAGTTGATGGGTTGTAAAATGACACCCCATCACTCAAGCTCACACAAATCAGTCCATTGCAAGACCTCAATACACGCCTGAATTCGGGGTTACGATACAGATGACCATCGCCCAACAACAATTCTGACAAGATATTTAACGCCTCATCATTTAGGAGCCGAGTCGATATTTCCAAACAATTTTTAAATACGATTCGTCTGAACCTTGTTGCCACGAAATGTTGTCGAATGAATACGGGGTCGGTAATGACATTGTACCATGCATTGAAAATAGTTTTGCAAATCAACAAAGTGAAAACAGGTCAATGAAGGAACATAATCATCAACAAATCAAAGCTTACATCTTCAAACGTAGCAGGCATCATTTTAAGAATGAAATTATGGTTTTGTTAGATAGACGAAATTGTTTATGCAAAAGATTATGAAACTTGGAACGTGAATTTAAGTTAAAACTTGGGTGAGAGTGTGTTAGTGGGAAGTTATAGTATATCGTGGAGAATGTAGGAAGTTACCAGGTTATTAAAAAACTGTTCATTTTAAAAACCGTTTAGTGTTAGTGGGGTAATAATGAAAAACAGTTATTGGTGGTTAACCATATCAAATGAAACAAGGGAGTCACTAAATACGGAAATCGACAGGGGTACATCAATTCACATTGTAAAAACAAAACCAAATAGTACTTATGACAAATTACGTGATAAACTACCTTAACTTCAAGAGGCCGAACTGTTCCTTTTTGAAGGTCAACATCCTTAAACTAAGAAACAATTTTTTGTCAATCACTTGTTCTTTCGGAAAGTCAGTTGCGTCATTGTTGTCTACGTCCATGTCATCGAGAGAAACATCAACCATGTCTTCTTCATCGTTCAACACATCCATGAATTCATCTATAAATTCAACATCCTGTAATCAAGATGAATAAAATATAAATGGAACACATATGAATACCATTGACTATGGAACACATCTGTAAAGTTCAAAACATACGTCGTTGACAGCAGGGCTGGATGGTTCATTTAAGTTTGTTGATGTTGCTCCAGAAAACTTAACATCAGGAATGGAATCTATTACCGGGTTTTCGTCATTATTTATTAAGGCCTTGATTAATATGCCCATAGATCTAGGGAAATGGATATACACATATACTTGAGATCTTTCGGGCTAACATCTTTCCTGATAACAACTCTGATGTGAATGTTAGAGAACGGTAGTCTTTGCTAGTCGAGTAATTCATTGTTGTGGCCAACCATGGTGGTCGTAGTCGTCTTTGCTAGTTCTTCTATGACACTGTATGGTGAGATGCCTGTAAGAAGTAAGCTTCACTTCCTTTTTTGTCGTATCGAATAGATGAAAGATAATGTGGTTAGTGTGTTTAAGTTCTGGTTAACGTACCTTTTGCAATCCATAGACGCCAAATTTGCAGTTAGATTTCTTGAGTTACTATACTCGACATTACATTTCTCTACTTGATATTGTGTTCATGACACCTTTTACAATCTTCTTCCTCACACAGTTTCTTTTGCCTACAAAGATTAGGTGTTTCATATTGTATAAGAAAATATGGTATCACAGTAGAAGGTTCGGCTACTTTAGCCCCTTGAGTTAACATAAGATCATAAACAGTTTGCTTCTATCTAAATACTTAAAGGCAGGCAATTATCTACTATATTGCAAAACTGAATAAGCATTTATAATTAGAAATTGTAAACAACTTATTCTCGTACACACTTGTTATGTAATCTTATGTGACTTGCTTATCTATTATACGAAGCAAAATATGTTGATCGCATTTTCATCTAATAATTTCAAACACCACACTTGTCTAAGGATATAGCTTTTGCTTTAGGCACGAGACCAGCTAGAAACCCCAATTTAACTTGCTTTCCTTGGTCGGTTTTTGATCCTGCAAGTATTCATTAGAAAGAATCATCTAACGTGCACAAGCTATAAGAAACAACAAAACATAATATTTTTTTATCATGATCTGTACTAGATCAGTCAGAAGAGGAGTCTCCAAATACTCTTTAGGAGCCGAACCGCTTTTTCTCTGTTGATCTATAGCATTGCTGTGTGCCACTCTGATCATCATTCAGGATTCACTCTCTATAGTTACATCAATTTCATAGATACCTCTGGTCTACCAGATTAGTAATATGTGACAATCCGTCAGTTTCAGGGCGATATTTTAATCTCGACTATTAAGTATTACGTGTTTACTTTAATGAGAATTTTAAATTATCGACTAACTAAGAAGGTTATAGCTTGAAACTTAACGTAAGAATGTCGTTTAGATGAAAACCGACAAGAAATACGTTAGGTATCGATATATTATTCTCAAATTAATCATAAGAATGATTTTATCATATTTATCTTTATTTCTCGTGCTTTACGTTTTAAAGAATGACGAGAACTATTAGTGATCGCGATACCGACAGATGCCCAAAAATTTACGTTTTATTATCGATTGTCTCGATATTTAATATTTTCGACGTTTTCGATTTAATTACGTTTTAAGTCGTGTCGAAACTATATTATTATCATATTTTGAGTGCGTTTTAATTTTTAAGAAGTATTTTTACGAAACCCGAGTCCCGTAAATATTTTGAAAAGTCGACTAATAGTCATTTCTCGCTTTTTAACTTAAATGTTACATTTTAGTCCAAAACTATTCAATATATACAACTTTTACCCACCCACCATATAAAAGCAATTTCTCACCTAATTTTACACATACATAAAATGTGTTCACCAAAAATCTTTCTCTCCTTCTTCCTTTCTTTTTTGGCCGTGAACCCCAACACTACAAAACCTCCAAATCTTTGATTTTTACCTTGAATCTTGATGATCTAAGGTAAGACCCATTCTTGTAATTTGATTGTGATCATTTTGCACTAAAAATTTCATACATGCAAGGACTTTGATTTTCCAAAATTATTTCATGATGATCAATGCATGTTTGATCCATTTTGATGTTTGTATGTTATGTTTATTGTTATTATATATGGAATTTTGTTGTTGCATGTGTGATTTGTGAAGTGGGTTTTTGTAAATAATGAACATGCAAGTGATCTAATGATATTAGGATGTTTATTAGTTGTTATTAAGAGTATGATAATGGGTAAAATTGGTCAAAAGATTGTTTTGATGTGATTTTTAAAAGTATATTTTTAGACAGTAGGTTTAGAGGTATTTTCAGAAATCTTAAATCTTAGTTAAGGATAAGATGATGTGATATTGTTATAGAGATTTTCCTAAGCTTCGATTTGATATGAAATAGAGCTTCTAGCTCCAAACGAGCGAGAAGTTATGATGATTTGATTATTCGTGTACCAGGAAACGAGTATCGACACAATATGTAATTGTTGTCGATATTTGGATCGAATCTCGGGCACTGATAGGTGTAAAAACACCCATCCTTTTTACCACTTAATTACAATAATAACCGAGCCAAAACGTGTATTTTAAGTCATTTATGTCGGAATTATGCGTGGTTTGTGTTTTTGTTGTGATTTAGGACGAAAAGGTGATAAGTGGAGAAAACACGGCTTTCACGGGCTTTTATCGAAGAAAAAGACAAAAGACAAAGTCGAAAGATCAAAAGTGGAAAAAGAACGGAAGTCCAAGACCAATTCTGAAGATTTATCGAAGAAAAAGTCAAAAGACGGAAGTTTACTAAAAAGCCGAAGAACTCAAGTCTAATTTATTGAAGATTACAAGACGAGTTTGAAGAAATCCCAAGACAAAGTCCAAGAATTAAGAAGATTAACAAAAGATTAAGAAAATCAAGGACTTAAGTGTGCAATTAAGGAAAAGAAGAAAGAGGGAGGAAGCTTCCTAAGCTCCTCCCTAATCTCCCTATATATAGTCACCACCTTCATTTGTTTAGAGTTGTTGGTGGATTGACAACCCATCCTTCCACCATTTTCATTTCCCTGCTTTTTAATTTCTTGCACCTTAATCTTCATGTAATGCACCTTTAAATTCATTTCAATTCCAAGTAAGTTTACCATTTAATTGTTGTTAATCTTTACTTTATTGTTAATCTCCTTCTACCTTTCTTGTTTGATTTGTTCTTCATCTTCATTGTTCATGTTCTTGAGTTTTTATGATTTTGATCAAGTGGGTTTTGATTGATTTGGTTATGTTTGTTAGTTTTGTTGATTTGTTTTGATTGATTATTGTTAGTTGATGTTTATTGATTGTTTGGGTTTAATCTTTTGGTTAATCTTGATTAGTTTTTGGTTAAATTCGTGTTCTATTTCATCCACTGTTCTTCTCGTTCTAAGTTACCGTTCTTGCCCAGATTATTCCGAAACAACTGCTTCTTTTATCGTTCGTTCGGAATATTGATTATTCCGATTGAAGCCCCTTCGTTCGGAATATTGATTATTCCGAATCAAACCCCTTCGTTCGGAATATTATTTATTCCGGATCAACACAACATTCTGAATGAAGCCAACATTCCGCATGAGCAATTTATTCCGAATGAACCAACATTCCGAACCAAGCAATATATTCCGGATGAAGCATGTATTCCGAATGAAGGATTATTCCGGATGAACCCTTTATTCCGGATGAGTAATTATTCCGAATGAAGCGGGATATTCCAGATGAAGCCAATATTCCGGATGAATGTTTTATTCCGGATGCAGCTGTTTTATTCCGAATGAGGGACTTATTCTGAATGAACTTGTTTATTCCGAATGAAGGACTTATTCCGAATGAAGTGTTTTCAGTTTTCGTTTAGTTTTACGATTTTTAATTTTAAGCTTTATTTTTCCCGCCTTTTTCTTTATTTGCACTTTTACTTGCTTTCCTTTTAGTTTAAGTTTTAGTTTGAGTTATTTACCTTTATTGCTTTTAATTTCTTGTCATTTATTTTCCCGTCAAGTTTTTATCTTTCATTGTTGTTTCTTTTTACCGTCTTTATTTTATTCTTATTTCTTTTATATCTTTTCAAGTCTTTATTTTTCATTAGATTTAGACAACGACAACTCTTTCATTTGATTCACCAAGAACAACTGAGTCGCACAATTAACCCGAGATCAATTCGAAGAGATATCGAGAAACGGACTTTTTCAACTTAGCAAAATCATTACATTAAAATGGCGCCACTGCCGGCTCTTTTCGTGAGGATTAAAGGTTTTTTGTGAGAGACGTGTTGGCTTTTGGGATCCGTTCACTTGTGAACGTTATTTTTCGTGTCCAAAAATTTTCAAAAATCCCAAAAACATTTGAAAAATCATAAAAAGCATTTCTTTTTCAAAGTTTTGCACCAAAAATATTCTTCTTGCGCATCTATTTTTCTTTATGGATTCTTATGTCCATTGCGTCGGGTGTGGGAGACGATTATACGGGAACGACTCTTGTCAATGGTGTACATGTGAGCGGTGCGGAAACGATATCAACAATCCACAATTCATATACGGATTTTGTCCCTTGTGCAACTCGACTAATTAGTCCTTTTTGAATCCACCTCCTGTTCCCCCGTGCATCTATTGTGGAAGCGATTCTCATTGGCATGTTTCGTGCCCGGTTCAATACCCGTATGGTCACGGGCAAGAACCGGGGTACAATTATGACAATGACAATAGCTATCCACAAGACGCACCCGATTTTTCTCCCGACCCATGTTGCCAAAATTTGGGGGTCCTCACGATACCTATTATTGTCAACCAATGAATTATTATGAGAAAAATTCGTGTCCTCAATTTTCTTCACCGATGGATTATTATGAATCAAATCCGTGTTCTAATTATTCTCAATCGATGAACTACTATGAGCCACAACCATGCTATAATTCAGGTTTTCAACACTTTGAGCCCCCACATCACACCCTCAATCATCAATCCTCTCAGCAAATTGATATTGACCCGCAACGCACTACTTTGAATGCCAAAATACACTCCATCATCATGCAACTTCAAGAAACCCTTGTTCTAACAAAAGAAGCATGGGCGGAGGAAAAGCGACTGCAACAAGAGCAAGTATTTAATCTTAGTGATTCTACCCCTCTTCTGGTCCGTCCTTCCTACTATTATTATGATGATGAAGATGATGCAGTATGCACTTTCAACACATCTTCTGAAGTTACTGCTCCTACTCCCGATGTTCCTACTGCGTCTAAGGATCTAGATTCGTTGAATGAGCTTAGTGATGTTGGTCTCGACAAAGTATTGGATGATGAGGTTTGTGACTTACCTGTTATGGAGTCTGAGGACGACGTTGCTCTTACGGAAGAGGTCGATCCAAATGATGACGATTCTTCTCTCTGCTATGAGAATTTCACTTTTGAAATTTCTCAATCTCCACCGGAGATGCGGGCGATGACGATTTATTCTCTCCGTCTTACGAGAAGTTCACCGATGAACTTGATCTTGTGGATGAGGTGGAAGACGTGCTTCTTCGCGATAGATTACGGAAAGTGCACCTTCTTATTGCTCAAATCGAAGAGTTGACTTCTCCTCCTCTCTCCGAGTCTTTGCCTACATCTACTCCTCCCGTTGAAGATAATGACCCATTGCTGGAAGAAATCGACATTCACTCCATGCCTCTAGGTATTGATGACGATGACATGGAGGGGGATATTATTTCAGATAATTTGCTGCAGGAAAGTATTGACCCAAGTCCCCCTCCCGAGCACCTTTCATCCTCCCCATTAGCCACTATTACGGAGGATGAGTGCTTTGACCCGGGAGGTGACATTGATTATGCTATGATTGATAACATTACGGCTTTGCCGCTTGCTCAGCATCCATTGTCTTTGGGGGAGGACAATGTGCTTACTTTACCCACCCCACCTCCCGTGGATCTTGATTTCATATACGTTACGTATGTTGAAAGGACCTTTCTCCCATTCAAGACTTATCCCCCCGCCTCTCCCTCTTTGATGTCCACCGGGAACGAGGACAAGGTCTTTGATCCCGGTATCACATTCGAGGCTTCCCCATGGACCATTAAATTCGGGGACGAGTCGGGCTCGTGACTCGGTTAATATAAACAAGCGCTTTCTGGGAGGCAACCCAATTATCTATCTATCTTTACCATAAGTGTAGGAGGAGCCCGTTGGTGTTTCTTCCTTTCTTTCTTATCATGTGCAGGGATTAGAGCTTCAAAGACACACTCTTGATGACTTTTGACGAACCGTGATTCCGAGTTTCCATCTTCCCGGTTCTATCCTAAACTCTTTTCGATTCACTATTTTATATTTCTCAATATTAAAATAGGAATCTCTTTAGTTGTCTCTTCTTTAGCAAGATTTAAACAAAGTGCACATTGTCCTAAGTGTAGGGGAGTTTACTTCCACATGCTTAAACATTGAGGACAATGTTTATCTTAAGTGTAGGGGGACTTCTATCGAAGTTAAGTGGCCTTTTCCTTGTATTTGTCCTCATTTTAACCGTAAAAATTTGATTTTTCGACATTTTTCAAAATTTTTAATCTATTTTGGCCTAGTTGTATAGTTGTTTTTACCTTTGTATAGTTATTTTCTTTCTTTACTAGAATAAATTTTTAATAAAGTGGTTTTAATTATTAAACGTTGTGAATCTTTTGACTCAACCCGAGTTTACTTATCTAAGTTTACTCTAGCTAGTATCCTTAACTTGTTTAAGTCAAGTTTTGCTGGGATTTTATATAAGGAGCTATAAAACGCGAAAGTCTTAACTCTCACGGGTTAAGAACAAGAACTTTTCGCAAGTTCCTATAATCGATCCTAGAGAGTCGTTTATCAAGGGAACTTTAAAATGTGATTTCAAAACTTGAAAACGTCTAAGAATTTGCAAGATCCTATAGGCGACTCAAAAACCCAATACCTTGATTTAATAGGCTAAGCATCCACGAGTCTCATTCCTTGAGATTTTAAACTGTGGAGAACGAGAGATGATAGAGCCAATTATAAGTTTGGTATTCTTTCGTGAATTTATGTGAGTTAATTATAAGCCTATTCTCCCATCACTTGCTAATAAATTTATCTGCAATAAATAAGGTTGTACGATTTGAAAAGTTACTTAGCTTCTAGCCCAAGATCGTTTAAAAGTTGATCGGTATGGATTAGAGTTCATAGCCAAGGCATAACTTATTGAAGCGGGATGCGAAGATTGGCGAGTCCAAAAAGGTCCTAACAAGGCATGAGGGCTATATTTTGTTGCTAAAGATCCAAAGTGATGTGAAGAATCATTTATCAAAGATCAATATGAAGGATCAAGACACACGACCAAAAGCAAAAACTCCCCAAAAGATCATGGAGAAGTATATCCAAAAAGGCCCTAACAAGGAATGAGGATAAATAGATCTAAGTCCAAAAAGGAGGCGGATCGTTGTATATCAAAGTCCAAAATAAAGATTGGATAAAAATGAAGAAGTCGTGGTCCAAATATGAAGAATCTCTCAAAAAAGTTCAAGTGAAGAAATTCCATTTATGAAGAGAAGACCATAATTTCATGAACGTCTCTCAAGATTTGAAGTATCAAGTCGCTGCCAAATATCGGTCCGAGAAAGGTCTCAAATCGCGAAGCAAGTTATGCCAAGATATGAACTTTATGAGGTCCCGAGAAGCAGTTTTACAAGATATTGTCCTTTAGCTAACTATTGATTAAATCGTCCCACTTTATTTTCAGACTTAATAACTATCAAAATAAGTCAACAATGTATCCTCGTGATCATTCAAGAAAAGAATAAAATATAAAAGATACACCTAGGAATAAGGGAGTATAAGTGAATAATTGGCCCACGTGAGTTCGTGTTAGTTTGCTAACTTATAATAACAATGATCTCGTTTTTAAGCTTGGTTTGGAGAAAGTGAAAACTTGGATGATGATCATTCACAACATTTCAAAAACCCGAAGGTATGCTTTTGATTTCTTTACTTTGAATATTTATAGTTTTCTATCTCTTTAATAAAGGCCAACGTGGATTAATTGTGATGAAAAATGTAAACGTGCTTTGTAACTAATGCATTGCATGAGGACATTGCAATGGTTAAGTGTAGGGGATTTGATAGGTGTGAAAACACCCATCCTTTTTACCACTTAATTACAATAATAACCGAGCCAAAACGTGTATTTTATGTCATTTATGTCGGAATTATGCGTGGTTTGTGTTTTTGTTGTGATTTAGGACGAAAAGGTAAAAAGTGGAGAAAACACGGCTTTCACGGGCTTTTATCAAAGAAAAAGACAAAAGACAAAGTCGAAAGATCAAAAGTGGAAAAAGAACGGAAGTCCAAGACCAATTCTGAAGATTTATCGAAGAAAAAGTCAAAAGACGGAAGTTTACTAAAAAGCCGAAGAACTCAAGTCTAATTTATTGAAGATTACAAGACGAGTTTGAAGAAATCCCAAGAAAAAGTCCAAGAATTAAGAAGATTAACAAAAGATTAAGAAAATCAAGGACTTAAGTGTGCAATTAAGGAAAAGAAGAAAGAGGGAGGAAGCTTCCTAAGCTCCTCCCTAATCTCCCTATATATAGTCACCACCTTCATTTGTTTAGAGTTGTTGGTGGATTGACAACCCATCCTTCCACCATTTTCATTTCCCTGCTTTTTAATTTCTTGCACCTTAGTCTTCATGTAATGCACCTTTAAATTCATTTCAATTCCAAGTAAGTTTACCATTTAATTGTTGTTAATCTTTACTTTATTGTTAATCTCCTTCTTCCTTTCTTGTTTGATTTGTTCTTCATCTTCATTGTTCATGTTCTTGAGTTTTTATGATTTTGATCAAGTGGGTTTTGATTGATTTGGTTATGTTTGTTAGTTTTGTTGATTTGTTTTGATTGATTATTGTTAGTTGATGTTTATTGATTGTTTGGGTTTAATCTTTTGGTTAATCTTGATTAATTTTTGGTTAAATTTGTGTTCTATTTCATCCCCTGTTCTTCTCGTTCTAAGTTACTGTTCTTGCCCAGATTATTCCGAATCAACTTCTGCTTTTATCGTTCGTTCGGAATATTGATTATTCCGATTGAATCCCCTTCGTTCGGAATATTGATTATTCCGAATCAAACCCCTTCGTTCGGAATATTATTTATTCCGGATCAACACAACATTCCGAATGAAGCCAACATTCCGCATGAGCAATTTATTCCGAATGAACCAACATTCCGAACCAAGCAATATATTCCGGATGAAGCATGTATTCCGAATGAAGGATTATTCCGGATGAACCCTTTATTCCGGATGAGTAATTATTCCGAATGAAGCGGGATATTTCAGATGAAGCCAATATTCCGGATGAATGTTTTATTCCGAATGAAGCTGTTTTATTCCGAATGAGGGACTTATTCCGAATGAACTTGTTTATTCCGAATGAAGGACTTATTCCGAATGAAGTGTTTTCAGTTTTCGTGTAGTTTTATGATTTTTAATTTTAAGCTTTATTTTTCCCGCCTTTTTCTTTATTTGCACTTTTACTTGCTTTCCTTTTAGTTTACTTTTTAGTTTGAGTTATTTACCTTTATTGCTTTTAATTTCTTGTCATTTATTTTCCCGTCAAGTTTTTATCTTTCATTGTTGTTTCTTTTTACCGTCTTTATTTTATTCTTATTTCTTTTACCGTTTTTATTTCATCTTTTCAAGTCTTTATTTTTCATTAGATTTAGACAACGACAACTCTTTCATTTGATTCACCAAGAACAACTGAGTCGCACAATTAACCCGAGATAAATTCGAAGAGATACCGAGAAACGAACTTTTTCAACTTAGCAAAATCATTACATTAGGGACTATAGAATGCGTTTTGAAAATAGTCAAGGGAAAATGTAAGTTGCTAAACTTCAGGTCATGAGTCTATTTTCAAACGTGAGTGTCGGTTTTGTAAACAGAATTGTTTAGAGTAATCAAAATGGTTTTACACGTCAAAGGCGTAAAACTGTCCGGTTTTTATAACACGAAGGTGTGTCGGGCAGAAGATCTTAGAAGTAATATTTATGAATGAAAATTGAACTGAGTCTTATTCATATTATATGTGAGTTTTTGACCAAGTTTCGTCGAAATCGGACAAGTCTAGATAGGATAGTTTGGTGTGCTCATTTGGAGTGTACATGTTGATTGGTATTTTGGACACGTAGTTCAATGCTCGTGTGGCGTGAGTTTGAGTATTCGCTATAGGACATGGTGATTTACTCAAGTGCTTAGTCATTATATCAATGACTTAGCTACTGGTCCGAGTGAAGTAAAGTGATAAGTTGACTTGCGTTGACTTCGCGTCTTAGGACATGTTAATGTCAAGAGTGCAAGTGTTAAAATGAATAGTGTTGAATAAAAGGATACAGTAACATCACTTGTATTGTTAATTTTTCGGGATTGTCATGGTTTTGTAATTTTGATTTTTATATTATTTAAGTATGATTTATACTTAAGTCGATTATTAACGAACGCGCCTTATTTGGTAGGTTGCGATTTTCGTGTTTAAACGGGCATCACTAATCGTCGGCGATCATCTCATTACCACTATTGGCTAAGCTGAGTCTATAGCCTCGCTTTTAACATGTTTACTTGTTTTATAAAACCCGCGAGGGGGATAACATGCGTGTTCTATTAAAATAAAGGGTGCAACGAGAAGTTATGGAAACCCTAGTTATTGGAAAAGTATGGGCGCAACGAGAAGTTGTGGAAACCCTACTTATTGGAAAAGCATTTATTATAAACGAAGGGTGCAATGAGAAGTTGTGGTAAACCCTCTTTGTTTTAAAATTGAACACAAGGGACCCGATTGTATGCTTAGATGAAAGTTATTACATAAGCTAGTTTAGCCTTAAAAGACCCATGAATTGTGAATTGTTAATCGAAGTAACGCTAATACTATGGATAGATCTATCGGGGTGACGCCCAGTCTGGTCGCGACTAGCTATCGCGTGGTGTTGTGATGCACTAGTAATGAAATATCGAATGCATTGTATAAGAGAAATATACGCACTTAGCTAGGTGTGTTGGGCTGAAATAATATATGTTAACGTTCAATGTCACGAGGCTTATGTAATAACATCGATAATTATGTCCGTACAACATAATTGTCTTTCGATGAATTATTAACCATGGAAGGTTATTTTGAATACTTGTGTTCTCTTTATTTAAATTAAACTCTATAGATTCACTCGGCAAATTTTGCTGACTTTTTAGCATGTTTTATCTCAGGTCCATATGGAAGGCACTCGAGGAAGAGGTTTAGTGAAGCTTGCATATTTGAAATGTTTTGGCCCGCTTTTATAAATTATATCCATTCGAATCATTTTTATCATTACTGTGTTTTGTAAAAAAAAATTTGAATCATCTGGGACCAAGTGTGAAATATTTATCGTTGAATAAATGAATGGATGATGTTTTTATCAAAACGACTCGTTTTGAGCCGTTTTCTATGATTATGAACATGAATCATGTAAGTAGCACCCAATGACCCTTCCGCTGATATGACCGAAAATTGGGGGTGTTACAGATTGGCATCAAAGCTCAAGTTATAGAGAACGAAAAGATTTTCCAAAAATAAAATTTTGAAATCTTTTGACTATAACATCTGTAAGCGAAACCTCCGAGTTGCTAATGGACGAGAATGAAAGTATTTTTATACATATATGGGATTATATATATGTTATAATCTTTATCGATTATCTGAACTTGTGAATTACAAGGTATGTTTTCATTTATTTAATTATAAATAATAATTTTATACTTATACGAGACGTTTATACGACGTAGATTGTCACGAAGCCACCCTAGTCATTCTAACGATAACGCTGAAGTTATTTCTGAAGTGAATCCTATTATTCTCGAGACTAACTAAGTTGTGAATATACATGATCCCAATGAAATAGTTAATATTCTCGATAATATTCTTTTGGTTACGAGGACTTTGATTTCCTTGGTTCCTACTCTTGATCTATCGATTCGTTCATTTCGTTTAGCAAATTTAATCTGCATTTTTGTTAATCTTTGACATTATATTGTTTTGATAGAAACAAGTTTGTCTGAGATAGTACTATTAATTGTTAGGAATTGAGAGTGATTGTTATGGTATTCACATGCCAACCAGGATTCCATATCATATCACTGATCATTTTTTGTTAAATCAGTTTCTCGTTTGTTTCGATCCTGATTTTCTGCGTTGAGCTGGTGATGCTTAAATAAAGTGATTTATAATCGTCTTGTTGAAATGAATTGGCCATTTATTTGAAGAAGGAAATTATAAATTGTTGAACCACAAATTTCTAAATCTTATTTGGATGGATTTGATCAATCCATGGAAATAATGATTTATAAACGTGTGGGCCTAAGCATTTAGCATCTGCGTGATTACATTCTTATTGACCCATAATTCGTTTGCTTGACTTATTCGTTGATTTTGTTCCTTTAATTCTTTAACCATGGGATGGTTATATTTGGGCTGTTCCAAAACCACCGATTTAGGAGGATATCAAGCGTTTCTGAAAGACACTATAGAAATCTTCTTCTAGTGGGACCGAGGATCTTTCTTAGCCATGTGATTTACCTAGTAACTCTTGTCGATTAGTTTAACAATTTTAGTATCTTTCAAATCACTAACTAAACTGTGACATCAGTTAGTAGGACTAGTCTTTTAAGTTGTATGGCATTAGACGATGATTATCTATAATGATAGACAATACAAATTGTACTAGTTTGTGATCAATGGAATGACTATCTTTTGATTCCTAAATATACATTGTTCTATTATTATCTTTCCTTGCTTTTCTCTTTTAAACTCATGTAGTATAACGCAACCATTGAATGAATAATCATTATGATTTGATTTACGTTGCACAAGAATCATGCAGTCAATGAAAGCTATGACTGAAGCACGAATGCGCCAAGTTATTAGTGAATACGTTGTTGTATCTTTAACCGAATTCATGGCCAACGTGAATGATGGATCTGGAACTGGAGCTGAAGCTGGAGCCAATAATGTTCATGGTGCTGATGGAACAAATGTACCCGAAATTAGAGGCTATAACTAAGGTGAGGAAGCGGTTAACTGAGGAGTATGTCCTCGAAGTATTTCCAAAGTATGGAGCAAGTGTTGTACAATCTGAAACTAAAGGGAACTAACATTGGTAGATATACCAAGTGTTTCCACGAGTTGACTCCTTTATATCTAAGAATGGTGGAACCCGAACTGCCAAGGTCAAGCAGTATATTCACGGCTGACCAAGAATATACACGGTGATGTGATTTTGCCTAAGCCATTTACAATTTGTGAAGATATCTGCATGGCTTATCAAATCATGGGACACATAATTCAAGGCAAGGCTGATGAGGTCACTGAAGGGAAAAATAATTCCAAACTGAAATTCGTTTTGTGCATTAGAGCTTGTAAGTATATCGAAAAAGGTTGTGAATTAATCTTAGCTTAAGTATCATAGAAGGAGTCGTAAGAGAATTAAGTAGAATTACTCTGGTCATTTGTAACTATTCTAAAGTGTTCTGGGAGATTTTCCAGGTTTTTCGCCTCTAAGGCAAATAGAATTTTTAATTGATCTAATTCTTGGTGCTGCAACTGTGGCACGTGAGCCATATTTATTAGCACCATACGAGTTGAAGAAATTATTTGTGTAGTTACGAGAACTATCTGATAGAGGTTTTATTCGACCGGGCTTGTCACTTTCTAGAACTCCTATTCTATTCTTTAAGAAGAAAGATGCTTCGTTCCGTATGTGCATCGATTACCGAGAGCTGGATAAGCTAACGATCTAAAAATCGTTACCTACTTCCAAGAATTTATGATCTATTTGATAAACTTCAAGATTCTCGTGTTTTCTCCAAGAATGATCTTTGTTTTTCTTAACATCAACTTCGCAGACGCGAGGAAGATATTCATATTACGGCGTTTAGAACTCGTGATGATACTTATGAGTTTCGTGTTATGCCTTTTGGTTTGACTAATACGCCTGTTGTATTCATTGACTTAATGAATCATAGGTGTAAGCCGTATCTTGATAAATTCGTGATTGTTTTCATTGATGATATTCTAACCTGCTCGAAGAGCGAGGAAGAACATGTCGAAAACTTAGGGATTATCTTGAACTTGTTAAAGAACGAAAAGATGTACCCAAAATTCTTAAAATGTGATTTTTGGCTTTGTTCTGTACGACTTCTTGTCATGTGATTGACAAAAGTGGCGTACATGTTGATCCTGTGAAAATCGAAACCATTGAAAATTTGAATACTCCAACTATTCCAACTAAAGTACGACAATTTCTAGGTTTGGCTGGTTACTACTGAAGGTTTATTGAAGGATTCTCGTTGATATAAAAATCATTAACTAAGCTAACTAAAAAGAATGAACTGTATGTGTGGGGCGATGAGGAAGAGAAAGCTTTTCAAACCATGGAAAGAAAACTCTGCAGCGCGCCGATTCTCATCATTACTCGAAGGAAGTGAAGCTTTTGTTGTTTATTGTGATGCATCTCTGAAGGATTTAGAGCTGTTTGATTTGTATATGCTTGTAGGAAACCTAGGAAGAATGAGGAAACTTCACAACCCATGGCTTGAAATTGGGTGCGGTGATTTTTACTCTTTGTCTATGAAGACATTAATTGTATGGCACCAAATGTACGGTATCCACCGATAGAAAGAGCCTACAATGCATTCTGGAATAAAAAGAGGTAAATTAGCCTTTAAGTGATTACGATTGTGTTATTCGTTATCATTCGTGAGGTAGGAGAAAATTACAATGGATTCATTGTTAAGCTCTCGAAAACTCAGTCTGAATATGATTCGATTTGTGTCAATGTTGATTGATTGACTCTGCTCAATTTATTTCGATAAATAAATCAATCGTGCTAATTAAGAATCGTTTGTTAACTGCTCGTATTAGACATAGAAGTTATGATAATGTGAAACGAAAACCTTTGAAATTCGAGGTAGGTGAAAAAGTTATGCCAAGTTATCACCATGAAAAAGGTGTTATATATATTTTGGAAAACATGGGAAGTTAAGTCCTCGTTAGTTTGGACCATTCGAGATGATATCGAGTGTAGGTCCGGTGGCATGAAAACTTAAATTACCTCAAGAGCTACAAGGAATTCACAATACTTTTCATATGTCGAACCTAAAGAAATTTCTTTCCGATAAAGATCTTATTATCCCTCTAGATGAAGTATGAATCGGCGGTAAGTTGCATTTCATCAAAGTACTTGTTGATGTTATCGATAAGGAATTTAGGCAACCGAAGAAAAGTCGAATTCCTAATGTCAATGTGATGGAACTCAAGACGAGGACCAAAATACATTTAACTCTTTGATTTTAACAAGCGAAGAATGAAAGTTGATCTTCGGGACGAAGATCCCAATTTGGTGGGGATGATGTGACAATCCGTCAATTTCAAGTCGATATTTTAATTCTTGACTATTAAGTATTACCTGTTTACTTTAATGAGAATTTTAAATTATCGGCTAACCAAGAAGGTTATAGCTTGAAACTTAACGTAAGAATGTAGTTTAGATAAAAACAGACAAGAAATACGTTAGGTATCGATATATTATTCTCAAATTTATCATAAGAATGATTTAATTATATTTATCTTTATTTCTCGTGCTTTACGTTTTAACGAATGACGAGAACTATTAGTGATCGGGATACAGACGGATGCCCGAAAATTTACGTTTTATTATCAGTTGTCTCGATATTTAATATTTCTGACGTTTTGATTTAATTACGTTTTATATCGTGTCGAAACTATATTATTATCATATTCTGAGTGTGTTTTAATTTTTGAGAAGTATTTTTACGAAACCCGAGTCCCGCAAATATTTTCAAAAGTCGACTAATAGTCATTTCCTGCTTTTTAACATAAATGTCACATTTTAGTCCAAAACTATTCAATAATTACAACTTTTTCCCACCCACCATACAAAAGCAATTTCTCACCTAATTTTACACACACATAAAATGTGTTCACCAAAAATCTTTCTCTCCTTCTTCCTTTCTTTTTTGGCCGTGAACCCCAACACCACAAAACCTCCAAATCTTTGATTTTTACCTTGAATCTTGATGATCTAAGGTAAGACCCATTCTTGTAATTTGATTGTGATCATTTTGCACTAAAAATTTCATACATGCAAGGACTTTAATTTTCCAAAATTATTTCATGATGATCAATGCATGTTTGATCCATTTTGATGTTTGTATGTTATGTTTATTATTATTATATATGGAATTTTGTTGTTGCATGTGTGATTTGTGAAGTGGGTTTTTGTAAATAATGAACATGCAAGTGATCTAATGATATTAGGATGTTTATTAGTTGTTATTAAGAGTATGGTAATGGGTAAAATTGGTCAAAAGGTTTTTTTGATGTGATTTTTAAAAGTATATTTTTAGGCAGTAGGTTTAAAGGTATTTTCGGAAATCTTAAGTCTTAGTTAAGGATGAGATGATGTAATATAGTTGTAGAGTTTTCCTAAGTTTCGACTTGATATAAAGTAGAGCTTCTAGCTCCAAACGAGCGAGAAGTTATGATGATTTGATTATTCGTGTACCGGGAGACGAGTATCGACACAATATGTAATTGTTGTCGATATTTGGATCGAATCTCGGGGACTATAGAATGAGTTTTGAAAATAGTCAAGGGCTGATGTAAGTTTCTAAACTTCAGGTCATGAGTCTATTTTCAAACGCGAGTGTCGGTTTTGTAAACGGAATTGTTTAGAGTAATCAAAATGGTTTTACAAGTCAAAGGCGTAAAACTGTCCGGTTTTTATAACACGAAGGTGTGTCGGGCAGAAGGTCTTAGAAGCAATATTTTTGAATGAAATTTGAACTGAGTCTTATTCATATTATATGTGAGTTTGTGACCAAGTTTCGTCGAAATCGGACAAGTCTAGATAGGATAGATTGGTGTGTACATTTGGAGTGTACATCTTGATTGGTATTTTAGACACGTGGTTCAATGCTCGTGTGGCGTGAGTTTGAGTATTCGCTATAGGACATGGTGATTTACTCAAGTGCTTAGTCATTATATCAATGACTTAGCTACTGGTCCGAGTGAAGCAAAGTGATAAGTTGACTTGCATTGACTTGGCGTCTTAGGACGGGTTAATGTCAAGAGTGCAAGTGTTAAAATGAATTTTACCCATTACCATACTCTTAATAACAACTAATAAACATACTTAAATAATATAATCGACTTAAGTATAAATCATACTTAAATAATAAAAGGATATAGTAACATCACTTGTATTGTTAAATTTTCAGGATTTTCATGGTTTTGTAAATTTGATTTTTATATTATTTAAGTATGATTTATACTTAAGTCGATTATTAACGAACGCGCCTTATTTGGTAGGTTGCGGTTTTCGTGTTTAAACGGGCATCACTAATCGTCGTCGATCATCTCATTACCACTATTGGCTAAGGTGAGTCTATAGCCTCTCTTTTAACATGTTTACTTGATTCATAAAACCCGCGAGGGGGATAACATGCTTGTTTTATTAAAATAAAGGGTGCAACGAGAAGTTGTGGAAACCCTAGTTATTGGAAAAGTATGGGCGCAACGAGAAGTTGTGGAAACCCTACTTATTGGAAAAACATTTATTATAAACGAAGGGTGCAACGAGAAGTTGTGGTAAACCCTCTTTGTTTTAAAATTGAACACAAGGGACCCGATTGTATGCTTAGATGAAAGTTATTACATAAGCTAGTTTAGCCTTAAAAGACCCATGAATCGTGAATTGTTAATTGAAGTAACGCTAATACTATGGATAGATCTATCGGGGTGACGCCCAGTCTGGTCGCGACTAGCTATCGCGTGGTGTTGTGATGCACTAGTAATGAAACATCGGATGCATTGTATAAGAGAAATATACGCACTTGGCTAGGTGTGTTGGGCTGAAATAATAAATGTTAACGTTCAATGTCACGAGGCTTATGTAATGACATCGATAATTATGTCCGTACAATATAATTGTCTTTCGATGAATTATTAACCATGGAAGGTTATTTTGAATACTTATGTTCTCTTTATTTAAATTAAACTCTATAGATTCACTCGACAAATTTTGCTGACTTTTTAGCATGTTTTATCTCAGGTCCATATGAAAGGCACTCGAGGAAGACGGTATCGTGAAACTTGCATATTTGAAATGTTTTGGCCCTCTTTTATAAATTATATCCATTCGAAGCATTTTTATCATTACTGTGCTTTGTTAAAAAAAATTTGAATCATCTGGGACCAAGTGTGAAATATTTATCGTTGAATAAATGAATGGATGTTTGTTTTATCGAAACGACTCGTTTTGAGCCGTTTTCTATGATTATGAGCATGAATCATGTAAGTAACACCCAATGACCCTTTCGCTGTTATGACCAAAAATTGGGGGTGTTACATAATATCAGTTTGTGCATCCGTTATTGGCGCGGGTGTTAAGCCCGCCTTGGACATTTAGTCTTTGAAGTATCGTAACTTCCTTGCCATTTCTCCGCATCTTTTAATCTATACAGCAGAAGAGATTTAAACAATAATCTCCATAACTAAACCGTATAGTTGAGACTTGTGACCTTAAATAGGTACGTTGCGTGTAGTGTGCCCGCACTTAAAGTTTGAAGTAAAGTGTGATCTTACTCGTGATTCACGAAGTACTTAACTTTCTAACTTATATCACATAAAGCAATTACAAATAGACCACATTATACTTGATGTCATTTGCTTTCGGATATGACTAAACTCAACAAAATTATGGAACATGTCCGTTAGTGGTAGCTCGCAAGTCGCTTCATAGGACAATAAGTTGCAAACTCATCGACTTATATTCCTAAATGTCATCATAATCCTTACTCAAATACCAAAATCAAACTTATTAATATACGAGTTTTAATACCCCAAAAGGCTAAAACTAAATCGCTCAATAATCACAGTTGTTTAAATACATATACCAATAGCCAGAACCTACAAGTTATTTACAAACGCTAAAACTCACAATTCATACAAAACTAATACAAGACGTAATGTTTCAAAAACAGTCCCTTAGAGCTGTAGAAGTAGATCCAACGTTCCTCTAGAAGTCAAATCTTATTAAAAATCGATAACATTATTACTAACACACCAGGCCCAACTCATGATTGTAAACCTCCAAATCAACTAATTCCATGATATGAAGTTCTCACACTTATGTTGATGCTCACAGTTCACTCAATAAAAGTCCTAGGTACCGGTGGTGTTATATCACCCAGCTTTTGGCCTATAACACACAACCAATAAAACTCTCTTGTTTAGTCCATAGCGCTGCACCTATGGTGCAGGCCATGATAAACGTTATGTCGTCGTCACTTAAATCCTTAAGGACATCATAAACCTAACGAAATACCAAAAATGCTTCCAAATGACTTATCACATTAAAACCAAAGGCACAAGTTCTATAACCTCCTCACAGTTACTTAAAAAGTAATTATTGGCCATAAACCTACTACATCTTGTATAATGAAAACCGACACAAATCGCTTGTTTTGGCCATAGAGCTGCACCTATGGCACATGCCATAATAACGCTATGTAGCTGCCACTTAAATCCCTAACAACATCATAGACCTAATGAAACCCCAAACATGCTCCTAAACAACTTATCACTTCAAACACACTAAAACCAAAGGCGCAAGCTCTATAACATCCTCCTCCTCTTCCTCACAGTTTATGTATTATGAAGTATAACTAAAACATGAAAACATGATGAACTAAATTAATTGCGAAATGAAATGATAAAACTCGGAGAAGGAAAGTTAGACTCACTGCATCAAACTAGCCAAAACCGTTGATAAACACATAAATTCTTAAGGGGTGGGATGTTATGGACTAACTGTTTTATCTACTATGAATTACATATGTAACATAAGACTCACTACATCAAACTAGGGACACCTATAACACCCCCCAAATTACCACGCAGCAGAATACCACTTTGGGGCGCTACTCATAGCACATCACACACAATCATAGAAAACAACCTCAAAAGAGGCGTTAAAATATTATACAATCTTGTCTAAAAGTTTCCCATCCCAATATATAAATCAGAGTAGCGTTTAGTCCCAAAAACCGTTACCAATCACAATACATTTATCAATGACTTAAAAGTCATTTATTCACTTCAAAGGATGGAAAATAAATAATATTAAGTTTTAGACAATTAAGCACCAACTTCCTCCTCACATGCTCCGCTGCCATCCATCTTGATTACCTAAAATACATACTTAAAATCATCAACACAACGGTTGAGCAAGTCTATAGGTTTTACAAATCATCATTTGAACACAAGAATTTTAATCATCTCAAGCTTGTCACACAGACAAATCATATATATATATATATCGATAAATGCCTTAAGCTCATGCAACTGAACGTTAACCAACACGTCAACCAAATCACTTACGGCGCCCCTACAACAGGTAATATTGTCATATACCAACGACCACTTATACATAATATCCCTTTCAGATGATCACTTATGGATACATACCCTAGGATAAGATTTGTCAAACCAAATAGATCTATCATATGTATTAGCGTTTACCTCGCAAGGTAATTAACAGTTCATGAAATTCTGGGACTTCATAAGACAATGGTACTTAGGCATTTATCATCATATGAGGGTCCAGCATACCAAAAACAACTTGTGTTCACTTTATAAAACAGCATGTATTCCCCCTCGCGGGTTAAAAATCATTTACAAGATAATATAAGAGCGAGGCTATAGACTCACCTTAGATAATACACGAAGCTAGTAGAAGTAATGATCGCCGAAGTTAAGATGCCTCCCAAATATACACGTCAAAGCCGCCACCTAACAAATAAGGTGCGCGCTTAGCAACATACTTAAGTATTTCAAAACATACTTAATATAATAAAATCAATGACTCAAAATAGCATGTACATAGACATGACCAATCAATGCAATTGAATCCCTTCAAAATCCCACAACATATACTAGCTCTCCAAAACTAGTATCTTCGATATTGATCCATCTTAAGATGCCAAATCAACACGGTTCAAGTACCCAACACGGGTCTCCAATCTCAGAATGTACACTCCACATAAGACTTATATCCTTTTAGAACTTTGAGAAGCTAATAGATTAGCCTCTCGCCTCAAATCATGACGCAAGGTTAAGTACCTCTCCATTAATACTCAGCCGGTACTTACCAAAAGTACACGTTGATTTCCTATACCTAAACAACTCCGTTTTCAACGAAACTTGGCTACAAACTCGATTATAATCTGTAAAAGACTCAGTTTAAATTTCATTCAATGATTCACATTTTATAACCACCTGCTCGACACATCTTTAGACTTTAAAGTCCGAACAGTTTTGCACACTCGACTTGTAAAACCATTTTGACTTCCTTAACCAAAACCATTTAAAAAAACGACACTTGACTTTGAAAATTGATTCAAAATGATAAGTTTAGGACCTGAGAACAGCCTCTAATCATTTTTAAAACTCAACTTAT
This sequence comes from Glebionis coronaria, assembly GCA_025667525.1. Lineage (NCBI taxonomy): Eukaryota > Viridiplantae > Streptophyta > Magnoliopsida > Asterales > Asteraceae > Glebionis > Glebionis coronaria. Next base: position 614,244,290 of record CM046874.1, on the reverse strand, counting down.
AGTCCCCGAGATTTGACCCAATATCGACAACAATTTCGTATTGGGTCGATACGCATCTCTCGGTACACGAATATTCAAACTATCATAACTTTTGACTCGTTTGGAGTTAAAAGTTCTATCTTATACAAAACGAAGGTAGAAAGAAGCTCTACAACTATATCCAATAATGATAACCTGGACTTAAACTTAAGACCACGGAAATTAGCCCTAAACAATCTGTTCTAAAATGCCTCTTTCAAAATTATATCAAAACATGTTTTTGACCCATTTCAATCATTCCTATACCCCTAATATCATCTAATAATCATCCTCAATAAACCAAACACCCTAAATCACTTGTATATTCATCCTCATTCAAAACCTAAAATAATAAAAGTAAAATCAAACAATCAAAATAATTAATTGAACACAATAACATGAAATAGAACCTTACAAATAACAATTAAGATCAAACACTCAAGAACACCCAAACCCCCATAAATTTCGTGGGTTTTGGGGCTGTAGAACACCAAGGACATAAATTCAAAGCTTGATTGATCACTTAATTAAGATCCTAGCAACAATACAACAACAATACAAGTGTTTAATTAGATCAAATCAACCATTTTACAAAAATTAATCTTGAAAAATTAAAGTGGTTGCATGTTGGATTTTTGTGGTGGGATTTACTCACAATGATGATATAAACATGGGACATTGATTGGATTTTCTCAAAATAAATTTTTGGTGGTGGATTCATGGTGGTGGTGGTGTGTCGTGGCTAGAGAGAAAGAAAAGAGGGGAGGAGAAATTTTTGGAGTGGTAAAATGAGAGTGTGTGTACAAAAATGGCTTATATATAATGGAGGGAGGATCAAATGTGTAAATAAGGCTATCTTTTGGCCTTTGTTGCAAAATAACTTTTAAAGAGCGGGATTAGTTAGCTAGTCGGTTTTCATAAATTTACGAGAGTTGGATTTCGTCCCGGATTCATAAAAATTAAAATCTCGTTAAATAAAAATACTTTTCAAAGATTTAACGCACACAAAAAGTAATAGTAAGATTTCGAATCGACTTAATACGTAATGAAATGAAAATTTAAAAAATCTTAAATATCGAAATAATCGATACTAAAATTTAACATTTGGGCATCCATCGACATCACGATCACTGTTAGTACTCTTCAATCGTCACAACAATTATTTATAACTACACATTATCGGTTTCAACTAAAAACCGTCAAACATAACGATACTTAGAAATTCAAAATCCGTTACATAATCAGGGTAAAATAATGACGTTAAGTTCGGGTTATTATATTATCACCTCCTTTAAGGAGCGACGTCCTGACGCTTACATCGCCTCATACTCGTATTGTGTTCTACTAGGAAAGACGAGGGCACTTCTTATAAAGAAGTCTGCACGTTCCCACGTGAATCTCGGTCCACGTCTCGAGCTTCATCGCATCTTCGTAATGGGAATCTTACTTGGTCTGAAATGCTTAACCTCTCGATCTACGATCTCCATTGGTTCATCGACAAAATGCAACTTGTCATCAAGTTGTATCTCACCAAAAGGGGATGAATAAATCCTTATCCACCAATCACTTCTTCAAGCTCGACACATGAAAATTTTAGGAATTACACGAAGCTCACTCGACGACAAGAACAGATGACAGGACTTTCGGGTAAGTCCAGTTAAAAGGAAAATTGCAAATAAAAGGATGGCCATTGGCCGGATAGCCATGGACGCATATCCAAAAATAAAAATAAATTTTTTTTTCGTCATCAGAGTGTGCTCACACTCGGATCCATACTCAAAAGATAATACAAGAACACCATCTCACTTCCGCCCATGCGCATGAAAGTCTCAATAAACATCGTCGTTGAAGGTCAAAAAAATATTACATGGTACGTGTTCTACATGATCGAACGTCATCGGATAATGCCGTCTCAAGTTCTCACAACTTACGATCATTCGACTAGATCACATACCATATAAGTACATAAAAAGAAAAGGTCGAACATAAACATCAAATATAGATCTCCACCGTTGATCATTGAGAAAACCTTGAACGAACCCTTGATAATATAATATTGATCTCCAGAGTCTTTTCATTTGCGGTGTCGGCTACAACCTACTCCTTGAGATGATAACGAATTTATTAATTCCAGTCATTAAGAAATTCGGTCCATTGGCGAAGATTCACAACATATCAGGCATACCATTAACTTCTGCTCCAGTCTTCAACATACCTGTTACCATATCAGAAAATGACATCAGCAACAAAGACAACCTTATCAGAAAAAAGCATTTAAGTAACAACTTGATCAAAAACAAGCGTTTCAGTAACAACCTTATAAAAAACTATCGTATAATAAACAACCGTATCTGAAACAAACATATAAAAAATGATCGTATGATAAACAAATGCATCAGAAACATGTCTTACCACATCAACTTTATTCGGATCAAATAACCTATGATCAGAAACATATACCTATTACCATATCAAAAAACGGCATCAGTAGCAGATAACCTTATAACATTACTTTTTATTATTATTACGTACATCATTACCTCTTTAGAGTCAGCAACAAAATCGTCATCATCAATTACAACTTTTAAAACTCTCCTCCTTGATGACAAATTATTAACTTTTTGAGAGCTGGAGAAAAATGCTAGAGGACAATGGTTTAAGGATTAGCCAAGAGAAGACTGAATATCTAAGATGCGACTTCAGTAACGCTGTAAACGACCACAACAAAGGAGATATTTGTATTGGATACAAGACCCTACAACCTAGGAAGTCTTTTAGATATCTCAGATCGATGTTGCACAAACCCGGGAGGATTGATGAAGACATATCCCACCGAATTAAAGCAACCTCGTTGAAGTGGAGGGCCACCTCAGGAATCCTTTGTGATAGAAATGTCCCTCTCAAACTGAAGGAAAACTTTTATAGAGTCGCTATCAGACCAGCCATGTTGTATGGGTCCGAGTGTTGGCCTATTACAAAAGCCCTTGCTAAGAATGCTTAGGTGGATTTGTGGTAAATCACTACGTGAATGATCCCTAATGGAGTGTATAGATCGCTCCTTGAAGTCGAACTATCATCAACGAGATTATGGGACGGACGAATGAGGTGGTTTGGACATGTTAGGAGGAGACCACAGTCAACACTAGTTAGAAGAGTAGAAGCTTTGGTGGTACGACTTAAGGGAAAGGGGTAGACCGAAACTTAGTTGGGAGGATAAAGTGAATTTCGACATGAAAGTGATTCTTTTTGTCCAAGGACATGACCTTTAATAAGAACTAGTGGAGAGCTAGAATTAGACTAGGTGGGTAGGGGTTAGACTTAGTGTCCATTGTGCGTGTTCCCTTGCTTTTATTGAAGAGCTCCGTTGTTGTATTGGTTGGTTTTGACTTTTGATGTTTCTGCTTCCTGGTTCTCTCTTTCTCTTGTGTGTTTGCTTCCTGTTGACACAAAAGTTGGATGGATCACGCTTGACCCGAATAAGGCTTAATTCGGGTGTTTGAGAACTCTGGCTTTTGCACCAAGTGAACTTGTATGAAGACCTACACACTAAACAACAGACATCGTTAGGCTTACCGTGGGAACGTATACCATGATTAGTCTCCAACGTGAGAGTAAGTAATGTGTTTGATTGAGTAATCGATGAGGGTTTAGAGATTGTATGAATCGTACCTTTGTGGAACCTCGGGAGTTCCTTTTATACCCGGTGAAAACCCTAATTGGGCTTCTCTAAACTTGCGGCCTAAGCAAGACATAATTACCATATACACTTAGATCCTTATCACGTAAATAAGGAGAATGTATATCCTCTTAGCTTAGGTAAATCATAATCCTAATTAGATTATGATTTTGTTTGATCGTGTCCGCGTGCGGCCAGGTCGCGGTTGTTAAGAAAATATTTGCGACATCGACTCAATGGGCCTCGTGGGCTTCAACGCTATCATCCATAATCCACACGTAATGGATTGGATACGGGTAGTACTCGTGGGTCGTACTTATAGCGCGACTAAGGACTATACGTCTTCATGTTCCTCCGGTCAAGTAGTCGCAGGGTTCGTCACGGCTACTAGGCTTAGCAAATGAATGAATTCTCACTCAAACTAAGTTGGTAAAGAAAAAAGTGTAGTAAATAAGTTTCAAATATTCCCGCCATGACATACACATTCATCTCCCTTTTACCTACCACCTTGGAAACCGGGAAAAGCATTTGACACGTCGAGAAATTCGTCTTTCACCGCTAGATTGTGCTAGTGGATCACACGTGGCAGTCATCAAAGGTATGAACAGGTAACCCTAGGGGTATATACCCTATTTGCCTTTTCGTTGTGTTTCTCACAGTAAAAATACTCTAGCCGCCATTAACGAATATTCACTTCCAACACTAATCAACCAATCAAGGAAGGTTACTGTTATCGCGACCACGTTTTTTTAACTCTAATACAAGAAGGGTCAAACAATTACACGACATCACCTCTCTTATCACTGAGCACGAATTGATCCACTTCACATCCGAGTAATATATCCTCATGAATCTTCATCTAGAAGTTTCTGCTCCCCGAGCAAATATAGGAGATTTCCCATATGGGAAAGTAGGGGTGTACACTATTTTTTTTTTTGAATTTTCCAATAACCGTATTCCTCTATCCCGATTCCTTATAAATGTATTAGCGTGCCACCAGATGCACATATCCCAATTGCACTGTATCAGTACCGCATAAATATCGAATTTTGAGACAAAACTGTCTCACCCTTGGGGTAGACTCCACCGTGAACCTACTCCGCGCCTTTTATACCCATGCTTGTGCCAATGGATGGGTATCGTTCTTGAAACGTATCGTCCATCTACAGTGATACGAGGAAAAATTAGATTCTCTAAAACAATGGAATACGAAGTTTTTCTGGATTGACAACATTATATTCCCTTATGATTTTGCATTCGTGACCCAAGAGACGCTTAGGAGGGATGCAAAGCCTGACCCTGGTTCGTACATCGAGAGTGATGCCAAGGCAATAAATTCCAACCGCATACATATACAACCATACCCTGAGGCGTTCTTATACCTCATTGGGTTAAGCCATGCGCCCATAGTGGGGAGGGTGAGATTCCACAATTTTATGATAGAAACGGCCAGGGTTAGTGACCATCTCTCCGCCTCTTGGTTACCTTGTAAGTACTTTATCCCCTTGTTCTTAAGTAATTCGCTTCGTACTCCTTTCTTTTTGTAGAAATGGATATTATCCACATAGTCAGGAGCCGTGCACCAAGGGACCTCAACGTTCAACCTCACCCACTAGAAGATTGTGAGACGCCTGTGAGCGTGGCCACAGTTGGGCGCACCCTGGACCTAGAAGTACAGGGGTTATCCTCATCTTAGGATCAGGAAATTCCTAACCCTATCCCCTACAAAGTGTAGTAGCCCAACAATAGCCAAATCCATTGGAGCAAGAGAGCAGCATAAACCTTGAGTCCTTGAACATAACTAAGGGCGAAAATGTTGTCATGGAAGAATACAATGCTAAAGAGGAGGCCACCTCTGGTCTAACTATGAAGCGACGTAGAGAAACACTCGAATCATCAGGGAAGTCTGCTCAGATCGAGGTTGGACAACCGTCCGTCGTCGTCCCCGTAAGAACAGAGAAAGAATCAACACATCCACGTATGTTTGAAGAAGTTTTTGGAGAGAACTTTACCGACTCTCCCCCAAAGACTCCGCCCATAACCACCAGTCCAAGGTATCCGTATTCTTTAGATCTTCTCATTGTCTTGAATGCTTATCATCAAGATAACTAACTCTAATTGTACCTACACAACCATGATATCGAGAGGCCTAACCCAGCGTCAACTACTACGACGAGCCCATTCATAGCCGCCCTAGCACTGAGAAGGTTGCACCTTCCACAGAAGTAGGTGCTATCACAGAGGAAGATGTCTTCATTCCAAACTGGTGTGTGCCCTGATCTTCTGATCTATCTGGGGCCTTTGACTGCCAGAGTTTCTTAGACAACCTCACCCCACCTTGGCGAGCTCTCCTATTGGACAAATTAAATGATGCAGCCTTGATGGACAAAGTAAACTTCGTTGTAGTGCATAATATAACTCTTGTGTCACGCCTAAGAAGGAGGTTTTCTGAACTTACAAGTCAAAGCAAGTCATCAGAAGTCCAGCATGCCCACGCCCTTAAACAAATAAACATAAAACTAGCCCAGGCGTATATGTAGTTGGCGACCGAGGAAGGAAGAGCAAAATTAGATGCCCAAACCATTCAATCCCTGACTGGAGAGAAAGCAAACCTTCATGTCCTAGTAGCTGAAGAGCGCGCCAAGCTAGAGCAATGATAGTCGTGGGCCGTGAAACATATCGAGGCCAGAAAAGAGAAGGTTTTCAAGTATATTGATGCTCTAGGTGCCAATATGAAAGAGAAACACATGATCAAGACAATATGCTTCAACGGCTCAGCATTGAATATGACGAAGACCTATACCCCCGCCTGATGTATGTTGTGGCTAAGAAGCGCTGCTTGGTGTGCCACGGTCTAAGGTTAGCTGCAATGGGGGCGCTAGAGGCCCAAAACACCAGAGATGCATTTGCGGAAGCCGTACTTGCGGCCATTGTTGTTGGTGAGAGCTCAGGCTTGGAGCGTAGACATTTGGATAAACTGTTAATGAAAAATATTGACCAGGTTCCATTCTATGACCCAAATGGCCAAGAAAAGTTAGACACGACAATGGCATAGATTAAGGAGTGTGCGCTTTCGTCCTCTGCGGCCGGAGAAGAGGATCAGGAACTACCATTCAGTTCTATAATGGAAGGGCTAACCTTAGAGAGGCAAAAGGCTAATGGCGCGGAGACTCAATCAGACTACTTCTTGAAGCCCATCCCGACACAACTTAAGGCACCTATCTTTTCCCAACCTCGTGATATACTAAATCCCTTTAAGATTTCCAGAGAGGTTTCGTTGCAAGATGTGCTTGAGGTCCATGCTGCCCGCGCAGCATAGTAGAAAGGAGACCGCATACAGGATGTTAATTATGGTATAGGTGTGGCCCATATTTCCTAAGCTAGCGCGACAACCGTCCTACCGCTCCCACTGTCTGAGTCCAGGTTATCCATATGAACAAACACTAAAGACGTATCATAACCAGACGAGCATAATCATGTGTTCATACTTGCCATACTTCACAAGTTTCAACAGAACACGAGGTAGTAAATTAGCCAAACCCCGAAATCCTTCATCCCTTTGATGTCAATGTAGTACTAAAAGTTTTTTCATGTGGCATGGAAGGAGGGTTGATCCAATTAAATCATGGGAACCCACAGCCTCTTTAGTATGTGGTTATGCAGCCTTTTTAGCTACCTTTTTAGTGATTATCCTGATGCTGCACACACTCCTGGTGAAAGTTTATGAAGTTTATAACAATTATAAAAACATAATTAAAGATCAAAGCACGTAATAGCAAAACCTATTTAACAAGATCATAATAATAACACATTCATAATTAATCGAATTAGGTCTACGTACCTTTTGCAATGCAATTCCAACGAACAAGAACAAATCACCAATTAGGGTTTATGAGGATCAATGAGTAACCCATACCGTTTTGTTAATCGATCCAAGATATAATATAAAATAAGATTATATTACGTTCTTGTACACACGTATAATAACGAGTTAACCGTATACTAGTACGTATAAAACGAGCTTAAACGTACAGTGGAAAACCGACCCAACAACCCTAGAGAGGGGCTAAGACTCGGCCAAGAAAACCAAACGAAACCCTTTTGGGGGTGTTCGTCCGATATCAGAGAAAAGAGGAGAAAAGGAGATTGTGGGGTTAAGAATTATGAGGTACCCCATGTGTTTATATAGGGTACCAAAATTTGGAGGCCAACATAATACGCAAAATAGGAAGAAAAAAATATTTTCTTCCCTTTTTTCTTGCCACCACCGATCGGATCACCCAAGGGGTGTTTCTGGATCCTTCTTTCCTCTTCTTTAATATTCCACGTAAACCGTTAGTCCTTAACTCTTAAAACTTAATGACCGTTAAATGTTTAAAGCTCGATTTAATTAATAAATATATAAATACATTTATTAATAAATTAACTCTTTACGTATTGTGTGCAATCCCGTAATCTCGAGTTTGATCCAAACACACGACTATTAATTTTTCGTCCATAAAAGTTACAACTCCCACTTGGACAAATTTTAATAGTGTGATCACATCGGTTAGCATCTAGTTACACGTCGATGCCTCTAATCCGACTCGAGTAAGGTCTCCTGGATAAAATCTTTTAATGATTCATCTTTATTATTATCCTTTCATTTCTAATACAACATTAATAATGAAATGGATCTTAGTCATTCCTTACATTAACTATTATGTTTCTCGTTCATCAGATTCAACAAGATTACCAAAACTTCTAAACATAGTTTAGAATGACTTTGGGTGCGGCCACACAAACATCTTACTAATCCCACGAGGGCCCCAACTATATTAAACTCCAAAATGAATTTGATGGAAACAAATTCCATATTGACTACAAGCAAAACTTATGAATTTTGCAACACTTCTGAAAATAACCCTTAGGGCCACCAGTTATGTATAGCGTTAGATTACTTCACATAAATGCACTAGATCCATGACAGTTTACTGGTATGTGAGATCTAAGGATAACTATTTATGATTTACTTGAAGACAAAGATCCATAAAGTATAATCATATAGTTGGGATAAGTCCTATATTAAATTCATCGAATATCATTCAAATTTGATATGTTAACACATCAATATACTTTCAAGTATATTCTATCACAATTTATATTTGTCTTAATTCAATAATATTCTCATATTATTAATCGACAATGGGCATTTAGAATATAATAATATTTATGGATTAAAACATGTAAAATATGATACAAAATTAAATAACAAGAATAAACATAACCCAAACTTTATTACATTAAATAATAATGTCTTAACATCTTTTATCCAAATACTAATCACGGATTTGCATGAATTCACTAGCTAATTGAAGCCCAGTTCTTTTGGCATGCTCAATGACCTTTCCTCTGCACAAAGCCTTAGTAAAAGGATCAACTACGTTATCATCTATGTAAACTTTTATTAATTTGATTTCACGAGCCTCGCCTTGTTCTCGAACATAGTGATATCTACGCTTAAAGTGTCTGGCGCCCTTCATGACTCCAGAATCATTGGCGAATATGATGGCGACAGAATTGTCACAATACATATCAATAGGTTCTTTAATTGAAGGCATCACTCCAAGATCTTCAATAAACTTGCTAATCCAAATAGCTTCCATTGCAACTTCTAAAGTAGCCATGTACTCAGATTGAGTAGCATGCATTGCAATCGTTGTCTGCTTTTTGCTCTTCCAGTCAACTGATCATCCATTAATAACAAACACTTAACCTGTCGGAGACTTTGTATCGTCTTTATCACATTGCCAGGATGCATCATAGAAACCTGTAACATCCAGTTCAGTGTCTGGTTTTCCTTCAAACACCAAAAACATTTCTTTCGTATTCCTCAAATACTTTAGAATATGTTTAACATCATCCTAGTGGAGCTTCCCTGGATTCTGTTGGTAAGGACTGACCAAGTTTTGAGCAAACACCGCATCAGGCCTTGTGCATCATACAACATACATAATAGATCCTACAGCCGAAGCATAAGGCACCTTCTTCATGTAAGCCACCTCTTCATGTGTTGATGCATCCATCTCATGGCTTAACTCATGCTTAACTTCCATAGGTTGAAAACTTTCTTGAAATTATGCATATTGTACTTCTTCAATTTCTTGTCAATATAAGCATTTTAACTAAGACCAATTAACCTCTTACTCCTATCTCTATAGATTTTAATTCCCAGAATGTATGCAGCTTCTCCAAAATCCTTTATAGAAAAAAATTTACCAAGATAATCCTTCACTGCTTTAAGTCTTGAAATGTTACTTCCCATGATTATATGTCATCAACATATAAGATTAGGAATACTACATCACTCCCACTAGCTTTGTGATATACACATGGCTCATCACGATTCTGAATAAATCCAAACTTCTTGATTTCTTCATCAAATCACTTATTCCATTGACGCGATGCTTGTTTCAAACCATAAATAGATCTTTGAAGTTTACATACGCGTTTTGGATACTTAGGATCAACATACCATTCAGGTTGCTGCATATAGATATTTTCATCTAAGCGACCGTTCAAGAAGGCATTTTTAACATCAATTTGACATATCTCATAGTCATAGTATGTTGCTATAGCTATGAGAATCATAATAGCTCTCAAGTCTGGTGGATCTACAAGAATTCAAACATGATTAATTTTCATGGAATTCATTGCACTAATCCACTTAACTTTTTCAGGATAAAGCATGATGGATTTATAATTAGTAGGTTCTCCAAGATCCCCTACTTTATCATCATCATCCTCTATGTTAAGACATAGTTTGCTGGGTGCACGTATAGTCCTTTCAGACCTACGTAGAGGAACTAATTCCGGTAGAACCACCAGACTCTCTAGTTCTACAGGAATTATTTCGCTAGTATTTTCAAAAGGCAATGTATCTATATGAATCTATTCAAGATCATAATTTCTCCCACTAAACTCTTGAGATATGAGATCTCTTTCAAAGAAGTCTCCATACCTTGCAACAATAACTTTGTTTTTAGGTGAGAAATAAAAGTAGTAACCCATAGTTTCCTTAGGGTATCCTACAAAGATACATTTCACATATCGTTGTTGAAGTTTATCAATTGAGTCACGTTTCACATACACCTCACAACCCCATACCTTTAAATAAGACAAATATGGCGTTTTGCCATGCCATATTTCATATGATGTCTTATTTACCTTCTTCGTGGGAACCATATTTAGAATACGAACAGTAGATTCTAAGGCATAGTCCCAAAAGGATAATGGTAAAGTTGTAAGATTAAACATATATCGCATATCTAATAATGTACGATTTCTCCATTCGGATACACCATTTTGTTGTGGAGTATAAGGAGAAGTAAGATTCTGAACAATTCTGTTCTCACTTAGATAATCTTTAAACTCTTGGCTTAAGTACTCACCACCTCTATCAAAACGAAGAGCTTTAATCTTCTTCCTTAGTTGTACTTCTACTTCCGCTTTAAACACTTTGAATGTTTCAAATACCTCATCTTTATGCTTAAGTAAATAAACATAACCATAACAGCTAAAATCATCTGTAATGTTAAGAAGGAGCTAGCATATTTCCTTGACACATGTCTAAGTGGTCCACACACATCAATGTGTATTAAACTAAGTAGATTAGTAGCTCTTTCAATATTACAATTAAAAGGTTTCATGGTCATCTTTCCAGAGATACAAGACTCACATTTATCAAATGATTCATCATTGATATTTTCCAAAAGACCTTCACGTTGAAGCTTTTGTATGCGTGTCTTCCCAATATGGGTAAGTCTACAATGCCAAAGATAAGAAGAGTTCGAGTCTAACTTTCTCTTCTTATTCATGCTAAAGACATAATTCAAATAGAAAATACCATCTTTGAAAACATAAATTCCATTACTATCAAAAGTGTGAACAAATCCAAGATCCAACAAACAAGAAAAGGAAACAACACCTCTAACAATTGAAGTTGCATAATGACAATTATTTAAGATCATTACTAAACTCGAAGGTAAAACTAAATTAAACACTCCTATAGCTTCAACAACTGCTTATGCGTCATTGACCACTTGCAGATATTGCTCTTCATTGGACAACTTCCTTTCCATCTTAAACCCCTAAATCGTATTACAAATGTTAATTCCGCATCCCGTATCATATACGCAGGAATTTAATTTGTATGTTATATTAAATAATTCAATCATAAATAAGTTACCTGAAGCTGCAGCACTTTGCTCAGACTTCTTCTTCTTAATTTCTCGCAACTCTTCGAGGTATAAAGGGAAGTTCCTCTTCCAGTGACCATTGGCTCCGCAATGGTGACAAGTCTCATCCTTTTGAGATTGATTCTTCTTAACAAAGTTTTGCTTAGGTTTTGGATAAGTCACAACTTTCTTGCCTTTATCACCTTTGCCTTTCATCTTTTGGTTCGCTTGCGGTTTTGGCTTACTTACTCTACCCTTTTGTATGTTAAGTACTTGAGGAGTAGTGGTTGACGCCTTGTACTTTAAACATTTTTTCAAAGTCAATGAGCATTGTGTGCAAATCACTCACTGTCTTCCCCGCGCAATGCATATTGAAGTTCCTAAGAAAATCATTAAAGTCCATGTTTAGGGACCTATTGATTAAGTTAATCACCATATCAATGTCATAGGGTTTACCAAGTGCAATGAGTTGTTCCATGTAACCTCTCATTTCCAAATAGTGTGTACTTACGGATTTCCCTGTGGTTTGCTTACAGCCGTGCAAAGCATCTATTAAGTCGTAAATCTCCACAAACTGGGGCTTCTCAAACATTGCCTTGAGCTCATCAAGCATTAGTTTGGGAGGGTAAAGCTCAAACTTCTTTCGAAGTTCAGGCGACATTTTCCCATGCATTAAGCAAGCCACATCAGTGTGCTTCTTAATTTCAGTTTTGTAGAGAAGCTTTTCAATTTCAGAAGCCCCTTCAGCGGGTGCGGCCGGAACGGCCGTGGACAAGTAATCAATAGTACCCGCTACTCTCAAGACAATTCTCAGGGTGCGGTACCAATCATTGAATTTTGGACCAGTCAGTTCTTTACGTTCAAAGAAAGTTTTGAACGCCAAACTTAAAGTGTTGTTGGCGGATTGAGCCATTTCTACAGAAATAAATTCAAATATTATTATTTTCGATAATACTTTCAAGAAAAATAAATTACCCCGGTAAATAAAGTTAGCCATAGTATTTTCCTTGAAACTAGAACCTATATTGACATAGATCCATTACATCAGTTGATCTGCTAGTAATGAATATATTCAACACAGTAACTTGTGGAACAATTTAATTGACAAATAATTTTCAATTTCTAGATATTTTAGGGACTTACATTGCCAAAAAAACGTTTTGCATTGTAAACATGTTTCATCCCCTCTTAATGCCTTAAGTTTCTAGATCTCACTAAGTAACTTAAATAAGTCGTCTAATCTAAAGAACGTAAAACTATTCATGCGAAATCTCATTCAATCACGAAGGTTTTCTTTCCATCACAATCTCGCCCAAGATCTCACATGACGATATTGTAACTTCAAGTGTCCGTCAATTAGATGGCATTTGACTTAAATTTAGGCTATAAATTTTGATGTCAAAATCAATGTATGGAGAAGCATGCATACATCTCCATAGCATAAGTTTAATAAAACATTTAGTAAACTTATTCGGCGAGACTAAATATACATCAATTATTGTTGAGGCATTGGTTAAACCAATCGAAGAATCACTCACAACAAAATTCACAACGTACTTTTCTAGAATTCGGCTAAAGCACAATGCAATAACCTTATTCATTGTGTTTCAGATGTGAATTTGCGGTAAATCAACTTTAAAGTAAAGTTCAAATAATAATCATAGGTAATTCCAATTTGACGCACAGGCAAGCCGGGAATTTGGTCAACAACAATGGCATAACCTCCTTCCTTAGTCGGGTACATGACCAACATCGCGTTATACCCACTTTATAGTTTGTCAAATTGAGTAGGTCTTTCTAATTATTATTGCAAATTTCGAATCATCGCAATTTAATGTAATTTAGATCTTAAAACAAATCTTAATTTTAATATGATTTAGTCCATATTATTTTTCTTAAAAAAATTACCCTTGTTTACAACAATTCATGTAATTTAAATAAACAAATAGGCAAACAAAAAAAAACTAAATCATAAACACATAATAACAATTTATATGTGCAATAAAAAAAATAAAATAGCCACATGCATATGATTTTATTCAATACGTTAGGGTTTTATGTTCATATAAAAGTATTCCCTAATTCTAGATTTACTAAATCAAAATAGACACGTAACACATACGTAACAATTACATCATACAAATTATAATCCATGAAAAAACATGCATGTTCATCATGGATCCACCCAAACCACTTAACAATTAAAGAAATCTCTACGGATCGTAACCTTAATTAGCAAGACATAACAACTAATCATGCAATTTATCTAAAGATCATAAAACATGCAATTTTAGGGTTTCATTTTTTTTTAATTTTCAAAATCGGCTAAAAAACGATTTAAACAAAACCCCAAAGTTTTTTAAGAAACCTAAAAAACATGTAGTTTTAACTCAAAACAATTATTAGTTAGAAAAACTTTAGATCTTTATAATTATAACATGTTAAAGCGGCTCTCGATGCCACTAAAGATTTATGAAGTTCATAACAATTAAAAAACATAATTAAAGATCAAAGCACGTAATAGCGAAAGCGATTTAAAAAAATCAAACCCCATGGATTAGTTGGCCAATGATTCGGAAATCACGGTTACCAAAAAAAAATGTTTCAAAAAAAAGGTTTACAAGGCCGATTAATTACAGCTTAATCGCTACAAGGCCCTCAACCTTGTCAATTAATGAAAAGACGATTAGTGTCGGTCAACTGCGGTAAACGACGGTCAAAGGAGGTCAAACTTGCTAAAAACTTGCATATTTTGTCAAAAATACCTAAAACTCACGATAAACTTGTGTTTATCACTTATAGTAACTATTTATATGTATAATAATTTGTATTTTAAGAATAATATTGCCGAAAATACCTAAAACTCTTTAGAAATATCCAAAACTTATCAGAAATACCAAAAATTTGCTAAAAATGCCAGTCCGATTAATCACCGACTAATCCCGTCTAGAATAATTACAGGTTACAAGAAGCAAAAAAACACTACTGGCTATATCGTGGTTAAGGTGTGCACAGAAAGAACATAAAACTGCCAGAATTTAAGTATGCTTAAACACCTTTTTAGAATGGGATAATTATTAATAGAGTCCTTCATTTTTGAACTATTCATGATTGAGTCTAAAAACATGTTTTTTTATATGGTCCAGGGCAACAAAGAATATAGGACAGCAACCGTTCAGATTTTGACAAGTATCCAAAAAGTAGGGAAATTCTGACAGATTGCCCCAAAAAATAGGACATGTGACGCATTCTGCACCCAGTGCCCTATTGCCTCAAAAAAATAGTCCTTTTCGGGAAAAAAAAAATTTGGTGTTTTTTTAGGAAGAGAATTATGGGCAACAACCCTTTTTGGTAATTTTCCCTTTTAGAATTGACTTTAACTGCGTCTTCAAATCACATCCAATTTTATATATCAATGGATTAATATATGGTCAATCTCTCAAAGGCCAAATAGTAAATCAAAAAGTTGAAAATGGAGATTGGTCAAACAGGTCGAATGTATCATACGAGTTGAATGTCTCCTGAGGTGTAATTTAACTACATACGGAGTACAAATTACTTGTTCAGTTGTTATATCAGTTTTCCTAATCATGTTCAACATATTATAAGTTTTTATGAAATAGACGTAAGAATGTTTAGGTGAATCTAACCCAGCCTGTTGACCCTGACCAAGTGACCCGTAAAAATTAAAGTTAGTTTGTGAAAAAAAGAAGTAAACATGTAACGTATCATTGATCAACTTGGATTCATACACTGATTATGAAAACGTGAAAGTTTATGTTGTGAGCCAAAACATGGAAAAAGGGTTGCAAAAATAATATATAGGAACCAATGTTTGTTTCTCATTTTGAAAATTCTGCAATAGACTTTTTTTAAAAGATTTGAGAAACATGTGGATGATCAATTCGCTATCGAGAAAAAAGGTTATTTTTCATAGTAATTTCCTTGACCAAATACTAAAGGATTCGTCTGTATAACGTATTCCTCACGATTAAGAGTCGGGTCCCACTTGGAAAGGTCTATATTTTTGGTTAACTATCAATAGATAATATCAGTCCAGCACCTTACCAATGGGCAACTAGGTGAATACATAAAATTTTGATTTTATAAAACTTGTCCGACCTTCCCATTTTGCGATGTTATGTTTCATACATATCGACAAGGCCAAACCTTGCCTTTATCTTTGCAGTGGTCATGTAAAAATGTGTGGAAGATGCTTATTTCTTGACTATCCGGCTAATTATCTTCTTATGTACTTGGCTAAAACTTATAAACATGACAAAATCAGAAACATAGCTAGAAATGCCTAACGAAAACTGCAGTTACTCAATTACGTATCACATGGTCGGTAACAAATCAACTGTTCTGGTCTGTAACAAATCATCTACATCTCACCGGGCTGCTTACTGGCCACCAAGGTGGTAAGTTTCCTAGCAGCTCGTCTAAGTAAATGCTTTGTGTCTTTTGCCTCGATCTATACTTTTAACTCGCCTACAAGAAAAACGTCACAGCTTAAGATTAATGAAGCAAGGGTAACGTGTTGAATCCAAGATCTTTAGACTCAAACAATAAAAACCGTTTTATTTAGGTTGATCATCATTCATATGATAACATAGCGGAATAAGAATAATGATCATGAATAAGATGTTTAACAAAACGAATTCTTCCCAAAGGGTTTGCATTATTGATTAACACAAAACACTCTAGGTGTGTGTACATTGAATCCCACACCTAGAGATCAATGTTTACAGTAGGTTACATTATGAATATGAAAGTGATAAACAAAGCCTACGTATGGTTCCTTTTATAACATAAGGAAACCATGATACATGGAAACTAAATAATATATTAATGAATAAATCAAAACAGACTTATTCATTCTTGTCACTACTTTGACCAAATCTTTTCTTCTTATCACATATGGCAGGGGAAACTTACAGCAGGGGAAAGTCTCACCAGCAGGGGAAACTTTGTAGTATTTTTTCCACCAGCTTGAAGTTTCACATAATGTCTTATTTGGTCCTTCTTGTTTCCATGGTGATTTGACTCATCAGCTTTTGACCCAACAATCTTCCCCTAGTTGATGATGTCAAAACACTTCCCCTTAAGCATACAACATCAAAGATCAACAGACTGAACATTCTTTGTAGACAACTTCCCCTTTTTGACATGATCAAATAGGGGTCTTCTATATGAACAACCTTGATTTTCAAGTACTATTTAACCAATATCATACATCAAACCCAAGCATTCCACCTTTCAAGATACCCTCCATGAAGCACAGTAGTACCACCTACCTAATAAAAATGATCTTGACCAGTAGATACTCACATTAGTTGTAGTAATACCAATGAACAGTAGCAAAAATCTTCACTTCAATGTCATATGAGAATGACTAACACTTTATCAAATGAGCTTCCCCTTAAAGTGTGCTAGTCATTGATAAATCCTCAATTCTGTAGGCTTTATGTAATGTTTACATATGAAGAAATCGAATCATAACCTACTTGATGATGAATTAGAATAACCCAGACTTGCGTTCTATATCTTGCACTAACCACGTCACAAAGAGCAAGTATATATACAAAATCCTCATTTTTGTTGAAAATGAGACACTGAGCACGATAATATAACTCCTTCAAGTGATAGAAAATATGTGCATAGAGTACCATAAGAAAAATCACACGTTCCTAGATCTTGTATCAATTTGTCACTAGGAGTTTAAGTATAAAACACATACCCACAAAAATCTCCTTCATCTTCAAACAAATAATAAAAGATTCTCTTCGTAATCAATAAAATTAAAATGAAGTCTATATACCTTTAAGATCAGTTGCTGTGAATAACCAAACTCCAAAACATTGATGTCCTCAAAATCATTCTGACAGCAAGGGAACTTTCAAAAATAGTGGGAATCTGTTAATGAAAGTAGGGGGAACTATTTAAGGCAGGGGATCGTAGCAGGGGGAACTATTAAAGAAAGCAGGGGGAACTTTTAATGCAATTGTTTTTATTATTAACTAACTGTGACAAACCCAAACACTAAGAATGTATTTGTAACAGGTGGAAAATAATTAAAAAACAGAAGAATTAAAAAGATACCTCGACTGTTGTAATTTATTCATTGCCTACTTCAGTGTCAAATTATGCCCATCACGTGCTCATGTGACCTCACCTTTTTGATTGTGAGATCCATCACACGTCCCCATTTGATATAACCATTCACATTACGTGACATATTGTATCACCAATATCAGTTTTTTGAATAAACAACTTCACATTTAGTGGGACTATATGAACAAGTAATGAATACGAATAGTAATACTTCTGAATCACAACGAATATACATCATCACATGTATTTACTTTTTGGATTAACATGCCTTTCGTTTGTCCTATATTCCCCATTCATCATGTGGCATCGCAACTTTTTAAGCCACTTTGAAACTTACGTTTCTATCATGCGCTTTGTTTTCTTGCTGTTTGAAACACAAACATCAACGCCTCACGTGAGAACACATATAGCTTTTACATTCGTCTAGTAGTAAATGCAAGAATATTAATATCCCAGCACAACCTCCTTAGCATCTGCGTTGATTCGAATCAGCAATACTTACAACGACAAGAATAGTTACCTAGGGTTTATGCATAAACCCTAAATCTTCACAGCAACTAGAACACGAAAAACACCTTGATTCACCTAGATATCGAGCCACCCGCTCTGATACCACTTGTTGATCCCTAAACTCAGATTTTAAACCTTAGCTTGTTTAAGGGTTGTGATAGAAAGAATAAATTCAATCTAACACTAGAGAAACTTTGCAATATAAAGTAACTAAACAAGATGTGGAATATAGTGTTTAGCACAAGAACTAATGTTTAAATCAAACGTTAAACTTTAATATATCATAGATATACGAATACCCAATAATGGTATTAGGGTTTACAAAACCTTAAAGTATGAAATGAAATGAACAGAGAAAGATATGTTTTACATGACAACCGAGTGAGTCCTTTTATAGCACAAGAACTCACGTACAAGATTACTACTAACAAACTAGGAAACTATCTCGGAGTAGTAACTGAAACGCGTTATAATCTCTTCCAAGTTTATCTTAGTAGCAGGGTCTTTGACTTCAGCAGGGGGACCAATCCCCCTGCCTTTGTTATTTAGCAGGGGGAACTTACTCTAGCAGGGGAAACTCTGACCAACCAGCAGGGGGAACTAACACTCTTATATTTATTCCCAACATAACGATGATAACAAATTTGGATTTACCTCATTGATTCCAGTGTCTCCAGCTGGTTTCCTCCAACTCTTTGGCTGAGTAAATAGATCTCCTCCCTGTAGGTTCATGTTTGTTATGTATTCGTGTTCCCCTTCTTCCCGTGCTAAAGCAGCCTTTATATTGGCAATCTGAGCACTTGTTATTTCAAATATCGAGGCAAAGGTCACACAACTACTAGAAAGATTTTTTCATGTACATCAATCATCTTAAGAATATGAAATCGATATTTACTATCAATTCCCGAAACCGACAAATAAATACTAGACTAAAGCGTGAGTTCATCTCAATCGTGTGGCAAGGCTTTTTGACACATTCTTGAGCTCTACTCTAAGAAGACTCCATAAGGGTCGGACTTTGGCCAGAGGTAGTATATGTATAGGTATTATAACAAAACTTGTCCATAACTCAAAAACCAACTTAAACAATTCTAACAAGAATGATGTTTAGCAATGATATCATTTACGGTATAAGCATATATAAAACACTATGACGCACAGCTCCAAAATGCAATAAGAGCTCAAGTTGACGCCTTGGAAGTTCGAGTTCATTAAATTGCACAATTTGTCTAATATAATGCCTAAGCTTAAAATCGAATTTGATAATGAGCTCGAACCAAATGTAGTAATGTTTCCTAATAGGATTGAAGCCTAATAATTTAGACTAATAACTAATGTTAACCAAATTGTTCTAAGACCTAAACAAACTACTAGTATAAAGTAGAAATAAATGCACGCCAGAAAAAAAAGTAAAATAATATTTCCCAATAAGATTGAGTTTCTCCCACATCGACCAGAAGAAGAAGTTAAAACTGCTTTAAAAAGATGCCAAGGTCTGCAAAGTAATGTCCCTTCGGGGACATCTGATAAAATTGGAACGATACAGAGAAGAAATGGTCCAATTTATTTTTCTCTCCAAAATCGCCAAAACATTGATCTTTGTCGACTGACAGAAAACAGGAACATGTTTTTCTTTTTTATACCTTAATAGTCTCCCTTTAGTTTCATTAACATGCCTGCTCATTATTGTTGTAACATGTTTTGTGATGCTATGTACCTTGATCCTCATTGGGTGTCAGAAACCATACAATCTTGTGTTCTGAGTTTCATAATTAACTGTTGTGTATGCTAGCAATATCGACAACAATGATGATTCTAAGCAATGGGTAGAGGAATGAATCCGGTCGATATCCTTGTGATAGATAATGTCATAACAACAAGGGCTATTTTAAAATGAGGATCAACACCTAAAATATAGCCTAAGGGAGTATCAATTAGCCAATTATCCTATTCGACTTATTCGACCTATTCGACCGTTGACACTTGGCATTTTGGCTAATCATTGGATAGTACAAGTGGGACCCCCACAAGTACATACAAGTACAATATGTGTAAGTGTACCTGTTATTCGATTACCAGACACATCAATTATTCGACCCGTACTTTTTGAATAAAATAATATTTTTTAATAAATTCAATCCCCAATTATTATATTATTCGACTTTGACTTATAAATTATTCGACCCGTACTTTTAGTTAATTAAAAATATAAAATCATTTCTCCAAATAGATTTTTTTTATTCGACTTGTACAATTAACTTATTCGACTTGTACTTTTCAAAATAATTAAAAAAACTTATCCATTTACTCAAGCCCACAAACCCCCTTTACCCATAAACCCCTTTTATCCCGATCCTAATTACTACTAACCACACATATTTTTCCCCAATCCCAACTATCCTTTTCCCGATGGCTTGGTGGGTTCTCACACCACCAATGTTGGATCCTCACACCATTAATTATTAGCAAGTAATCATTAATCTTGATACTAATCATTGGAATGTTAAAAAGTATAAAGTGTTGGGAGAAGAATGCATTTAGCAAAGAAACCATTAGACAAAATAAAGCTCAATGTGTGGAGGGAAATAGTTTTTTGGAGGGAACTTTGTGGAGGGAGAAGTATGGAGGGAGAATTATGGATGGAAAGTTATGGAGGGAGAATAAAAAGCTATGAAAATTAGTATTTTTTTTGTTAGTATGGCAGAAACATAGTCAACAAAATATCAAGTCAAAATTTTGTCAACAACCCACAAATACTAGCCAATTTCACTTCTTAGAAAATACGCACAATTTTTTTTTTGTAAGGTATTAAACTAATAAAAGAAAATCTTATTTTGAAAAGAGAAAAATTAAATTAATAAAACAATAGTTAAATTTTGATTAAACTAATGAATGGGTCAACATGGAATTAAATAAAATTCAATGTTTTGAAACCCGTGTTTTGAATCGACCCGGTCGAGCGACCGGGTCACCGGTTCAACCGGTCGGACCTCCGAGTCTCACGAACCGTGTCGACATTAACGCAAATACATTAATTAAATCGCTAAAAACACAAAAAAAACGAATCAAATCAAAACCCGGCCGCGTCTCACGAATCAGGTCGATATTAACGTAACTAAAAAAAAGTTTTCTTAAAAAAAACTAGTGATGTTTGTTACAGATCTGTGATGACCTTGTGTTTGAACCTTTTAAAGATGTAATTAATTTAACACAGATCTGAGATCATTTTTTTCTTCACATTTGTCTTTTAATAGTTGGATCTATCTGGTTTATCACTAAATGTGTATTCTTTTAATCATTCACATTTAAATCGAGTAATGAAAACAATATGTTGATTTTATCGAAAGATATGGTACCACTGCTTAGCTTTCACTTGATCATAATATGTTATATTTTAAAATGCATAATTTAAATTATACAAGATTTAAACAAATGTTCTATAAAGTGAATATAGCTTACCTGTTAAGCTCCAAACGAAGGCGTATTCATCATTTTTTAAGACAAACTATTTAGTCAAACCCGATACATCTTGCAATGGTTTTTGAAACGCTGTCTTTGACCTAGTAACTTTTATAAATATAAAGATTTGCTAAGTTTTACCGTTTGTAATGTGATATTTCGTATTTGATTGAGGTTGATTGAGATTGTAAAATATATACTGAGTTAAATACAGAAACTAATAAATGGCATTTGATACAAGTCAAATCACATATTGAATATGTTTATCGTTTGAACCTTTGTGTATAAAGATTGAGCAGACCACTGGTTATAATGGTATAGTGAGATTTCAATGTATACAGTCCTATCTTGTAGCTGCATTTTTAGGTTGATTCATCTTAGATGTAGGATGTAACTCAACATGCTTTAAGGTGGGGTTTTTGACCATGAACACATAATAACTTTTAAGGGGTTTAGAGTCCTATCTTGTATCTTCATATTTAGGTTGATTCTTGTTAAAAGGACTCATGTTAAATGCAAGGTGTAAACGTACTTTAAGGGAGTTTTGAACCAAGAAAACATTATTACTTCTTAGCTTTTGTTTTGGACCATAAGAACATTATAACTTGAAAACATGGACCTATTAATTTTTTTGATAGAACTAGAAGACATACCCAAAAAGTTAAAAAACTTAAAACTTGAAAAGTTTAACCATAGAGACGTTATAAATAGAAAATACTAAACCAACAAAATATTTATGGAGAAGTAGAAAATTTTCTCAAAAGCAATCTCAAAAAGTTAAAAAGATTAAAATTTGGGAAGTTTAAAACTTAAAATTTGAAAACAAAGCTAAAGTAGGAAACCTTCTCAAAAAGTTAAAAAGTTTAAAATTTGGAAAGTTTTAAAACTTAAAATTTGAAAAGTAACAAAAGTGAAAATTTTGAAATCTCAAAATTTGAAAATTTATAACCCGAAAAATTGTCAAATGAAAATTTGAAATATGTGAACAGTGTGTTGAAGTTGAAAAGTTAAAAAGCTATGAACAGGGACAACTCTTTACTTTTTCTCCTGACCAAAATGCAAAGGTTTTAGTGTAAAAGTTATATAAAGTTGTCAGTGGGGTGCGAACCATACAACTATTCCCGATTGATGCTCCCCCAAATCTTAAACTGTTGGAATCGACACCTCCAACAACCCTGAAGATCGATTTGCGGAACCCTAGATCGCTGTAAAGAAGATCGCAGAGCTATAGTAACGACAACCCAGAAGAACGAAACTACAAAGGTAACCAAACGACTATGTTTTATTATATCGATCGATTGATTACATAGGAAAGAATAAGAAGCTACGGTGTAATTGAGCATCACCCCTCACCTCCTTTTATAGGGTGAGGGGGTCGGTTACCGATGAAGATCGGGCTTGGGTCCAACCAGGCTCAAACATACAAAATCGGAAACAAGCTTAGAAGGTAAATATCCTAATCTATAGTATAACTAATATTGGTAATAATGCTAACAATTTCCACCTTAGTACCAATACTAGTTAACCCCGACACCAAGTACCTCCATGCAATACTTGAACTTCGGACCTGGAACCACCTTTGTAAACGTGTCAGCTGCATTATCCTCCGTGCCTATTTTTGCCACTTCAATCTCTTTAGATTCCACGATCTCCCTGATGAAGTGATACCTCACGTTGATATGCTTCGTCCTCTCATGAAACATTGCATTTCTTGAGAGATGAATTGCCCCTTGATTATCACAATTCACAACCACTGACCTTAGGTTTATTCCCAGCTCGATTAGTAGACCTTTAAGCCAAATGCTTTCCTTAACAGCTTCTGTAAGCGCCATATACTCCGCCTCTGTAGTAGACAATGCAACAACATTCTACAGAGTTGCTTTCCAACTCACAACACAGCTATGTACCATAAACACGTACCCGGTTATTGACCTCTCCTTGTTAGGGTCTTTAGCATAATCGCTATCCACGAAACCGTCAACATCCACGTGTTTCCCTTGATCTCTACCATACACTAGACCTACATCAGTAGTGCCCTTCAAGTACTTCAAAATCCACTTCACCACTTCTCAATGATTTTTACCCAGATTCGCCAAATACCTGCTCACAATGCTAGCAGCATACACAATATCCGGTCTAGTGCAAACCATCAAGTACATTAAACTACCAACAACATTCGCATATGGGACCTTACTCATTCTTTCCACATCCCAGTCATTCAACGGACAATCCTTCAAAGACACCTTGAAGTGTGCTCCCAATGGCACAGAGAGCGACTTGCCATTATCCACTCTGTAGTTATTCATATTTTTTCGCACATATCCCGACTGAGACACCTTCAGGGTTCGGTTACCCCTATCCGTGACAATCTCTATACCAAGTATCTGTTGGGGTTTACTTCGTTCCAACAGGGTGAAGATAATCAATAGCCTAACTACGTACCAATGAATGGTTACCGGATATCTCTTGGAGTCGTGTAATCACTTTCCAAAGAAGATTATTCGACCCTATGCCTGGGTTAACACGAATACCTCCTTGGGATAAAACCAAGAGTTAGTTCTTGTTTTAGGCACAAATCAAGAACTCTATGCGTTTCTGTGTTTCTTGTTTCTGTCTCTCATCATGCAAAATATGATCTCTATTTATAGTGATCTCATTCCTTAAGGAATGTAACTCCTAGTCAAAGGTATTAAGAGCATTAATCGGCCTATTAATCTCATAATAACCTTCATAAAGCATAGTGGTTACATGACCATAAACCTGGTCATCAAGTCAATATTCAACCCTCATTAACTGGTCAAAGAGGTTACAAAGACTTTGTGCATCACCAGGAGCAACGTCCTAACCAGGAGCAGCTTCCTGACCAGGAGCAGCTTCCTGACCAGGAGCAGCTTCCTGACCAGGAGCAACTTCCTGACCAGGAGCAACTTCCTGACCAGGAGCAGCTTCCTACTGATATCACAACCACTATATTGAGTCCAGGGAGGTAAGGGACTTAATGGGTGTACACTCCGTACCTCCAAACCCATTTACAAGTATTACCCGTTCCCACAATTGCACTAAATTTCCAACAATCCTCCCCAATTTAGTACAATTCCTTTTTGCATGAAAATCAACTTTAGCAAAACCAGTGCATAAATGAAAATGTCCTAAGGATTGAATTTCCATCTTAGTACATCACTCTAAATATTCGAGAATCAGGGTGTTCTAAGAATTGAACCCTTCAACTACTATGAATACCTGAAGATAACATACACCCAAGTTTTCAAACACTTAAAACGCTCCTGACACCATACAAGCCATGTGTCCATATCCAATTCATAAACGTTGTAAGAGCCAAAGTCCATGCTCCTTGAGGCGGCGAAACCTCAACATTTACATAGGTGGTTCCTCTTTAGTTCATGCTCCTGCTTAAGCACTTTTTCAAAGAAATTAACCATTAAGAAGTTTAAAACTTCATCCTCCTTTCAGCAGGTACAAGCACATCCTTGGGATGATATACATGTGCTTCAGTCCCCTGAATGTTCAGCTTTCCACATTGAACTCAGCTCCCAAGTTTGCTCAGGAGGGAGTTGGGTGTCCTAGCATTCAGTGACTAGAGTGGACTTTTAAACCCATCCCTTTACCAGAATTTATAACCAAGTCTCTAGCCAATCCCTTCGTCAAGTGATCAGCTAAGTTTTGTTGAGACCTCACAAACTCTATTGAAATCACCCCATTCGTGATCAACTCACGAATCATGCTATGTCTAACACCTAGGTGTCTAGACTTGCCATTGTACATCTGGCTATATGCCTTAGCTAATGTAGCTGCACTATCACAACGGCTAGAAATGGGTGCCATAGGTTTGACCCACAATGGAATCTCAAGAAGTAAGTTTCTCAACCATTCAGCCTCTTTACCAGCAGCTGCTAGAGCCACAAATTCAGATTCCATTGTTGAACCAGTAATGCAAGTTTGCTTCTTGGATGCCCAAGAAATTGAACCACCACCAAGAAGGAATACCCAGCCACTTGTGGATGAATTATCCTCAGTATTGCTGATCCAACTTGCATCAGTGTAACCTTCCAACACTGAAGGATATCCAGTATAAGACAAACAATAATCCATTGTTCCTTTCAAATACTTCAGTACCCTCTGAATTGCTTGCCAATGCTGAGTACCAGGATTACTAGTATACCTACTCAGTTTACCCACAGTAAATGCAATGTCAGGCCTAGTACTAGTCATGGCATACATCAAGCAACCAATCACCCTAGAATACTCAAGCTGGGAGACAGCCTGACCATTGTTAGGCATCAGTTTCTCACTTGTATCCATAGGTGTACTCACTGGAGTACAATCAAAGTGATTGAATTTCTTCAGCACCTTCTCAATGTAATGAGACTGAGAAATTACAATACCATCACTTTCATGTTTAATCCTTATGCCAAGGATAACATCAGCCTCCCCCATGTCTTTCATGGAGAACTTTGATGACAAAAAATCCTTTGTCTGATCAACCTTAGCTTGGTCAGTACCAAAGATTAACATGTCATCAACATATAGGCAAATGATGACTCCTTTACCAGATTCATCAAATTTGCTATATACACATTTTGTCAGCTTGGTTAAGTGAATAACCATTAGACAAAACCACTTCATCAAATTTCTGGTGCCATTGCTTAGGTGCCTGCTTCAGTCCATATAAGGACTTAATCAGTTTACACACCTTACCTTCATGACCAGGCATGATGAAGCCCTGAGGTTGGTTCATATAAACCTCCTCATCCAAGTCACCATTCAAGAATGCTGTCTTCACATCCATCTGATGAATAATCAGATTGTGAATACTTGCTAGAGCAATCAGCATTCTTATGGTACTGATACGTGCTACTGGAGCATAAGTATCAAAATAGTCTATCCCTGACTTTTGTTTAAAGCCCTGAATGACTAACCTTCCCTTGAACTTTTCAACAGTTCCATCTACCTTCATTTTCCTTTTGAAAATCCATTTGTTACCAAGTGGATGGCAACCAGGAGGTAGATCAACCAACACCCAAGTGTTGTTGCCCATGATGGAGTCCATCTCATCATTTATTGCTTCTTTCCAGAAAGCAACATCCTGGGACTTCATTGCTTCATCAAATGTTTTGGGATCATCCTCAACATTAAAGCAATAGTAGAATTGGTCAGAGACCTCATCTCTTGTACCTTCAACTAAGTATAGTTGAAACTCAGGCCCAAAATTCCTTGGAGTCCTATGCCTAGTGCTTCTTCTAAGCTCAGGCTCAGGTTGCTGAACCACAACCTCATTAGTGACCCTTTCAGGTTCCACTGAAACACCAGTGTCCTCAGCTCCTATAGGAGTCCTAAGGCTTGGTCTAGGGACTGATGAGAACCTAGTCTCATCAAAGTTAGCATCCCTTGATTCAATGATTGAGTTTATTGAAACTGAATCATTAGGTTCAATAACTTAGAACCTATAAGCCTTGGAATGCTCAGCATATCCAACAAAGATGCATTCAATGCCTCTTTCACCCAAGGTTTTCACCTTTGGATCAGGGAGTCTTACAACAGCCCTACAACCCCAAACTTTGAGGTAGTTCAAGTTTGGTTTCCTTTTATTCCAGAGTTCATAAGGGGTAATCCTGTTCCTTTTATTAGGAACCCTATTTAATAAATAGCAAGCTGTTAACATAGCTTCTCCCCAAAATCCTTGACTCAGTCCTGAGTAGGACAACATGGAGTTAACCATCTCTTTTAGTACTCTATTTTTCCTTTCTGATATACCATTTTGTTGTGGAGTATAGGGGGCAGTTGTTTCATGGATTATTCCAACAGACTGAAAAAACTGAGTATTCATGTACTCACCTCCCCTATCAGTCCTAAATCTTTTGATTTGGACTCCTTGTTGTAATTCAACTTCAGTTTTAAATACTTTAAATTTATCTAATGCTTCATCCTTAGTATGCAACAAATAGACATAACAAAACCTTGAAGCATCATCAATAAATGTTACCAAGTATTTCTTATTCCCTAATGAGGGAGTAGCATGCAAATCACATAGGTCACTATGGATTAGCTCCAAAACT
This sequence comes from Glebionis coronaria, assembly GCA_025667525.1. NCBI lineage: Eukaryota > Viridiplantae > Streptophyta > Magnoliopsida > Asterales > Asteraceae > Glebionis > Glebionis coronaria. Next base: position 614,216,223 of record CM046874.1, on the reverse strand, counting down.
GTAGTTACACGTTTTACATCCTGAAATGGTTTCTTAGTAATTTTGTTCAGCATACAAGTCTGACACTTATGAGTGTCCATGTCAAAAGCTGGAATTAACCCATCCTTAGACATATCTTGCATCCTCTTATAGTGGACATGGCCTAGTCTAGCATGCCATAGTGATGAATCATTCAGTTTAGTGGTAGTCATCAGGACAGAATCAACATTTATACTAGAATCAATATTAAGCCTGAACATTTGATTACTCAAATAGCCAAAACCAATAAACACACCATGTTTAGATAAAACAAATTTATTAGATTCAATCACTTGTTTATAACCACAATTATTCAAAACACTACTAGAAACCAAGTTCTTCCTAATATTAGGAACATGCAAAACATTAAACAAAGAAACAATCTTTCCAGAACTAAATTTAAGATCTACACAACCACGTCCATGCACTAAGGCTGTTGACTCATTTCCCATGTGAAGAATAGATCCATCATTCATTGACTCATAAGTCTTGAACCAGCATCTATCTTTACACACATGTACTGTTGCTCCAGAGTCAACCCACAACGCAACATCATCATCCTGCACAAAGTAAGCTTCAGATACATATGTAACATAATAAATCTGGATAGATTCATTAAACATATTCTGACCTTTTGTGCCTGATCCATTAGCTTGGTTGCCAATGCTAACACCTTTGCAATCCCATTTGAAGTGTCCAGGTTTCCCACACTTCCAACAAGCCACTGATGACTTCTTGTTAGGATTAGCCTTGGTGTTATCATGATGCTTACGTTTGCCCTTGTTGTCATTGTACCTGGTGGAGTTGTTATGCTCCACCATATTGACAACAGATGAACCAGCAACATTGTTGCTCTTTGGCTTATCACTTTCATGCACCCTGAGGGATTCCTCAATGCGCAAATGACTGCCCAACTCAACAAGAGTTAACTCCTCCTTCTTATGTTTCAAGGTGTGCTTGAAATCTTTCCAAGAAGGAGGTAGTTTGTCAATGACACACGAGACCTGAATGGTCTCATCCATGTTTATTTTATGTTGAGTAAATCTGCCAAGTATTCCAAGAAGTTCATTGTATTGTTCCATGACTGGTCTTGAATCAGTCATTTTGTAATTTGTGAAATCACTCACAAGGAACTTCTTACTTGATGCATCCTCAGCCATATATTTGGCTTCCAAGGAATCCCATAGTTCTTTAGCAGATTCAACATTTTGGTAAATATCAAATAAAGAATCAGACATACCATTGAGAATTATGCCGCGACACACATAATCATCATTCTCCCATTTGCTCCTTTTCCTCAGTTCCTCCAAAGTAGCATCATCACCACCATCAGGAATAGGAGTAGTCAGCACGTACACCACGTTCATGGTGGAAAGAAGAAAGTGCATCTTCTTCTGCCATCTCCTAAAATCAACCCCTTCAAACTTGTCCAGTTTGGAGAAGTTAGCCACCATATGCTTCATTGCCGCCTCCATTGATTATCACAAAATAATCTTCTTTGATTGTTGGGGTTTACTTCGTTCCAACAGGGTGAAGATAATCAATAGCCTAACTACGTACCAATGAATGGTTACCGGATATCTCTTGGAGTCGTGTAATCACTTTCCAAAGAAGATTATTCGACCCTATGCCTGGGTTAACACGAATACCTCCTTGGGATAAAACCAAGAGTTAGTTCTTGTTTTAGGCACAAATCAAGAACTCTATGCGTTTCTGTGTTTCTTGTTTCTGTCTCTCATCATGCAAAATATGATCTCTATTTATAGTGATCCCATTCATTAAGGAATGTAACTCCTAGTCAAAGGTATTAAGAGCATTAATCGGCCTATTAATTGATGGTTTATAGAGTTCATAACAATTATTTAAAACCCTAATATGGATCAAAGAGCGCATAGCGGAAGCAATTAACAAGATCATTAATTTAACACAATTATGATTAATCAAGGCTAGGGTTACATACCTTTATCCTAGCAAGATCCACAAGACGACGGAGCAAATGGCAACTAGGGTTTATCACGAACACCACCAAGAATATAGTCTAAAGTAAGACTATATCACGTTCTTGTACACACGTGATACGGCGAGTTAACCGTGAGTCTAGCACGAACAAACCGAGCTTCCAAGTCTATGGAAGATCTACCCAACAACCCTAGAGAGGGGCTAGGACTAGATCTAGAATAGCTTATTGAAAATCAAAGAAGAACCCTAATAGGGTGTTTGTTTGGCCGGCGGTTAGAGCAAGAGAAAGAGAGATGTGAGGTGAAAAATTATGAGGCTTTAGGTTTGTTTATATACACCTTGGAAAACTTCTCTTCCAAGGTTAAACAAGATAAAGCCACAAAATCTTTTCTCCTTATCTTTGTCTCCTCTATTTAGGCCGGATATATACATGTTCCAAAAGAGGTTTCCGGAACTTTTCCGACTCCTTCTTTTAGCTTCTTTAACCTTCTATAACGGTCGTTTAATACTTAAATTTTAATTACTTAACGATCGTTAGCTACGGTTTGATTTAATAAATATAATAAATATATTTAATAAATAAATAAATTAACTCTTCACGTAATGTGTGCAATCCCGTGATCTCGAGTTCGATCCTATCTCACGACTATTAATTTTAAGTCCATAAACTTTCAGCTCCCACTTGGACAAAATTCTAATATCGTGATCACATTGACTAGCGTCTAGTTACACTAGCAATGTCACTAGTACAACTCGAGTAAGGTTTCTTGGACAAAACCTTTTAATGATTAAATCATTATTATTATTATCCTTTCATTTCAAATACAACGTTAATAAGGATATGGATCCTAGTCATTCCTTTCATTAACCATTCTGTTTCTCGTTTACGGATATAGCAAGATCACCAAAACAAATTTGGGTGCGGCCGCACAGATATCTTACTACTCCCCCGAGGGGCCCAGCTGTATTATACCTCAAAATAAATTTTGAAGGAGGCGAATCCCATTTCGACTACAAGCAAAACTTATGAACTTTGCAACACTTCCGGAAATAATCCTTATAGCTACCAGTTACGTTTAGCGTTAGATTATTCCACAGAAATGCACTAGATCCACGACAGTTTCCTGGTATCTCAGGTCTAAGGATAACTATTTATGATTCACTTGATGACAAAAATCCATAAAGTAAAATCATATAGTTGGGATAAGTCCAATATTTGATCCATCAAATATCATCCAAAATTGACCAATATACTTTCAAGTATACTCTGTCACTATTTTGAATTGTCTTAGTTTAATAATACTCCCATATTATTAATCGACAACGGACATTTAGAAACATCATAATGCTCATGGATTTAAAACATGTAAAATAGGATACAAAATCAAATAACAGAAAAATAAACGAAATTCAATCTTTATTTCATCAATTTAATAATGTCTTACATCCTTTATCCAAATACTAAAATAGATCAATGCATAAAACTGGTACATGCATCATGCCTCTAGTATTGACATTCATACTTGTTTGGCAAAGCATAAAATAACCAATCTTGACCTATTGAAATTTTGAGAATACTTTCTTCAAGAATTCAAATCATTGAAACTCTTGTACATGTGCATCTAAACGATTTGATATTGCCACATAGTATCAAAATTGTGAAACATCCTTGATCACCAATTTCCTAAACTTCCAAAACACATTTGAAGTTCAAAGTATTCTAATTCTTTAATGTATAATGCAACTTTAATCAACATGTCATCTCCAAAGATCCCATGACTAATATTGAGTGTTACCTCAATTATATCTTTTTCAAGTTTTACAACTTGTCATAAAAGATACAAAATACGTTACCATTAATATCTATTATGTAATGTTTGATTCCAACCAAAACCTTCAAGTTTGTTGGCTATGATAATTTGCACAACGATTGACAAATTATCCATCTATAGAATATGGAAGCCGATCCAAGATTTAGGATGTTATTCTATTTCCAAACATATTCCTTCAGAATATTCATTACACAAGTTATTCAATAACTTCTTAAATAGATTAATATATTCAAATCATCATGTATTTTAAGCATGATATAAATACAACACGACACACATGAAAATTTCTCAAACCAGATTTAGATTTCTTCATGTCCTAAATATCCACGTAAACATACTACATGGCATATTACGTTGTATTTCCACCGCATAAATAAATAAATTTATTTGTCCCAAGGTTATGTATATCTTATTTTCTAAATCTCCAAAGTAAAGTTTCATCTCAAATCTAAACCAAATCAACATTTAATTTGAATGAAATCTCACTTTCTTACATGTCTATTTGACACATATAATTTAAGAAAATAACCATAATACTCCCACTAGCTTTTAGGAATACTCAGAAACCATCTTATTTAAATTTAAAACCAAACTTGGATTTCAAAATAAACATAAGAATAATCTCCTAGATGCATGCTTTTATCTATTCATGGATAATTGCATTTTGTACTTTTCCAAAGATTTATATTTTGAAGTAATAAAATCATTTCGATTACTTAAGTGCTTTCTCAAGTAGTCATTCAAGAAATAGTTCATACATATCCAAATTTGTCAACTAAAATATGACCATCAAAATCTTTATATATTTAATGTATTTAGGAAAGAATACTCAATCACAATTAATTACTTAAATGTGACTAATAATCTGTTCACAATACATACATTAAATATGTGTACAATTTTGTCCATATAGTTTCGACACAAAGATTAAACCACTACAATTGGCGTTTTTCTTCCTTTGACGAAACTCATCTTCAATTTCTAGTCAAACTATTTAAGATAAACCAAATCTAAAATTTGATTACCTTGTTGGACAACATCTATAACAATCATAGTATGAGTAGTTTACCCAAAACAATATTTGGTAACAAATCACAACAATTATTTGTAACTCATAATTCTCAGCATATAAATCGCATATCCGAGATATCCTTACGGACCTATGACATAAATTCCTTTATCTTGAGAGTTAGCTTTTACAAGCCTTCCTCATGATAATTACTAGTGTATTTTAGAAGATCGTGTATCTTGTAATTTTATCTTTTAAGATCAAAACTCCCACTTGCTTTTAGTAACTTAAAATTACTCTTTAAATACATAGCAAATAGATCAACACTCCAACGTTATCTATATGGGACATTACAAAACACAATGACAGTTCCATACTCTTTATTTTCTAAACAATCCACTTCATAAGTAGTTTAGCAAAATCCGAACTTCATTTAAGATATAATGTGATTCATCACATTCCATATATAATGGTATCTTATTAATCTTCTTAGCTCAAGTCATACTAACCTTGATATCTTTTGGAAGAAAAGGAAGATATAGTTATCTTGAATCAATCATCTCCATCAAATTGAGAGTTTTGATTCTCCTAATGAACATACCATAACAATGATGTATTTCATTTAGGGAAATATTGTAAGTCAATCTTAACAATATTAAGATAAATATATATCTTTCGGTTTACCTATATACCAACTAAATCATCTTAATGGTATTATAGATTTTCTAACCATTTTGCATGCTTTATAACTCAAGTACTTTTAATACAAAGTCACTTCATAAAAGTTATAAGTCCATTACACGTTACATGTATATGTCTTTAGTGAAATAGAGACAATACATTAACGTCTTACTTTATATTATACGTCTTCCAAGACTTTATGTTTGTGACTTTATACAATAAATCATAAACATGTATAACTAAAGTAAATCATGAACACCACTAGGTTTCATTCATCTTTTCAAGTTAATTTACTCCTATACTATTATATGAACACCACTAGGTTTCATTAGTAGTATAAGATTACTCTATGTATCTTATGTCATTCAAGGAATTTGTCCTATTTTAAGAAACTTCAAAACATTCCACGCCCGATCTTACGCCATGTGGATATTTTACCCTTGTGTGTACAATTTAGTCCAAGCTCTTACATGACTAAATCAAAACAACAAGTGTTTCTTAATGTGAATGATATATATACTTTTAAGTAGTCTTTTAATCATATTGACACATGATCTAAATATTAATTAGATTGTTAGTCTCTTATCCTAAAGACAAGAGAATCATATCTTTATGAGTTGTTTCTTGCACACAATGTTCATTTCTCCCACTTGTGCATGGAACAACCTCATATATAAGATAAACATCACGTCTAACGTTCGTCTATACAAAATATGATTGTGCCACATATATTAGCTTTTACAAGTAGATGTAGAACCACTTAATCAACAAGAATCAGTACATAACTATCTTTGAAGATATTATTGTCAACAATTCGAAAGTAATTATCTTAGGACATACTAAAGATAACATGGGTTATTACCAAGACAACAAAGCTTGTAACTCCCACTGACTTAGAGAATGTTTTAATAGACTCAAAATCAGTAATACAACACAATTCTCCCACTGAACTTGACAACATTGAAAATGTTTCATAATCGGTGAAAATAGTTAGTGTTGTGTTTACTTTCTTACACTTTTGAAAAACACATTCGTAACAATTACTTATAGTGTTTAAGAGTGTACTCTATTTCGTAAATGATATCCATCAAATGCTTTTTAACTTGAAAGACTTGACATGCAACTTCTTCCTTAATAGGTCTACCAACCCTACAATGGTATGTAGTGCCTATAAATGGTCAAAGCACAACTACTAGACAAATATGCTAGTTTGCCTTATAACCAATTTGCGGTAACTTTAAATAACTCAAAATATGCACTTTCTTAACTATTAAAGTTTGCTATGAGTTACGGATTTGAATTTGACATTTCTAAAATCCTTATTACTCCTTCTTTACTCATGAAAAAGAGTTTTAGGTTTATATTTCATTTGTAATTTGACTCTATCCTCAACCATATGGTTTGTAGATCAATAAATGAATAAACCACGTTTACGGTGTAACGTAGCATTAATACATTTGCAAAAGAATTTACAAAATTCAATTTTTAGTATTTTCGATAATACCATTCAAGAAAATAAAATTACCCCGGTAATAATAACCATAGTATTTTCCTTGAAAACTAGAATCCAAATTGACATAATTTCATCACATCAGTTGATCTGCTAGCAATGAAAGTATTCAAGATGGTAACTTGTCGAACAATGATTGACAAACAAATTTGCAATTTCTAGATATTTAAGGGATTTACATTGCCAAAAGTCATTTTGCATTGTAAACATGTTTCATCCCTTCTTTATGCCTTAAGTTTCCAGATCTCACTGAGTAACTCAATTAAGTCGACTAATCTAAAGAACGTAAAACCTTCATGTGCAATCTTATTCAGTCATGAAGTTTTCTCTCCATTACAACATCGTCCGATATCTTATATGACGACAATTGTAACTTCAAGTGTTCGTCAATTAGAGGGCATATGACTTAAATTTTAGGGTATAGATTTTGGTGTCAAAATCATGTATGGAGAAGCATGCATACATCTCCATAACATAAGTTTAATAAAATGTTTAGTAAACTTTTCGGTGAGACTAAAAGTTCATCATATATTTGCAAGTTGAGGTATTGGTTAAACCAATTAAAGATTTTACACACAACTAAATTCACACCGTACTTTTTCTAGAACTTAGCTAAAGCACAAAGCAATAACCTTATTCATTGTGTTTCGGATGTGAATTAATGTAGTTAAATCAACCTTAAAGAATTATACCAATAACAACCGTAGGTAATTCCAATTTTTGACGCACAGGCGAGCCGGGAATTTGGTCAGCGCTGAAGCATAACACCTCCTTCCTTAACCGGGTACATGACCAGCGGTGCGTTATACCCACTTTATAGTTTGTCAAAATTGAGTAGGCCGTTAAGTTGCTATTGCAATTCTAATCAACGCAAATCATATGTAATTTAGATCTCAAAATAATTCATTTATTTTAATATGATTTAGTCCATATTAATTTTTTCTTGAAAATTACCCTTGTTTACAACATACAATTAAAACAAAACGTATGAAAACAAGTAGGTACAAAAAAAAACTAAATCATAAACACATAATAACAATTTATATGTGCAATAAATAAATCAAATAGCCACATGCATATGATTTATTCAATAAATAATATCAAATCTAGGTTTTTATATTCATATAAAAGTCTTCCCTAATTTTAGATTTATTGAATCAAATAAAGCATGTAGCAAAAAAAAACGTAACAATTACCACATAAAACATATGATCCATGAAAAACATGCATGTTCATCACGGATCTCCCACATATCTTAACAATTAAATCTCTACGGATCGAAACATGAATTCACACAACATAACAATTAATCATGCAATTCATCAAAATTCCACCCAAATCACTTAACAATTAATGAAATCACTACGGATCGTAACCACGCATGACATAACAATTAATTCATGCATACATCTAAAGTTAATTACCATGTAATTTTAGGGTTTATAAAAAAAACTCTTTTTTTTTTATAAAAAAAAATTCGGCATAGCCGATTTTAAAAAATAATAAAAAACAAAACTCTAATTTTTATAAAACCTAAAAACCAACATGTAATTTTTAACACAAATCAATATTAGTTAAAAAAACTTTAGATCTTGATAATTATAATCATGTTAAAACGGCTCTCGATGCCACTGATGGTTTATAGAGTTCATAACAATTATTTAAAACCCTAATATGGATCAAAGAGCGCATAGCGGAAGCAATTAACAAGATCATTAATTTAACACAATTATGATTAATCAAGGCTAGGGTTACATACCTTTATCCTAGCAAGATCCACAAGACGACGGAGCAAATGGCAACTAGGGTTTATCACGAACACCACCAAGAATATAGTCTAAAGTAAGACTATATCACGTTCTTGTACACACGTGATACGGCGAGTTAACCGTGAGTCTAGCACGAACAAACCGAGCTTCCAAGTCTATGGAAGATCTACCCAACAACCCTAGAGAGGGGCTAGGACTAGATCTAGAATAGCTTATTGAAAATCAAAGAAGAACCCTAATAGGGTGTTTGTTTGGCCGGCGGTTAGAGCAAGAGAAAGAGAGATGTGAGGTGAAAAATTATGAGGCTTTAGGTTTGTTTATATACACCTTGGAAAACTTCTCTTCCAAGGTTAAACAAGATAAAGCCACAAAATCTTTTCTCCTTATCTTTGTCTCCTCTATTTAGGCCGGATATATACATGTTCCAAAAGAGGTTTCCGGAACTTTTCCGACTCCTTCTTTTAGCTTCTTTAACCTTCTATAACGGTCGTTTAATACTTAACTTTTAATTACTTAACGATCGTTAGCTATGGTTTGATTTAATAAATAGAATAAATATATTTAATAAATAAATAAATTAACTCTTCACGTAATGTGTGCAATCCCGTGATCTCGAGTTCGATCCTATCTCACGACTATTAACTTTAAGTCCATAAACTTTCATTAATCTCATAATAACCTTCATAAAGCATAGTGGTTACATGACCATAAACCTGGTCATCAAGTCAATATTCAACCCTCATTAACTGGTCAAAGAGGTTACAAAGACTTTGTGCATCACCAGGAGCAACGTCCTAACCAGGAGCAGCTTCCTAACCAGGAGCAGCTTCTTGACCAGGAGCAGCTTCCTGACCAGGAGCAGCTTCCTGACCAGGAGCAACTTCCTGACCAGGAGCAACTTCCTGACCAGGAGCAGCTTCCTACTGATATCACAACCACTATATTGAGTCCATGGAGGTAAGGTACTTAATGGGTGTACACTCCGTACCTCCAAACCCATTTACAAGTATTACCCGTTCCCACAATTGCACTAAATTTCCAACAGTATCTTCCTAGCTGGACCAAGTTCCTTTATATCAAACTCTTTCCGCAGCAGTCCCTTGGTATATTCGATCTCAGACTTGCTTTTACAAGCAATCAACATATCATCTACATACAGCAGTAGATATATTTACATACCTGGTGCAAACTCCTTGAAGTAAACACAACTATCATAGTTGCTACGGCTAAACCCATTGCTGACCATATACACATCAAACCGTTTGTACCACTGCCTTGGAGACTGCTTAAGACCATAAAGGGATTTCTTCAATAAACATACCTTGTTGCCCGTTCCTTCTTCAAAACCAAGCGGTTGCCTCATATAAATGGTTTCTTCAAGATTACCATGCAAAAACGCCGTCTTCACATCAAGTTGTTCCAACTCGTAATCTTCACAAGCAGTTAATGAGAGAATCACCCTAATAGATGTATGTCGAACCACGGGTAAGAATACCTCATTATAGTCAATCCCTGCTCGTTGTGTGAAACCCCGAGCTACTAGCCTTGCTTTATACGTTGGTTTCTGAACGCCTTCAATCCCTTCCTTAATCTTATACAACCACTTGCAGCTTACCAGCTTCTGACCACGTGGTTGATCGACCAGCTCCCAAGTATGATTCTTCTTTAAAGAACTCATCTCTTCCTCCGTAGCACGAACCCACTCATCCCTTTCAGATGAATTAATCGCCTCCTAGAATGTGATTGGTTCATTTGTATCTTCTTCCTCAGCAATAGCAAACACATAAGCCGTAATATCATCTTCTTCCCTAGACCATGATGATCTAGACAATGATACATTACCTTCATTCCTATACCTTGTAGGTTTAGTAGTTGTTCTCTTAGCTCTATCACGCACCAGAACATAGTTGTCCATATTCTGTTGTTGAGGCATTGCATCTACTGCATCTTCAACTTGATCCTCATATTCATTCCCTGGGTTTACCCCAGTATGAGGATCCACAGTTGGTTCAACCCAACTGCCTTGAAGTTCCACCTCAAACTCAATTTCCTTCCCAGAATCTGCAGCACCAGCACCCTTGAGAGTATCCTTATACATAAGGCTCTCATTAAAGACCACATCCCTGCTTATGATTATCTTAGATTTAACATCATCCAACCTCCATAATCTGTATTCCTTTACACCCTCAGGATACCCCAGGAATATGCATTTTATAGCTCTAGGCTTGAGCTTCCCCTGACTCACGTGTGAATAAGCAACGCAACCAAATATCCTCAACATCTCGTAATTCGCCGGATGTCCTGACCATAAATCCATAGGTGTCTTCTTCTCCAATGCTTTAGATGGAGACCTATTGATCAGATATGATGCCGTCACCGTTGCTTCAGCCCAGAATGATTCTGGCAAACCAGACTGAATAAGTAAACACCTAACCTTGTCCAAGAGCGTCCTGTTCATTCGTTCAGCTAGACCATTCTGTTGCGGAGTTCCAGCAACCGTCAAATGTCTTGCTACCCCGCTCTCCTTGCACAAGTTATTAAACTCCTGATTACAAAACTCCAAACCATTATCCGTTCGAAGTTTCTTCAGTCTTCTACCTGTCTGTTTTTCTACCAACTGCTTCCACTCCTTGAACTTGCTGAATGCCTCGCTTTTGTGTCTAAGAAAATACACCAAAAACCTCCTCGAATAATCATCAACAATCGATAAGAAGTACCGGCAACCACTCATCGATTCCACCCGAGAAGGACCCCAGAGATCCGCATGGACATAGTCTACAACTCCCTCTGTTGTGTGCTAACCTCGACCAAAACTCACCCTGGTCGATTTTCTAAGAACACAATTTTCACAGAATTCGAGCTTACCTAGACCTTCCTTCCCCAGCACCTCTCTTCTTTTGAGTTCATTCAAGCCTGCTTCACTAATGTGACCTAGGCGTTTATGCCACACCTGCGCAAGACTTTCCTTTTCTTCTATACCAACACTAGCTTCACTTGATTCAGCCCAACCATCCAAGGAGTACACACAATTTTCCTTCAAAGTTCCTGACAAAACCATCAAAGAACCCTTGATCACCTTTACTCTTCTATTCTGCAACTTCACGGTATAGCCCTCTCGATCCAGAGTGCCCAAAGATAACAAATTTCTTTTCAACTAGGGAATGTAACGCACATTCTCAAGCACAAAACTTGAACCATCTTTCATTTGTACTCTCACCTTCCCTATCCCCTTGATGGCACATGCTCTATTATCACCGAGCAAAACCATACCTCCATCAAGCTCCTTAAAATCAAACAAGAAGTCCCTCCTAGGCGTCATGTGATAGGAACCACCAGAGTCCATGATCCACTCTAAGAACCTTTCCTCACTCACCGCCATCAACAAATCACCATTGTCATAACCCTTAGAATACGTCCCAGCGTCCTGTTTTGCATTCTTGTTGACAAAGCCAGTTGATTTCTTCTTGTTCCATTTTGGACAGTCTTTCTTAAGGTGATCCTCATAATAGCATATGTAACACTTCTGTTTATAAGTTCCTTTACCCTTTGACTTTGATCGCGAACTACCACGTCCTTGATTACCCCGATGCTCCGGCCTTCCCCTTACAAATAACCCATCACCATCATCCTTTGCATCTGTCCTCTTCTTCAACTCCCGTGAATTGAGGGTAGACAAGACATCTTCTAAAGAGAGCGACTCCCTTCCATAAAGCAATGTCTCCACAAAGTTATCATACGAGGACGGTAATGATGTAAGTAACATGAGTGCCTGATCTTCGTCATCAATTTCAACGTCTATGTTCGCCAAGTCACCGATCAACTTATTAAACTCATCTATATGTTCAGATAATTTCTTACCTGAATGCATGTAGAAAGTGAACAGCTTCTTCTTCAAGTACAATTTATTGGCTAAAGACTTTGTCATATACAAAGTTTCTAACTTTAACCAAACACCCGCAGCAGAATTTTCTTTGTTGACTTCCCTCAACACCTTGTTATCCAAGCACAAGAGTAAGGCACTGTGTGCTTTTTTATAGACTTCTGTCTTCAACGCCGCAGTCTTCTCAGTGTCCGTCATGGTACCCGGGAATGGATGTAACGCAGCCTCCCAACCATGTTGAATTAATAGACACCTCATCTTCACACGCCACAACCCGAAGTCATTAGACCCGTCGAATTTTTCGACGTCAAACTTCGCTATCGACGACATATTCTTTCTCCCTTGTTGCGTAAAAAATCCTTCTTGCAGATCGATTTAATTAGAATATCCCTAAACCTCGATCACGTACAAGCAAAACCCGATCGTACACTTGAAAACCCAAGCAAACCACGATCAAACTTGAACCACAAGAACCCGCAACAAGAACTTTGTATTTATAAAGTTATATTTGTTGGTAACTTTTAATTATACCAATTTAAAACTAATACCAACCAAATAATATACTAAAATAAAAACAAACCCACTTGGTCTTTGAAGATGTGTGTACCCACGTGATCACAGTAAATATACTCTTTGTTTTTATATGAAGTATTAAAACAACAATCACCACACAACTCACTTCGTCTTCTCCGATGGCTCAACCTGCAACTCCAAGAAAATCGAACCCAGTTTTCTTCACGATCCTTCTTGATCTAGCACCGATCTTCAAGAGACCACGAAACCAGTCGCTCTGATACCACTTGTTGGAATCGACACCTCCAACAACCCTGAAGATCGATTTGCGGAACCCTAGATCGCTGTAAAGAAGATCGCAGAGCTACAGTAACGACAACCCAGAAGAACGAAACTACAAAGGTAACCAAACGACTATGTTTTATTATATCGATCGATTGATTACATAGGAAAGAATAAGAAGCTACGGTGTAATTGAGCATCACCCCCTCACCTCCTTTTATAGGGTGAGGGGTCGGTTACCGATGAAGATCGGGCTTGGGTCCAACCGGGCTCAAACATACAAAATCGGAAACAAGCTTAGAAGGTAAATATCCTAATCTATAGTATAACTAATATTGGTAATAATGCTAACAATTCCTTCCACCTAATCATCATCACTGAGAGTGAATCGGAAGCGAATGGTAAGCATTTAAATTCATAGATCTAAGTGGATACAAATCTTCACACTTAATTGACTTTTTGGTACTTTTTTCAGCATAAAATGATATACATCAACTAGATCTCTAATGATTGGAAAACTTTACACAGGTATTTCCTTGATGCAAACAATGAGAATGATGACGATGAAGAGGAGAAGGATCAAGATGAAAATGGTGACACCGGTTTAGAAAAGAGGTATGTCCATTTGTTAAATCATTTATGAAGATATTTTGTAGACTAGCCGACTATGTGATATTTGGGTTGATTATGGATGTGGGTTTTGCTGGATATTGACAGTCTAGTTCTACTTTTACTGCCTTAAGTCGTCTGTGGAGACGAGGAAACAATGTTTGTGTGTATTATAATATAGTCAATGCTTTATGTAAACTTTGGTTTATAGTATTGGTCTGACCACAAAGTATGCTGTTAAAGCAGAGATATACTAGTGCATTTCATTTGTTAAACTGCTATTACGATACCAGTGGAGCCATATTTAACTAGGGTTGTGTTTTTCTCTTCTTAATATAAATGTCCATAACCATAAGGATTAACTGGAGATCAGATTCTGTGTGGTGCGACAGCTCCAATTTTTTAGCCAAACAGAGGCATATAGATATACAGTTGACTTGACTTACGAGAATTGCTCCACTTATCTGGTAATTAATAATGTTATTCATGGCCACTAGCTGGTTTAAGGGAGATGCCTTAATGTTAACTGCCCCTTTTAAGGTTTTAACTGTCGTGTTTGAAGCTTATACGTTGGGTACATAAGAGCTATAAGAAACCTCTATTGGATAAGTTTTCGACTAATATGAGCATGGTAAACTAAGATAGAACTGGTCAATAATGTGTAGCTGTGATGAGAATTGACCACAAATGACTGCATATTAGAAAATTTATTGGGCTTTATAGAACGAATACCAACGATCTTAAACAATCCCAACTGTGTTGGTGCTGCTGTGGTTGTTGCTCCTCCTCAAAGTGTGAATAGATGTGACAAAATGAACGTACTGATAACGGGGCAAACTAGTTTAGGTCAGAAACTAGTTTGAATACATATAAAAAAAGGAGATAAGTTCATTACGTTCATGAGCAATAACCATCTACTCTACACTCATAACCAAACTCAGCAACCACAATAGCATCGCAGGGGTTTTTTCTTTGTTACCCCAAGTTTAAGTTGCAGAACGGGCTCAGCACATTGAGTTTCAATAGTTCCATGTATCTAAAGGTACCAAAATATATCCCCTCGCCTTTGATTGACAATAAGGGTGTTCAGGGATCACACTTAAACTGTAATGAGAAACTTAGAATCCAGCTTGACAGAGCTTATGACAAAAACCCCGAAAAAGAATCTGTTAAGTCCCTTATGATAGTCACATACGTTGTAGGTGCACTGGAGATCATATGTGTTATCTATTTCTTCAATAGAACTAGAAATCCTTTAAGCAAAAGGCAAGGTTACCTCCAAGCAGCTACAGGGTTTAAGAGATTCAGCTATGCAGAATTGAAGAAGGCATCTAGCAACTTTAGCACCGAAATCGGGAGAGGGGGTGACGGAATTGTGTACAAAGGGGTACTGTCAGACAATCGGGTTGCAGCAATCAAGCGTATTAAGGAATTTAGTAACAATCAAGGCGAAGCTGAACTTCTAGCTGAGATTAGTATCCTCGGGAGGCTTAACCACATGAATTTGATCGAGATGTGGGGGTACTTTGCATAGCGTAAACACAGACTTCTAGTTTATGAGTACATGGAAAATGGTTCACTGGCTCAAAAGTTACATTCTGATATGCTTGATTGGGGTAAGAGGTTTGACATTGCAGTCGGTACTGCAAAAGGACTAGCTTATCTACACGAAGAATGCTTGGAATGGGTTTTGCATTGTGATGTTAAGCCTCACAATATATTGCTTGACAGCAATTGCAAGCCAAAGGTAGCAGATTTTGGTTTGTGCAAGTTATTAGACAGAGATGGAACTCGTAATACAGAATTCACAAAAGCAAGAGGAACAAGAGGTTACATGGCTCCAGAATGGCTGTTTCGTAATCGTCCAATAACCTCCAAAGTTGATGTATATAGCTACGGTGTTGTGATATTAGAGATGATAACTGGCAGGAGCCCAGAAGATGAACAAAGTGAGCTATCTGAAGCAAGGCTATATAGGTGGGTCGCGGAAACGATGAAAGAAGCTGGTGGAAAGAAGGATTGGACCAAACAAGTCGTAGACTCTTCAGTTGATGGAGATTACGACATAGATAAAATGAAAACACTGATTAATGTGGCATTACGCTGTTCGGAGGAAGATACGGATGCAAGACCAACCATGAGCCAGGTCGTGCATATGCTGCTACATTTAGAGGATGGCCATGATTACTAAGAAAATAGTATTTAGTCACCGCCTTTGCTAAAGGTTATTATGTAACGTCCTAATCGAGAATGTCTTTTGATTATTGTTTATATGTTTAAAGACCTTTACATTCCTGAAAGTTTTAGATTATATGTTATACTTCGCTAGTTATAGTACGAAGAACAATAGTACTAATGATACAACAAACTGTGAAATCAGTTACTTTATATGGCTTGATCTTCTATAAATTTAGAGTCATACACCAAATTGTTATTAAGTAAAGGTGGTCCAGTAGCTTACTATTTTTTTAGAATGGCACGTTAGTACAGTTATTAAGTAACGCGTGCAGGTGTGAGTATAATTCACACAGTCACAACACGTAAGGTGCAGCCGTGCAGGTGTGAGTATAACGCGCGTAAGGTGCAGCCGTGCAGGTGCGAGTATAACTCACAGTCACACGTGAGGTGCACATGTCTCAAGTCCTCACAATTACTGTTGTTCCTAACTCATCGTTAGCTTTCATTCACTAGAGTTAATTTTTAGTAATCGTTTCCTCTTTTTCTCTCTGTTATCAATACTGAATTTTTCGCATTCTTTTTTCAATCTGATAATTTTTCACAGTACAAAAATAGATTTCTCGAAAATCCGATTCGTCACGGTTTGATCCGGCGTTTGGTCCCTGAATTGAATCAGCAACTGCGCGACGGAGAGAACTTTATATAAGGGTAGTAACTCCCTTACCATTTCGTCATCATTGCGACAATAAAAGCAAGACTAGCACAAGAATAGGAGAACAAACTTCTAAGTTCTATCCATAGAATCCCAAAGAAAAGAACGCCTAAGTTTTTCAGAGTGATTTATCATAGTGCTTCTAGGGGCTTTAAAGAGTAAAATTACAGTAGTATACCATAAAAGGATACTCATATTTACAGGTCAATGTCGAAGGGATTGAAGTAAAGCCGGTAGAAATAGGCAGTGACCGTAAGCTAAATGTAAGTCTGGTATATTGATGCAACAAATATGAAGACAAGCATGGCCCCATGGCTCATAAACTATGGGAAGGTTCCACAGTATGATTATAATGCTGCTAAGGTTCAGAAACTGTTCGATAGGATACTCTTCATGTTTCCGTATTATGGACGAGTTTTTGATGGAGCTTCAGCATGGGATGCAGCGTGAGTCCTTTTTTAATTTGGATAATCTGAGAAACGCTAATTGATGTAGAAGATAATAGGTGAAGTAGTTACTAAACTTGTTTTTATTTGATGCAGAACTCAGAAAGCATTTTTGGAAAAGTAGTTTAAGGCAACAACAACACTGCTAGAAAAGGATGGCCAAATTCATGTCACAATGAATACTAAGGGTCCTTATCCAGCGTGGGGTTTAGAAGAGGCGGCTGCCTTGGCAGGCTTGAAACGTGTTGGAAAGGAGGAGTTTTTGGTGGATGAGTGCCTGATGTACACTCCGAAGAAACCCACAGTGGGATCTAGAACTCAGGATGAAGAGTCCATATACATTTATGTTTGGGTTCAAGTGAGGTTCCATGTATCTTAGGATCATGGCGTAGTTAATTCTATCTTCTTTCGGCTAGTCATATTAAAAGATTAAATCGCAAGGGATTTCCTTTTGTTTTGAATCAGCTGCTAATCACTATATATGTAATGACTTGGCTCTTGTTTTTAGTAAGAGTTTCCTTACAACAGATAGTTATGTGTGACATATAAAGTGTCTATCCATATGGTTGAAAGTTACTAAATTTAGAAATGTTGAATGTTGAAAAAACTAGGATGGTTGAAAAACTTTTTTTTGTGGGCCCTATCTAAAATATATTGTACAAATGGTTAAATTATACACTATCTGTTTTAAATTATACACTATCTAAAATCAAAAATGCTATTTCCTCCTACAAATCCTCCTACACACTAGATCCTGACATATGGTAAAACTGACGGTTAAGATCTGGAGAGATAATAAGTGGAGAAAGTGAATATTATATGATTGTGTGTGTAGGAGGATAAGTAGGAGGATTTGATAGGAGGATTTAGCAATGCTCATCTAAAATATATTGTTTTAAACTTGTACAAATGGTTTTTAAAGTAGTACATTATAATTTTTTTTATCAAGTCGTACATCTTCACCTAAACCGAAACAATTTCAACCTTCTAAAATCTAAACCATAAAACCTTACCTTCCATCCCATTTACTTCCCTTTATTCTCTCACTTAAAAAACACACACTTACATAAACACACATGCTAGACTTTCTCTCGCTACATCTTGCATCCCATACAAAATGAAAACAAACACTACACTCATCTGAAAAACATTATAATCTAGCACAATCCTCATTACCAAAACTCGGACCACCAAAAATCTACCACTTCGGACCTCACCATTGTCGTACCATCGTTCGACTTCACCATAGCCGGACGTAGCCACCAATGTTTGAACAGATCTATGAGTATTAATCAAGATCTGAAAGTTTTATAGTTAGATCTTTAAACTTTATTTCCAGATCTAATGTTTTTTCTTTTCTAAATATAGCCGTTATTTTTGGCGCATGGCCGCCGACATTGACGACGGTATTTCACCGGAAAAGGGTAGCCAATGCCGTCAAACAACCTTTGTTGTCAGAATACGTATGGTAATACAAATCTATCTATATTCTTGTTGTAGATCTAGAGGTTTAAGGATATTTTATAAATTTAAAGGTTATATGATATATTTATTTATTTTTTTAGTTGCAGCCCCGATGAAATTGCTGCAGCCGATGCAATTTGTGATCTAGCCGCCGGAACCTGCTATTATGTGCTATATGTCGGTAAATATTGCTACATGTTTATGGTTTTTTGTTGTGTGTAAATTGTTGAAAATATTACTCATATATAAATTTCGGGTAGATTTGTTTGCAAAATTATTTATAAATCTTGGGGTTTATAACATTTTTGGTATTCCTTTATACAGCCACTGGTGCCCGCCGCCTTGAACTTTGTGGCGAAAAAGACGTTGTCTTCGACGTCATGTTTTCATCTTTTGTAAGTTTTATTTTCTATATATATTTATATTTTGTATGTTATCTATTATTTATAGATCTAGATTTTCATAATTTTTTTTGCTTTAACGTTGATATGTTTTTCTAGGTCCGTTGCTAGAACCATCGTCTCCGTCGCCAGGACATTATCCGACGTCGATGGAATCTTTCCAACTCGCGTGAATCTTCGTCAAATGCCGATGTTGTAAACAAAAAGTAGCTTTAGTCACTGAAAAATGTGTTGGTAAATTGTTTATTTATGAACTTTGTTTTAGTTTGTAAATTCTATTTGTAAAGTGTGGTATATATTTATTATGTAAATTATTGGTAAATAATGTTAATGAAAAATTATTTTATCGGTAAACATTAAAAATTTATACTGTTATAAATTTTTGAATGTGTAAATGGTTAGTGAATCTTTTCTATTTGTAAATTAATTCTATAAATTGTTAACTGTTAAAACAAAATTAGTTGTAACTTGAAATTAAGATTTTTTCCGTAACTTTTAAAGTTAAA
The DNA here is from genome assembly GCA_025667525.1 of Glebionis coronaria. Classification (NCBI taxonomy): domain Eukaryota; kingdom Viridiplantae; phylum Streptophyta; class Magnoliopsida; order Asterales; family Asteraceae; genus Glebionis; species Glebionis coronaria. Next base: position 614,196,454 of record CM046874.1, on the reverse strand, counting down.
AAGTAGTGTAAACTGGAAAGTTTTTTAAAATATGAAAAGCTTTGATGCAATCTTCAAATTTTAATTTTTAGATGAAAACTAAAAATTTTGAAATTTAAATTTTTAAAAAGTAATTTTTAAAGGTTTTGAAATTTGAAATGACCAAAATATAGTCACAAGATAAAAAGTGAAGTCAAACATAGAAATTTTGAATTACCAAAATACAGTCCCAAGATAAAAAGTGAAGTCAAACAGAGAAATTTGGAATGACCAAAATACAGTCGCAAGATAAAAAATAAACCTAAAATATGATGAAGGATAAGATTGAATAAGATAACCATTTTTTTTTTTGGCATAATTTCGAAGCATGGGTTTGTAAGATGTGTCTAACTAAGAACCTGATTATAATTTCAAAATTTGTTACTAAACATAAAGTTGTTATTTTGCATTGTAAGTTTATGTGAATATGTTTCATCCTAAAGAGTTTAAAAATTATGTTGATTGTTTAAAAATTGCATTCCATTTGAAATTGTAAGAACAATTCGACATCAACTTTTTTGCTATTAAAGTTCTTGAATTAAGATATGTGAATAGTATAGTATTGTGCAAGGGAAGTGCCATCAAAGCCATATGAGCGTTTGTTTTTTGAGTATTGATTGAGACAATACAAGATGTTATCACTATAGATTTCTGGGGAAGAAAAGGTTTACTATAGTTTTGATGAAGCGGAAGACGACCCATAAAACTTCTATCCTCTTGAATTCTTAAACTCTCTCAACGTGAGCGGATTGCCACCACATTAATTGCGTTTGAAAATTGGATGCCCGATTATCCTTTTAAGGAATCTCAATCCGGTAAATGGATTATGTAATGGTACGAGGTTGATATGCAAACGCTTTGATCCTAATGTTATCGATGCTGAAATTGCTGTCGGGCAGCATGCTGGAGTTAGAGTGCTCTTGCCAAGAATTCCTCTAGCTCCATCACAAGAATATATGTTCTCTTTCAAGCTAAAGAGGACGCAATTTCCTGTCCGCCTTTCCTTTGCGATGACAATCCATCAGAAGTGTTCCCTTTCAACCAAAGTTTTAGTGAAGCCAGTTAAGCAGTTTGCCGAAGAAGGAGTGTACACCTCAAATGTTGTATACCAAGAAGTTTTGCGCGATGATTAACGGTCGTTACATTTGATCATTTGTTGTTTGACGTTTAGTTTTAATAACTGCTATTTAATATGTTGTTTTGTATTGGATATTTTATATAAAACTGAATTATCACATGCTACCACATTTTGCAATTATACTTGGATCTTACCATGATGTAATGTTTCGTTAATTATCTGCCGCTAGGCAATTCCGCCGCTATGCGCGGGTACTCGTCTAGTATTATTAAGGAATGCATCATTGATTTGGATACAAAATTTACGTTGACATTTTAAAATTTTAAACTGGGAACAAAATTTCATATTGGCTATATATGATGCCTCCCTAATGATTCCAGTATGATCCATCCTTACCAAATTGTCATCTTTGACTTTTGCAGTCAAAATTACCTGATAAGCAGACTGGCTTTTCTGAATTATCTCTCAAGCTTAGTCTATGCATTCTGTAAACGATGCTTCCATATTTTGTTAGGACATGTTAAGTGAAAAAAAATCCCATGGTTCAGTTGGGATGAAAACAGTGGAATGGAAAATGGTTTTGTAAGTGATGGTTAAGTTCAGAGAATCAGTTATACAAATGGACTATTACTTGTAATTGTTTAGTAAACTCATTTCTTTGGTATGTCGTGTACAGTAAAGAAATAGGTATGTAAGAATTCTAGTTATGTGTATAGGAAAGGTTTGTTTCTGGGAAAATAAATGGTTATGTCCATAAAGCTTCACTTTTTCAGCCCAAAAAAGATGTTCAACAAAACAGGTTTTATGTATGTAAAGCTTCACTTCCAAAGTGTGAAGCTTGTAAAATCTTGATTAGATAAACTAATGCAATAAACTGATGGTGACAAGCAATATTCTTTAAGAGTTGGTAGGTGTAATTCGTACCAGAAGCTGTAACCACCTCGCCTAGATCGCGGTGGGGGCGCTTGAGCAAAGATCCTCCAAACATTTCATTTGCGATACCTAAAATAGTAATATCAACATATCAACCTAGTACAAGTCGAATAATAAAATAGTACAAGTCGCATAATCAAAAGAATAACAAGGGATCTATTTGAGAAAATGTTTTTATTTTTTTATTAATAAAAAGTACGGGTCGAATAATATCATATTACAAGTCGAACAACTAGAGGATCTATTTGGGAAAAAGTTTTTAATTTTTTATTATTAAAAAGTACGGGTCGAATAAAATATAGGTCAAAGTCGAATAACATAATTATTTGAGATTAATTTATTAAAAATTATTATTTTATTAAAAAAGTACCGGTCGAATAACCGATGTGTCACGTTCAAATGATAGTCGAATAGGTCGAATAGGTCGAATAGGGGTAATTGGCTAATTTTGTTTTGAGAAGTGTTGTTTTTGTTTTTGAGTGCCATGTTCCTTTTAGTCCTCTTTTTGAAATAGCCCTAACAACAATGATGATTCTAAGCGCCTTTAAAAAAATGATGATTCTAAGCAATGAGTATGATAACTGGCAGGTTTGATCTACTCAAAAGAAGCAAAACTGGTTTTCTGCAATGCTGCACTAATTAAATACAACCTCATATTTCTTGTGCAATCTTCTGAGCCTTTGAGGGTGTATTATTTGCTTGCTTTTCCTATCTATTTGGCTTGTCCATATCTGTGGTTATACATTTCGTGCAGTTCATCTTTATAAAAAGCCTATTTCCAGCTCGATTATTGCCTGTGTGTTGAGCATCTAAGTTCAAAGTGATTAAAGGTGTAATGTTGGTTGGTCAAACAATGATCTTCATCTGCTCTTTCACATATTTACTTGTGCTAGCTAGATCAATTTTATGTTAGATCAGTTTTCTGCTTTATGAACTTCTTTTTCATCCCAAGTCATAATAACCACATAAGCCAAGAAAATATAGGGTTATATCATCGATATGTACTAGTGTAAGACCAAAACCTTAAATAATCATTGATTGAAGTTGTACAGACCATATGACGAAGAAACAAACTAAACCTTTGTGTCTGTTTCTTGTAATGTGGCATGATTCATTTTTCGCCGTGTAAATTTTGAATCCAAACGAAATCAAATATATACTTGATCTTTCCATCATATTGTGTGCCTCACTATTAAAAGTAACCATAAGCCTCTAAACATGAAACTTTAAATATCAGATTACGGCGCGGCTAACTTGTGGCTTGAAAGCTCAGACCAAAATGTCTAACAAAGCCTTGTGATTGAGTATGGATAAGCATTTTCGTTCTTTGTTAGAATTAGTACTAATATTTGTTAAATATAAACATTCGACAGTTTGGCCGAGTGGTCTAAGGCGCCAGATTTAGGCTCTGGTCCGAAAGGGCGTCGGTTCAAATCCCACAGCTGTCATTTCATTTTGATTTTTTTATAAAATCTACCAACAGATGGATCACCACCACCTGCACGCACCTTTTCTTCCATCCCCCACCTTCACTGGAATCCCTTTGTCCAAATGGAGTCTGTAATTTTGTATTTCATTATCATCAACTAAACAGTTCAACCAAAAACTGTACAATTGCTCGATGGTCTGATTTGGTTCTAAACCGAATATCCGAATGACATAGTTTCTTAAACTTAGCGTATTAAGAGGTCCACATTGTGATTATGATACAAGCCGACAAGGCCACCCGATGATGAGAAAATCATGTATACAGTACTATACAGTATATATAGCATTACATATATACAGTATGATGAGAAAATCCATGTGGAGTATGTATTAGATTATTGCTAGGCAATATTGTTCTGACTTTGACACTTTGTCGTAGAGCCTCCTGAATGTCCTCGACCAACCCAATCCTAGGCCGCTACTCTTTTATTTTTCCTTTTGAAATCACAATTTAGCAGCAGATGTAGCTTCCGCAGTGGCAGAGATTGAACACTTTTAGGAGTTGAGTATAAAACTTTTAGGTGTTGAGTATAAAACATACATGTCGGCCAGTGAAGTAAACATACATGTAGGAGTTGAGTATAAAAACAAAGGCATGCGAATGTAGAAAGCATACCTTTCTCGGCCTTTTGGCTAAGATCAAGTGTAGTATCTGTTCTTATCAGTTTAATATCTTATACGTGAGCCATCGGCTCACTCGATATTAATCTTATTTTTTAATATCGCTTTTACGTGTCGCCACATCGGCTCACCACAGTAGCTTGCTGCTGGGGTCCTTCACGTGTCGCCTTGGTGTTGCACTATTGCCTAGGATTGGCGCACCCCTCCAATTACTAGTTCAATGTTTCCATAAATATTTTATGATGATCACTCGAGCATTTATCGTGTTACAAGCTCAATTAATCACAAAGACACCCACATTTAACCTGATATCTTAATTTATCTCTTTTGCTGGTTTTAGTGGCAGAGATTGAACACTTATAGTGAGGTACAAAATAGATAGATATTATGAAGGGAAGTCGTTTCTACAAGTGAGTGTATAGAAAAAGCCAGTCCAAGAATAAATCTAACTTATTTCAGTCATTATACACCATCTGAACCAAGAACAAGTACTCACTAGATCTTATGCAAACCAAACTACCAATCAAACCATTGTTTGCATTTTTTTGTTTCTCGTTCTTGTTACACCGAAAATAAATATCTTTTTTTTTATTAAAAAATGCTAGGCTCGTTGCTCATGTAACATATGGAGTCATGAGGTATATATTGTTAACCAATGGCAGAACTTGGCTAATTTACAAACCCAAAAAGAAATCTATCGCCTTAATGTTAAGTAACTAAATGTTAACAACCAGAAAGTATCACAAATGGATTGAACAACCAGGATGTATCGAAGTTGTTCAAGAAACATAACAGAATCTTGGGAATGAGAAACAAGATTGAACTATGCTCTTGGCTTTGATTACTTGAAACTAAACGTTTACAAGATTATGTAATTGAGAGAGAAAAGGAAATTACAATTTCAAAGCTAATTGAACAAATGAAGATTACAAACTATTTATAAGAGAGATGGGATTGGAGAGTTAGTTACATATTCTGTTATAACCATATGGGAGAAATACACATGTAACTCATGTGTTCAGCTTAGCTGCACACATGCACCCCATGTGCCACATTGGCTATAACAGATAAACTGATGTTTATCAATCCATCCTCCTTACAAAATTCTTGTCCTCAATAATTTAGAAATCAAAGTCTGGGTACCTTTATGATCTTGTCCAAGGGCTCCCAAGTAGCATCATCTTTAGTACCATTAGTCCACTGAATCAACCCATAGACAGCCACTACATTGTTCTTCTTAAGGACCTTCCTTTCCAACAAAGCCAATGGTTGAGCTGCCAATCTTCCCTCTGTATTGCACATTGGAATTGCAACATCATGCGGATTAGGTGGTACTCCCTTATACTTCTTCAACTGAGAGACATGAAACACATTATGTATCTCGGCTTGGGAGTTAAGTTCCAACTGATAGGCCACTTGTCCAATCTTAGCACTAACTATGAAAGGACCAAAATACTTAGGTGAGAGCTTGTGTTGTTTCCCCATCCTTACTGTAACTTGCCTGTGTGGCTGCAATTTCAATAACACCTAATCACCAACATCAAAAATCCTTTCTAGTCTTTCTTTGTCGGCTTGTTGTTTCATCCAATTTTGGGCTCTTGATAGATGAAACTTTACTGTTTGTAACTTTTCTTCTTTGTCCTTCAAACTTTTGTCAACAGCTTCCACCTTACTTAAACCCCCCAAGTATGGCACATGTACTGGTGGAACAATACCATAGACCACTTCAAATGGAGTCATCTGCGTGGATGTGTGAAAATTGGAATTGTACCACAGCTCAGCTAAGGACAACCATTTACACCATTCTTTTGGGTGTTCTCATGTCATACACCTCAAGTACCCTTCCAAACACCTATTCACCACCTCAGTTTGGCCATCAGTCTGGGGATGGTAGGTTGTGGACATCAACAATTGGACTTGCAACATTTTGAAAAGCTCTTTCCAAAATGTACTTAGAAAAATCTTATCCCTGTCTGACACAATTGACTGTGGCATACCATGGAGTTTGTAGACATTGTCAATGAAGGCCTGGGCCACTTGATTAGCATTAAAAGGACGAGATAAAGCCACAAAATGAGCATATTTGCTGAGTCTGTCCACTATGACCATAATCACATTCTTTCCTTGTGACTTTGGTAGTCCCTCAATGAAATCCATTGACACACTTGTCCATATATTCTGGGGTATAGGTAATGGCTGTAAAAGACCGGGATAAGCTAACAGATCTGGTTTATTCCTCTGACAAACCACACATTCTTGTACAAACTTTTTAACCTCTTTTCTGAGCCCCTTCCAATAGACTGTAGAACAGATCTTGTGGGTAGTGACCTTGACCCCTGAATGTCCACCAATAGACCCTCCATGGAAATGTTCCAATAGATCAGTCATGAGTTGAGCATTATCACCTACTACCACTTTACCTTTTCTCAACAACTGACTATTAGCCCATACATAATGTTTCTTACTCCCTGATTGTGTTTGCAATTGTTCTATCAGTCTTTTAAGCTTGTCATCAGTAACCCAAGTTTCTTCAATTTTCTTGGCCAAATCACTAGTTACCAAGGTAGTCACCATACTAAACAACTCAGAAGTATGTAATCTTGAAAGGGCATCAGCTGCAACATTGTCACACCCCTTTTTGTACACTACCTCATAGTCAAAACCCATGAGCTTAGGCAACCACTTCATCTGAGTAGGGGTTATAATTCTTTGATCCAACAAATACTTCAAGCTAAAATGATCTGTCTTGATAATAAAGTGCCTATCTAACAAATAGCCCCTCCATTTCTCAAGAGCCAATAAGACAGCTAAAAATTCCTTTTCATAAGTGGACAAACTTTGATGCTTAATAGATAAGGTTTTACTCAAATAAGCAATTGGGTGACTTTTTTGTTGCAACACTGCCCTAATCCTATCCCAGAAGCATCAGTTTCCACTATAAATGGGGTATTGAAGTCAGGAAGAGCCAAAACTAGAGCTTTGATCATAGCCTCTTTAAGTCTCTCAAAAGCTGAATGGGCTTCACTAGTCCATTTGTAACCACCTTTCTTAAGTAACTGAGTCAAGGGTCTACTAATAGTAGCAAAACCTTGAATGAACCTTCTGTAGTAACCTGTGAGACCAAGAAATCCTCTTAGCTGTTTGACAGTTGTTGGAGTAGGCCATTCTTGCATAGATTTGACTTTACTAGGATCTGTGGCTACTCCTTGTGCAGAAATCACATGACCCAAATACTCCACTTGATTTGTGCCAAACACACACTTATATTGTTTAGCAAACAATTTATTCTGCCTCATAGTTACTAAGACAGCAAACAAATGTTGAACGTGTTCCTCTAAAATTTTGCTATAGACTAGTATATCATCAAAGAAAACTAGTGTGAACTTCCTCAAATAGGATTTGAAAACCTCATTCATCAGTGATTGAAATGTAGATGGTTGATAGGTGTGTAAACACCCATCCTTTTACCACTTAATTCTGGCTAAAACAAGACCAAAACACGTATTTAATATCATTTGTTTGGAATTATGCGTGGTTTTTGTGTTTATTGTGTTTTCAGAGCTAACCGGATGAATATTAAAGAAAACATGGGATTGCACGGGTTTAATCTAGAAAAAGACTCAAGACGAAGTCTCTTGTCCAAGAGATGCAAAAGATTTGAAGTCAATGGGCCTATTTGAAGATTTATCGAAGAAAAGGACCAAAGATGGAAGATTTTCATATGTCGAAGAAACTCAAGTCTATTAAACGAAGAAATTAAAAGACGAGTTGAATTTAATCGACAACAAATCCCGAATCGGAATAAAAAACGTTAACTTTTCTGAAAAGACGAGAAGACAAGAAGAAAGGGAGAAAGCCCACTCACCAACCAACCACTAGGAGTATAAATAGATTCCTCCTTCACATTTTAGGGAGTTAGCTTCATTTTTCCTTTCTCCCAGTTCTTAGGTTCGTAGCTTCACCAACACCATTAGGGTGTTTGGTGATTTTTAATTTTTCTTTCAATCTTGTAACTCTTAATCATTACTCTTGTTACTTTTACATTAATCTATCAATTCCATCTTTTCATTCATCTTGTTCTTCATCATCTTCTATTGCAAGTTCTTAAGTTTTTTATTTGATTCAAGTTTGATCTTAAAAAGTTGTTGATTTAGTGTTTTTATTGGTGGGATTTGTTACTTATGGTATTTAAATGATTTGTTTTTAATTTGGTAAAACCTTTTTGAGTATTTTGCTTGATTTTGATTAAAACCCGTTTTCCCTGTTTTACTCGTCTGCTACTGTTCTTCATTTTTTAAACATTCCGAATAGTGCTTACTTTCCGAATAGACCATTTGATAATTCCCTTACTCGGAATATTTCAAATATTCCGAATAGTGTTGTTTTTCCGCATAGCCAAGTTTACTTTTTCCCTTATTCGGAATATCTCGTATATTCCGAATTGCCCATTTTTCCGCATAGACATTTTTTTCCGAATAGGTCCTTTCTTTCCGAATAGGCATGTTTTTCCGAATAGAGCAATTTTCCGCATAAGCCATGTTTTCCGCATAAGGGTAATTTTTCCGAATAGAAATTCAATATTCCGAATAGTGTCTTTCTTTCCGCATAGACTAAACTTTCCGAATAGCCCATTTTTCCGAACAAGACATTTTTCCGCATAGGGTCTTTTTCCGTTTAACATCTCATTATTCCGAGTAGGCTATTATATTCCGCATAAGTGATTGTTCCGGATAACTCTTTTCTTCAGTAAGATTATTTCTCTGATTTATCATTTTCCCTTTTATATTTACTGCAAGTTTAATTCCAGTACTTCATTTATTTATCCTTTCAATAGAATAGAAAACCAAATCCACTTTTTGTCACCAAAAACAATCATTCCACTTTTAACTGAGATCAATTCGAGAGGATACCGAGAATCGAACTTTTTCAACATAGAAAAACCGAATATCAAATGGCGCCGCTGCCGGCTCTTCTCGTTAAGATCAAAAGTTTTTTGTGAGAACTTGGATTTTGGGATCCGTTCCCCGTGAACGTTACTTTTTCATCATAAAAATTTTCAAAAATCCTAAAAAATATATATACTTTTCAAAAATACAAAAAAATTAAAAAACATAAAAACCAAAAATATTTTTGCTTTGTTTTTTTTGTTCGTTCTTTTGCAGGTGTATGCGCACTCGATCCACGTCATATCAAGAGCCCGAGCCTCTCGATCATTTAGACATGGCCGGTGTCCCACCTCCAAACAATAATAACAACAACAACATGAACAATAACAACAACAATGAGCACCTTCCGGATAATCGCCCGATGATTGAACTGCTACAAGCTCATGTAGATGGCAACACGGATACAATTGTCATTCCTCCAATTGCCGCCAACAATTTCGAGCTCAAGTCAGGCTTTATCCAGATGGTCTCCGCTCAACCATTCTTGGGACGTACCATTGATGATCCACACGACCACATCAAGAGATTTCTACAACTCACCAACACGGTCAAGTTCAATGGTGTTCCACAAGAGGTTATAAGGTTACAACTTTTTCCCTTTTCTTTAGAAGGACAAGCCCGGCATTGGCTTGCTAAGGAACCGCCACAGAGTATTCTCTCGTGGACGGATTTAGAAACAAAGTTCATCAATTACTTTTTCCCACCCTCTCGTACTACCGCATTGCGGAATGAGATCATAAATTTTGAACAAAAGTACGATGAGTCGTTCAGTGAATCTTGGGATCGTTTTAAAGATCTTTTAAGAAAATGCCCACAACATGGTTTTACCAAAGTACATCAAATTAATACTTTTTACAATGGTTTAAGCATGAGTGACCAAGATTCACTGAACAGTGCTTCGGGGGGTAATCTATTGGCTAAGACTTCCAATGCTGCTTGGGATATCATTGAGAACAAATCTCGTGTGCAAACCAAGAGTGTTCGGACCAATGTTGCTAGTGCTAGCACTAATGACAGCGACAAGCGATTAGACAAAATCACTACGCTTCTTGAATCGCTTGTCACCCACACCGTCAGCAACAACAACAGCAACGACGCCAAAAATGCTCAAGTGCATGCTGTCAGCCAACCTTGTGAGATATGCGGTGGACCTCACTCTTACACAACTTGTACCGCCACCCAAGACTACCCTGCTGAGAATGTGAATGCGGCATATGGCACCTATCCTCAACCTGCTTATCAAGCTAGACCTCAAGGTGACCGTAACTTGCTTAGCTATCGCAGCAACAACTATCTTTCACCACCTGGTTTCTCTCCTACCAACCCAACCCAACAACAAAACCTTAATCGCCCTCCTCAACAACAACAACAACCTCGACAACCATACATCCCTCCTCACAAGCAGCAACAACCGCCTCAACGTAACAATCAAGTCTACCATACCAACCACCTGCATACAATGCTCCTCCCAACCAAACCACCACTGCATTACACCAAGAGGTTGCAACCTACATGAGGACCAATGATGTGATCGTGGAAAATCTACAACAGGAAGTGCGAAACTTGAAGGCAGACTTGGTCAAGCAAGGAAATGATTTGAGAGCAGATATGAGAAATACGTTGGATAGCCAAACTAATGATCTAAGGAACATGATGGCTAGTTTCTTCCAAAGTAGTCAACCCTCTTCTTCGGGTACTCTTCCGAGTAACACCGTTGCGAATCCAAGAGGGGAGATGAAAGCAATCACCACTCGAAGTGGCAAAGGTACAAAGGAACCCGAGCTTCCTATATCTCCACCGGTGATTGTGACTAAGGAGAACGAGTCACCTGCTCCTATTCCTCCTCCTTCTCCTTCCCCAGTTTCTCCACCTCTTCCTTCTACCCCTCCTCCACCCGTGGTTGTGAGTGATCCTATTCTCCCAAAGCCTTCCTCTTCTTCCAATATACCTTATCCATCTAGGTTGAGGAAAGAGAAGCAAAAGAGCAAGGATGATATTCAGGTTTCAAACTTCCTTAAAATGTTCAAACAACTGAATTTCAATATCTCCTTCGCTGAGGCTCTCGCTCACATGCCCAAATATGCAAAAATGTTTAAAGATCTTCTGAGCGACAAGGAAAAGCTCCTCGATATTGCCAACACCCAACTTAATGAGAACTGCTCTGCAGTGCTCTTAAGGAAATTGCCAACCAAGCTTGGTGATCCGGGTCATTTTCTTATCCCTTGCAATTTCCCGGGAGTAGAGAATTGCATGGCCCTAGCCGATCTAGGTGCCAGTATTAATCTCATGCCTCTAAGTGTTTGGAAGCAATTATCTCTCCCAGAGCTAGTCCCCACCAAAATGACTTTGGAATTAGCTAACCGTACGGTTGCTTATCCAGTGGGGATAGCCGAAGACGTCATTGAAGGAGTCGACAAATTCACCTTCCCTGCTGATTTTGTTGTCGTCGACTACGAGATGGACCCCCGTGTGCCACTAATTGTTGGTCGTCCATTCCTTAGGACCGGTCGCACTCTTATTGATGTTGAAGCCGGTGAGCTTATCATGAGAGTGGGTGACGATAAAGTAGTCTTCAACATGGGAAAGTTGTCTAAACAGCCTTATTCACATGAGAGTGTTAATTGTATTGACGTTCTTGATGAGGCTTGTGAAGAACACTTTAATGATGCTTGCAAAAGTATTCCTACCTCTCTTCCCAATGTTGAGACCGTGTCCTCTATTGATTCATCGTTGTCTCTATTTGGAGATAGTGATTTATTTTGGAACAATCTTGACGACACCATGGGAGATGTGAATTTAGCTACTAATGACTCTCCTAACGATGGGGATGAAGACATGAATTTCTTTGACAATCTTCTCACCGAAGACAATCCTTCTCCTCCATCTCCCACGGTCATTGCTATCGATACTCCGACTTCGAATACGCCTCCCGTCAAAAATCCTCCGGATCTAGAACTTAAGGAGTTGCCGCCCCATCTTGAGTATGTATTCCTCGAAGAAGAGAAGAAGTCGCCAGTTATCATTGCTAAGGATTTGAAGGATGAAGAGAAAGCCGACTTGTCGCTGTGTTGAAAGATCATAAGAAGGCTATTGCTTGGAAGATTTCGGATATTCGTGGAATTGATCCTCACTTCTGCACGCACAAAATTCTCATGGAGGACGACTATAAGCCCACTATTCAAAGCCAACGAAGGGTGAATCCAAAGATACATGAAGTCATCAAAACAGAGGTTATCAAACTTCTTGATGCGGGTATGATTTACCCTATTTCGGATTCACCATGGGTTAGTCCAATCCATTGTGTGCCCAAGAAGGGCGGAATAACCGTTGTTCCTAATGAACACAACGAGTTGATTCCCACTCGTCTCGTTACTGGGTGGAGAGTTTGTATAGACTACCGCAAACTCAATGATGCCACGAGAAAGGATCATTTTCCTCTACCTTTTATGGACCAAATGCTTGAACGTTTAGCAGGTAATGAATATTACTGCTTTCTTGATGGTTTCTCGGGTTATTTTCAAATACCCATCGATCCCCAAGATCAAGAGAAGACTACATTCACTTGTCCCTATGGCACATTTGCTTACAAAAGAATGCCTTTTGGCTTATGTAATGCGCCCGGGACTTTCCAAAGGTGTATGTTAGCTATCTTCCATGACATGGTTGAACAAACCATGGAAGTCTTCATGGATGATTTCTCGGTCTTCGGGGATTCATTCTCTTCTTGCCTTGCCAATTTAGAACGTATGCTAAAGTGGTGCGAAGACACTCGTCTAGTTCTGAATTTGGAAAAATGCCATTTTATGGTAAAAGAAGGCGTCGTGCTTGGACATAAGATCTCGAAAGCCGGTCTTGAAGTAGACCGTGCTAAAGTCGATGTTATCGCAAAGTTGCCTCCACCTTCAAACGTGAAGGGTGTGAGAAGTTTTATGGGTCATGCGGGCTTCTACCGTCGATTCATCAAAGATTTTTCTCAAATCGCTCGCCCGATGACCCACCTCTTGGAAAAAGATACTCCTTTTATCTTTTCCAAAGAGTGTCTTGAAGCCTTCAACTCACTTAAGGATAAGCTAACTAAGGCACCCGTCTTGGTTACCCCTAATTGGGAGCTTCCCTTTGAGTTGATGTGCGATGCTAGTGATTTTGCTATTGGAGCGGTTCTGGGGCAAAGAGTGAACAAACACTTCCAACCGATCCATTACGCTAGCAAGACAATGACAGGGGCACAATGGCATTATACGACAACCGAAAAAGAGCTTTTAGCTGTTGTCCATGCTTTTGAAAAATTCCGCCCCTATCTTGTCCTTTCCACCACCATCGTGTATACCGATCATTCCGCGTTGAAGTACTTGTTGACAAAGCAAGATTCCAAACCAAGACTTCTTCGCTGGGTTTTGCTGCTCCAGGAATTTAAAATCGAAATTCGTGATAAGAAAGGAGCAGAAAACCTAGCCGCGGACCATCTTAGCAGACTTGAGGATCCATACCAAGGGGATCATCCGAATAAAGAAATCAATGATTCTTTCCCCTTGGAGACCTTAATGTCTATAAACTCGAAGCTGAATGAAACCCCGTGGTTTGCGGACTTTGCAAACTACTTGGCAGGTGGAATTCTCAAGGAAGGGTTGACGTCCCAACAAAAGAAAAAGTTCTTCACCGACATTAAGACTTACTTTTGGGACGACCCTTACCTATTCAAACAATGTGCCGACTTGATTATCCGCCGATGTGTTGATGGACCGGCAGCGTCTGAAATCCTTGATGCTTGCCACAAAGGACCCACCGGTGGTCACTTTGGTCCCAACTTCACCGCCAAAAAAGTGTTTGATTCCGGATTTTATTGGCCCTCCATATATCGTGATGCTCACAATATGGTTAAACGATGTGATGTTTGCCAAAAGCAAGGCAAAATCACACATAAAGACGAGATGCCTCAGAATTTCATTCAAGAGTGTGAAATTTTTGATGTTTGGGGTATCGACTTTATGGGGCCATTCCCTTCTTCTAAAGGAAACAAATACATCCTTGTAGCCGTTGACTACGTCTCCAAATGGGTTGAAGCCAAAGCTCTACCCACTAATGACGCAAGGGTGGTTTGTTACTTTTTGAAAGCTCTTTTCGCTAGATTCGGTGTGCCTCGTGCCATTATTAGTGATCGTGGGACTCATTTCTGCAATGACCAATTCGCAAGAGTCATGGATAAGTACGGTGTCAATCATCGTCTTTCCACAGCCTACCACCCACAAACTAATGGCCAGGCTGAAATATCCAACCGAGGACTAAAGCGAATTCTGGAAAGAACCGTGGGAGAGCATCGTGCCGCATGGGCTGATAAACTTGATGATGCTTTGTGGGCTTTCCGTACTGCTTACAAGACCCCGATCGGCTGTACGCCTTATCGTCTTGTGTACGGGAAAGCGTGCCACCTCCCCATTGAGTTGGAGCACAAGGCTTATTGGGCCTTGAAATGGGCTAATTTTGATATAAACAAAGCCGGTGACCTACGCAAGATCCAACTCAATGAGCTGAATGAACTCCGTAATGAGGCTTATGAAAATTCTTTGATCTATAAGGAAAGAACTAAGCTCATTCACGACTCCAAGATTAAGAACCGAGAGTTCCATGTTGGAGACAAAGTCTTACTTTTTAACTCTCGGTTGAAAATCTTCTCGGGCAAGCTCAAATCTCGTTGGTCCGGCCCATTCACCATTGCCCAAATTTTTCCATATGGTACTCTCGAGCTCGCTCAACCTAATGGACCGAATTTTAAGGTGAATGGCCAACGAGTGAAGTTGTACTTTGGTGAGGACACCTCTCAGGAGGTGATTCCATCCCTCACCACGTTCCCCATAAACTGAATTTGGGTCGAGTCAGGCTCGTGACTCGGTTATCAAAAACAAGCGCTCCTCGGGAGGCAGCCTGAGTATCTATCCCTTTAACCCCCTAAGTGTAGGGGAGGACCTATTTTGGTCGTTTGTGTTTGTGTGGTGATGTGATTACAGGGATAACTGCAATCTTGGAATCTTTGAAAGAACCGTGCTCCCGTGTTATCTGAAATCTGGTTCTATCTCTCAACTATCGTGATTCACTTTTCTTCATACTCACATTTGAAATTGATCACGTTAGTCGTCTCTTCCTTAACTTGAGTTAACCAACGTGCACAATGTCATAAGTGTAGGGGAGACTTCTCCCACATGCTTAAACATTGAGGACAATGTTTATCTTAAGTGTAGGGGGACTTCTATCGAAGTTTTAAGTGGACTTTTCCATGAAAATGCCTTCATTTAACCGGAAAATCCTATTTTTCAACATTTTTCAAATTTTTTATTAACTTTGGCCATTTAGTCGTAAATTTTAAATTTTTATCGTTGATTTCATATGTATATATCCCGCAATAAAGTCAAAAATATTAATAAAGTGGTGTAGCTAGTTTTGAAATCTTTGACATATTAGGCCCGTTGCGTTTATTTTGACTCAACCCGAATAGACTTATCCAAGTTTATTCTAGCTAGTATCCTTAACCATGTAGACCTTAATTGGTTTATTAGGCTAAGTGTCCACGAGTCTCATTACTTGAGATTTTAAATTGTGGAGGACGAGAAATGATAGAGTCAATTATAAGTCGGTATTCTTGCACAAGCTCACTTGGCGTAATTATTTGCCTATTCTCCCATCACTTGCTAATAATTTATCTGCAATAAGTAAGGTCGTACGATTTGAAAAGTTACTTAGCTTCTAGCCCAAGATCGTTTAAAAGTTGCTCGGTAATGATAAGAGTTCATAGCCAAGGCATAACTTATGAAGCGGGGCGCGAAGATTGGCGAGTCCGAAAAGGCCCTAACAAGGCATGAGGATTCAATTTTATTGCTGAAGATCCAAAGTGATGTGAAAAGCATTATTCCTAAAGTCTATATGAATGATCAAGACTCACGACGAAAAGCAATCAACTCCCATAAAGATCATGGAGAAGTCTATCCGAAAAGACCCTAACAAGGTATGAGGATAAATAGATCCAAGTCCAAAAAGGAGGCGGATCGTTGTATCTGAAAATCCCAATTAGAGATTGAAGAAATAATCATGAAGTCGTGGTCAACAAAGTTGGAGTACCCCTCAAAAGTCTCCAAGTGAAGAAACTCTATTATGATGAGAAGACCATTATCTCAAGAACGTCTCTCGAAGATATGAAGTATGAAGTACATGCCAAATATCGGCCCGAGAAAGGTCTCAAATCGTGAACCAAGTTATGCCAAGATATGAACTTTTTGATATCCCGAGAAGCAGTTTTAAGAGATTTTGTCCTTTAGCTAACTATTGATCAAATCGTCCTACTTTGCTTTCAGCCTTAATAAACTATCGAAATAAGTCCAAAAATGCATCTTCATGATCATTCTAAGACAAAAATAAAATATAAGAGATACACCTAGGAATAAGGGAGTTTAAGCATTTAATTAAGCCATGTGTGTAAGTGTTTGATTTGCTAACTTATAATAACAATGATCTCGTTTTTAAGCTTAGTTTGGGGAACGTGAAACTTGAGGGTGATAAATCTTCGCAACACCAAAGCCCTAATGTAAGTCCTTGATTTCTTTACAAGTTATTTCCATCCTTTTGTTTATTTTAAAGTTTTAAGTTCTCTTAGTATTTTAATTGTTGTTTAGTAGAATTTAAATAAGGCCAAGGTTGATTGATTATGAGAAAAATGTAAAATTGCTTTATCACTAAGCATTGCATGAGGGCATGGCAATGGTTAAGTGTAGGGGATTTGATAGGTGTGTAAACACCCATCCTTTTACCACTTAATTCTGGCTAAAACAAGACCAAAACACGTATTTAATATCATTTGTTTGGAATTATGCGTGGTTTTTGTGTTTATTGTGTTTTCAGAGCTAACCGGATGAATATTAAAGAAAACATGGGATTGCACGGGTTTAATCTAGAAAAAGACTTAAGACGAAGTCTATTGTCCAAGAGATGCAAAAGATTTGAAGTCAATGGGCCTATTTGAAGATTTATCGAAGAAAAGACCAAAGATGGAAGATTTTCATATGTCGAAGAAACTCAAGTCTATTAAACGAAGAAATTAAAAGACGAGTTGAATTTAATCGACAACAAATCCCGAATCGGAATCAAAAACGTTAACTTTTCTGAAAAGACGAGAAGACAAGAAGAAAGGGAGAAAGCCCACTCACCAACCAACCACTAGGAGTATAAATAGATTCCTCCTTCACATTTTAGGGAGTTAGCTTCATTTTTCCTTTCTCCCAGTTCTTAGGTTCGTAGCTTCACCAACACCATTAGGGTGTTTGGTGATTTTTAATTTTTCTTTCAATCTTGTAACTCTTAATCATTACTCTTGTTACTTTTACATTAATCTATCAATTCCATCTTTTCATTCATCTTGTTCTTCATCATCTTCTATTGCAAGTTCTTAAGTTTTTTATTTGATTCAAGTTTGATCTTAAAAAGTTGTTGATTTAGTGTTTTTATTGGTGGGATTTGTTACTTATGGTATTTAAATGATTTGTGTTTAATTTGGTAAAACCTTTTTGAGTATTTTGCTTGATTTTGATTAAAACCCGTTTTCCCTGTTTTACTCGTCTGCTACTGTTCTTCATTTTTTAAACATTCCGAATAGTGCTTACTTTCCGAATAGACCATTTGATAATTCCCTTACTCGGAATATTTCAAATATTCCGAATAGTGTTGTTTTTCCGCATAGCCAAGTTTACTTTTTCCCTTATTCGGAATATCTCGTATATTCCGAATTGCCCATTTTTCCGCATAGACATTTTTTTCCGAATAGGTCCTTTCTTTCCGAATAGGCATGTTTTTCCGAATAGAGCAATTTTCCGCATAAGCCATGTTTTCCGCATAAGGGTAATTTTTCCGAATAGAAATTCAATATTCCGAATAGTGTCTTTCTTTCCGCATAGACTAAACTTTCCGAATAGCCCATTTTTCCGAACAAGACATTTTTCCGCATAGGGTCTTTTTCCGTTTAACATCTCATTATTCCGAGTAGGCTGTTATATTCCGCATAAGTGATTGTTCCGGATAACTCTTTTCTTCAGTAAGATTATTTCTCTGATTTATCATTTTCCCTTTTATATTTACTGCAAGTTTAATTCCATTACTTCATTTATTTATCCTTTCAATAGAATAGAAAACCAAATCCACTTTTTGTCACCAAAAACAATCATTCCACTTTTAACTGAGATCAATTCGAGAGGATACCGAGAATCGAACTTTTTCAACATAGAAAAACCGAATATCAATGGTGCATTAGTCAATCCAAAGGGCATAACCAGAAACTCATAATGACCCTAATGAGTTTTGACAGCTGTCTTGGGGATGTCATCCTTATGCATCCTGATTTGATGATATCCGGACCTCAAGTCAAACTTGGAAAAGATGGTAGCACCATGTAATTCTTCTATTAACTCTTCTATGATAGGGATAGGGAATTTGTCCTTAATGGTGTGCTTATTGAGTTGCCTGTAATCCACACACATCCTCTAAGTATTGTCTTTCTTCATTACCATTACTATAGGAGAAGCAAATGGACTATTACTAGGCTTAATCACCCCTGACTCCAACAATTCCTTCACCATAGCCTCTATAGCATCTTTTTGCATTGGTGGATGTCTATAAGGCCTAATGTTGATTGGTGGAGCACCTAAAACCAATGGTATTTTGTGGTCATGACTTCTCTGAGGAGGCAACTCAGAAGGTACTGCAAACACATCTTCAAACTCATTTACCACTTTAGCCAATGCAGGAGCCATTTGCCCCCCTTCTGCACTAGATAATTGAACACCAGTGTTTGGGTAGACACAAAACATCAACAACTCAGCTTTATATGACTCTACAAACTGTTTGCCCTGATTTTTCCCATCCAACCATTGCATCTGAGGCTTAGGAGAACCCCTTAAAGTCATCCTTTTATTCCTATACATGAACTCCATCCTTAACTGACTAAAATTACATTTGATATCACCCAATGTTGCTAACCATTGTATTCCAAGCACCATTTCACATGCACCTAATGGCATAATCATGACATCCGTATGAAATGTTTCCCCTTGCAATTACCATTCAAACCCTTGCACTCAGTATCACTTATCAATTTCTTCCCTCCTCCTACAGTTACAGATAGTGGACAAGTGCTGGTCATCTTACACCCTACCTGTTTAGCTACATTCAAGTCCAAAAAATTGTGAGTAGCCCCACAATCAACCAATATGTGTACTGTATGTTTTCCCACTTTCCTAGTAATCCTCAATGTTTGAAAAGAATTTGCACCATCCAAAGCATTCAAAGACACTTGGGTTAACCCCTGTGGTTCTACTATTTCTACCATTTCTTCACCCAAACACTCTTGGTACTCTTCTTCACAATCTTCATCTTCCCCAGCCAACAAAACTAAGGAAAATAACTGACCACTACACTTATGCCCTGGAGTAAACTTCTGATCACAATAGAAACATAAATTCTGAGCCCTTTTTTCCAAGTACTCTTTTTGTGTAAGTTGTTTCCTCATAGGAGCATTAACTAGGGTGGTAGGTTTATTTTTCCAAGCATTATTTAGAGCAGGCAAAGACAACAAAGGTGACTTGGTAGTAACAGAACTACCCACAGAATTCCCCACTCTTGACCCACTAGCAAAATTTCCACCATATGACTTGTTTTTCTTAATAGCTTGCAAAGTAGCTTCTTGAAAATTAGTGAACTTATAAGCCTCAACCAAAGTCTTAGGGTCAAACATTCTAACACCCATTTCAAGTTCAGTTGGTAATCCCCCCAAGTAAAAACTTACAGCATGTTCCTCCACAATATCACATCTACTCAACAATGTATCAAAACGATCTTGATACTCTCTGGCACTAGATTCATACTTGATGTTTCTTATCTGACTTATGGGGTCATCAAAGATTGTACCAAATCGTTGCAAGATTGCAGACTTATACACCTCCCACCCCACATTTTCCCCATAGAGTCTAATATATTGCTTATGCCATAGTAATGGTGTGTCAGTCAAATGAACAGCAACTAATCTAACTTTCTGATTTTTCGTAATGTTATCAAGAAGAAAGAATTGCTCACACTTGTAGATCCATCCTTTAACATCCTCACTGGTGAAACGTGGAAACTCAAGTTTAGTCATTCTTGTAAATTGGTTGTTATTCCTTGCACCACCAACATTTTGTAAAATCAACCCTACCAATTGATCCGTTAGTTGTACAATTCGGTTATTCATGGCTTCCCAGCGATCATCCCCATTGTTTTCTTCATTATTGCTTGTACTTGTAAGCCTTGTTGTTGGTGCCATGATTGTAACATAATTCTAAACAGAATTTCCCGCCAAAAATCGGTTTAAACAAGAAACCTCCCAAAAACTGGATCACAAACAATGACAACGAGATCTTTCACAAGAAAGTTCTCTGATACCAATTGTTAAGTAACTAAATGTTAACAACCAGAAAGTATCACAAATGGATTGAACAACCAGGATAGTATCAAAGTTGTTCAAGAAACATAACAGAATCTTAGGAATGAGAAACAAGATTGAACTATGCTCTTGGCTTTGATTACTTGAAACTAAACGTTTACAAGATTATGTAATTGAGAGAGAAAAGGAAATTACAATTTCAAAGCTGATTGAACAAATGAAGATTACAAACTATTTATAAGAGAGATGGGATTATAGAGTTAGTTACATATTCTGTTATAACCATATGGGAGAAATACACATGTAACTCATGTGTTCAGCTTAGCTGCACACATGCACCCCATGTGCCACATTGGCTATAACAGATAAACTGATGTTTATCACTTAACCGGATGTTTATTGTAACAATTAAGCTTGAAAGTTGTTCCGGTCAAGGAAGATGCCAAACCATCTCTCCTTGGAAACAACTTTACTATGTATAAAAGCTTTATTATAGTCAGGGGTGGACTCAAGATTTTTAAAGGGGTGTTGCACAAAAAAATATTAAGTTAACTAAATTTACACAGTAAAAAAAGCAAGCTTATGAGGAACTTAAATATCTATTTAAAAGTAAGCTTCATGTAGATTATAAACATAAAAACTAATGTAAAATACATGTTACAACAAGTAGGGATCGGAATTTTAATAGAAATCCAATTAATATTAAGACACATGGTCTGGTAACACACCGAATCTCATGAAAAGGTGTTGCCACATAAATATAACACGGAACCACATTTTACCCAAACACACGCTGAACCCTTAACACAATGTTGATGGAGCAACACTGAACCCATAGCACAATGTTGACAGGTTAATGGGATCATCAAAATATGGTTGTTATTTGTTTTCCAGAAGACAACAACAATTGCTTCCATGAAACTTTATACTTCTTTTGGTCCCTGATTGGTGTATTTTGCATACACCTAATAGCATGTTAATTTAGTATAATTATATATTTATTTTTCGTTATACATGTACTTTTAATGTGTTTTGTGATTATGTAGGTTACGAACGAAATGGAATAAAATGGCCGCTTAATTAATTTTTTGGAGAAAAGATATTGTGAGCGCCGATAAATGAAGAAAAAATATTGAAGAAAAAGATTTGAGCGCGTCGCAATATTTTCGGTCATTTTTTTTATTTGTCCGGGTTTCGTTCGAGCAATTATTGATGTTGGGTTATTTTTTATTGGGCCAAATTTATTATATGTCAAAAGAATAAAAAGAAAAAAAAAGTTTTTTTGGCCCAATTAGCCCAAATAGTGAACCGACTAAAAAAAAGAATATATATACAAAGAAGAGGAGACGTGAGGATTTTTTTGGGGGAGGAAAAAGATTGCAATTGAAGGGGGCCCCGCATCATACACACAGCCGCATAAAGAGTAAGAATACGATTCAAAAGAAGTAAAAAGTCTTGCAAGTGGAGAACATCAGAATTTTAAAAAGAAAAAGAAAGAAGACTATTGTTGCTTACGGTAGGGGTTGCCGCATAAGATAGCTAGAAAGAAACAAACAGGCGCATCATATAGCAAATAGAAAAGAAAAAAAAGAAGCTATGAACAGTAGATCGTGGCACGGGTACACCGCGATGTCCGGCTAATTTTGTTGTAATCCCTTCTGGTAACTTTATTTATGGTTTGATCATTACTTTTGGATTATCATATTTTTATTACACTGATTTATGATTTATTTATAAATTATTTTTATTGACTTAATATTATGTTTAATTATTTGTGCAAGACAATTTATTATTAGTTAACGATTCATACTTATTTTATTTAGTTAAAAAAAATATGGTCGTTTAATTGATATAAGTTGTACCTAAATAAATTATTAAAACATAATTATTGGTTGGATTTATATAAGATTTATTATCGCAAGTCATAGATAAACATAATAAATGCCGACGTTAATTCATTCATATTAAGTCGAAATAATCTTTGTAAACGAACTGAAAAGTTTCGATAATCCATAAGTGTGACCAACCATAAATATTAGGAGCTGGAAGGAATTGCATTTTTCTTTTAATTGTTTACATCTTTATTTTATTTTCTAGCTTTATTATTAGCTTAATAATTATTTTAATTTTTAATCCGCATTTTTATTATCAAAAGTATTTTAGTTGTCAGATTTCAAAACCAAAACCTTTATTGATCAGTGATCACCCCAAAACTTAAACTAAAAACACATAGTCCTCGTGGATCGATACCCGTTTACCCTATCTAGTATAAGGTAATTAGGTTATTTTTGACCGGCACTTCGACGTCGATGAAAAATTTGGCGCCGCTACCGGGGACTCAGTGAGCTTTTTGTTTAAGTTTTTGTTAATATTTTTCTTTAATAAAATACAAAAATACAAAAAGATTTTATTTTTCTCGTTTTGTTTTGTTTTGTTTGATTGTTTTGTTTGATTGTTTTGTTTCTTGTGAGTGTGCAGGTTAGTGTATGCGCACACGTAGATCAGGACGTACATCACCGTTAGCTTACGATCCCGAGGTTGAGAAAAGTGCAAGGTTAAGAAGGAAGACATTTCGACAGTTTTCTACTAATCTTGATTTTTCAGGTTTAGCAGAGCTTTTCGCTGAAATGCCAGGTGACGAAGATGTTGGCGGAGGTGCTAGCGGAAGTAGTAGCTGAGAAGAATCTCCACCACGGGGTGTTGATTCTTATTACAGGCCGGGGATCTTCGAGGATCCTTCGCCTATCGTTTATCCGGATCCGGTTAAAGGGGTTACAAGTAACTTCAAGATCCAGCTGAACCTCATAGCAATCTTGCCAGTGTTTAGAGGTCGTGAGGAGCCATACGCAAATCTGCGAGAATTCTTCTCAATTGCTGACACACATCAGGTTAATAAAATTAGCAAGGATGAGGTAAGACTTCGCCTTTTTCCTTTTTCTCTTAAAGATCAAGCTAAGGACTGGTTTTCATCTCTTGAGCCAGGTAGTATTAACTCATGGTCTGAAATGCAATCTGCTTTTCTCGAGGAATTTTATTCTATAAGTAAAACTGCTGCCATTAGGAATAAGATTAAATCCTTTCGTCAAATCTCAGGCGAGTAGTTTCATGAAGCATTTAGTAGACTTAAGGAGTTACTAAGAACATGCCCTCATCACGATGTTCCAAAATGGGAGCTTGTCAAAGTCTTCTATGATGGGTTGGATTATAACAACCAACAATTTGTGATGGCCACTAGTGGGGGTATGTTTTTCTCGCGACCTATGGAGGAAGAATGGGAGTTTTTTGAAAAACTAAGCAAAGGTTCCAAGACCCAAGCTTCAGTGGATCGAAACAACCACCCATCTTTCGCCAATTTTGTGTCTAACCAACGTGGCACAAATTCTGAAATTAGCGAGTTAAGTAAGAAAGTTAATCTTTTGTTGAAAAATCTAGGAAAAGGTGTGCCAAATGTGTCTAATGTGTCGCATAGTGGGTGTTCAATGTGTGGTGATCCAAGTCACTCTGTCGATAATTGTCAAAGTTGGGGGCGCCACCAAATGAGGAGGTAAATGGAGTCTGTGGTGGTCGTCTACGAAATGACCCATTCTCCGAAAGTTACAATCCTGGATGGCGCAATCACCCCAATATCCGTTGGAAAGATGAAGACAATCGCCCTAATAATGCCCAACAACAACACTATGGTTACAAACCAAGGTACGAGGGTGGCGATTCATCTAATTTCCAACAAAATTCTTACAATCATAGGCCACAACAACAATATCCAAATCAGGGCCAAGGCCAAGATGACAACCATCTCTTGAACCTTGACCGAAAGTTTGATAGGCTTATGGATTCATTGTCTACTAACAATCAAGAGATCAATAGAAAATTTGAGGTCACTAATCAAAGACACGAGACCACTACTAAATCTATTGCAGCTCTTGAGAGACAAGTTGGTCAATTAGCGGATCAATGATATTCGCATTTTGTATGGGTTCAATTATTCTCTCGATATCCTCTCGAATTGATCTCGGCCTTAAGTGGAATGATTGTTCTTGGTTACTAAAAAAGGGGAGTTGGGTTTTTAATCTACTAAAAGTTTAAATGCTCGAAAATGTAGACTTAAATTTAAAGGGCAATTATATTAATAACAGTTAATAAAATCTAGGATTAAAATGTGAAATAAAAATGAAGAAATAGAGACATTAAAGAAACAGTTATAATTAAAAATGCTCAAAAGTAAATTGATTCGAAAGTTCTTACTGATTCGGAACATTTCTGAATGAAAGATGTTAAAATCCTTAATCCGGAACTTTACTCAGAAGTTTATCCGGAAGATTGACTCGGAACTTTACTCGGAACTTCTCCCGGAACTTGGTTCGGAAGATTGGTTCGGAACTTTCACCCGGAACTTTACTCGGAACTTTATTCGGAAGATTGGTTCATCCGGAACTTTGTACTCATTCGGAAGTTTTAAAAGGAAAATTCATTCGGAACTTAAAAACTCATTCGGAACATAAAAACTCATTCGGAACTTAAAAACTGACTCGGAACTTTTCTAACATAAACTCATTCGGAACTTTTCAAAAAGTAGTTGATTCGGAACTTTTTTAGAAAACACTTTCATCCGGAACTTTGTACTCATTCGGAAGATTATGCTCATCCGGAAGTTTTGTGTTCATCCGGAAGACTAGGTTCATTCGGAACCTGGGGAACTTCAAGAACAGTAACTTTACCCCGAAGAACAAGGAAAACTATTTTAATCCAAAAATCACCAAGTTTTTCACCGAATCTTAAACAAAGCTAAACAAAAAAGCATCTACTAATCATAAACTACAAATTCCATCAACAAAAACACAAAACCCAACAACTTTTGAAGATCAAATCAATCAAATAAGAACTTAAGAACTTGAAATAAAAGATGATGATGAACAAGATGAAATGGAAAGATTAAACAAGAACTTGTATTGATGATTAATGTTTTAACAATCACAAAACAAGAATTAAAACTACAAGATTGAAAAACAAAGATCAAAATCACCAAACACCCTAGTAGTGCTGGTGATATCTACGAAACAGAAAGGGAGAAAAAAGAGGAGGAAAAAGAGAAAAACTAAAATCTGGATGCAAAGTGTGTGAGGGTAACCCTTTATATAGGTGTTCCCTTTGGTTGGTGAGTGGGCTTTCTCCCGTTCTTCTTGTCTTCTCGTCTTTTCAGAAAAGTTGACGTTTTCGATTCTGATTCGGGATTTGTCTTCGATTAAATTCAACTCGTCTTTTAATTTCTTTGTTAGATAGACTTGAGTTTCTTCGACTTATGTAAATCTTCCATCTTTGGTCCTTTTCTTCGATAAATCTTTGAATAGGCCCAGTGACTTCAAATCTTTTGCATCTCTTGGACAATAGACTTTATCTTGAGTCTTTTTCTTCGGTAAAACCCGTGCAGTCCCATGTTTTCTTTAATATTCATACGGTTAGCTCTGAAAACACAATAAACACAAAAACCATGCATAATTCCAAACAAATGATATTAAATACGTGTTTTGGTCTTGTTTTAGCCAGAATTAAGTGGTAAAAGGATGGGTGTTTACACACCTATCAAATCCCCTATACTTAACCATTACCATGCCCTCATGCAATGCTTAGTGATAAAGCAATTTTACACTTTTCTCATAATTAATCAACCTTGGCCTTATTCAAATACTACTAAACAAAAATTAAGGTACTAAAAGAAATTAAAACTCAACAGGATAGAAAACCATTTTCACTTGAAAATAGCTACATGGAAATAACTTGTAAAGAAATCAATGACTTACATTAGGGCTTTGGTTTCTGCGAAGATTTATCACCCTCAAGTTTCACGTTCCCCAAACTAAGCTTAAAAACGAGATCATTGTTATTATAAGTTAGCAATTCAGACACTTACACACATGGCTTAATTATATGCTTAAACTCCCTTATTCCTAGGTGTATCTCTTATATTTTATTTTTGTCTTAGAATGATCATGAAAATGCATTTTGGACTTATTTCGATAGTTTATTTAGGCTGAAAGCAAAGTAGGACGATTTGATCAATAGTTAGCTAAAGGACAAAATCTCTTAAAACTGCTTCTCGGGATATCAAAAAGTTCATATCTTGGCATAACTCGGTTCACGATTTGAGACCTTTCTCGGGCCGATATTTTGCATGTACTTCATACTTCATATCTTGAGAGACGTGCTTGAGATAATGGTCTTCTCATCGTAATAGAGTTTCTTCACTTTGGAGACTTTTTAGGGGTACTCCAACTTTGTTGACCACGACTTCATGATTATTTCTTCAATCTCTATTTGGGATTTTGAGATACAACGATCCGCCTCCTTTTCAGACTTGGATCTATATATCCTCATACCTTGTTAGGGTCTTTTCGGATAGACTTCTCCATGATCTTTATGGGAGTTGATTGCTTTTCGTCGTGAGTCTTGATCCTTCATATTGACTTTGGGAATAATGCTTTTCACATCACTTTGGATCTTTAGCAATAAAATGAAATCCTCATGCCTTGTTAGGGCCTTTTCGGACTCGCCAATCTTCGCGCCCCGCTTCATAAGTTATGCCTTGGCTATGAACTCTTATCATTACCGAGCAACTTTTAAACGATCTTGGGCTAGAAGCTAAGTAACTTTTCAAATCGTACGACCTTACTTATTGCAGATAAATTATTAGCAAGTGATGGGAGAATAGGCAAATAATTACACCAAGTGAGCTTGTGCAAGAATACCGACTTATAATTGACTCTATCATTTCTCGTCCTCCACACTTTAAAATCTCAAGTAATGAGACTCGTGGATACTTAGCCTAATAAACCAATAAAGGTTTACATGGTTAAGGATACTAGCTAGAATAAACTTGGATAAGTCTATTCGGGTTGAGTCAAAATAAGCGCAACGGGCCTAATATGTCAAAGACTTCTAAACTAGCTACACCGCTTTATTAATATTTTTTTTACTTTATTGCGGGATATATACATATGAAATTAACGATAAAAATTTAAAAATTACGACTAAATGGCCAAAATTAATAAAAAATTTGAAAAATGTTGAAAAATAGGATTTTCTGGTTAAATGAAGGCATTTTCATGGAGAAGTCCACTTAAAACTTCGATAGAAGTCCCCCCTACACTTAAGATAAACATTGTCCTCAATGTTTAAGCATGTGGGAAAAGTCTCCCCTACACTTAGGACATTGTGCACGTTGGTTAACTCAAGTTAAGGAAGAGACGACTAAAGTGATCAATTTCAAATGTGAGTATGAAGAAAATTGAATCACGATAGTTGAGAGATAGAACCGGATTTCGGATAACACGGGAGCACGGTTCTTCAGAGGTTCCAAGAGTTCACTTATCCCTGTAATCACATCACCACACAAAAACAAACACCTATACAGGTCCCCCTACACTTAGGAGGTTAAAACATAAAAGGATAGATACTCGGGTTGCCTCCCGAGGAGCGCTTGTTTTTGATAACCGAGTCACGAGCCTGACTCGACCCAAAATTAGTTCATGGGAAACGTGGTGAGGGATGGAATCACCTCCTGAGAGGTGTCCTCACCAAAGTACAACTTCACTCGTTGGCCATTCACCTTAAAATTCGGACCATCAGGTTGAGCGAGCTCGAGAGTACCAGATGGAAAAATTTGGGCAATGGTGAATGGGCCGGACCAACGAGATTTGAGCTTTCCCGAAAAGATTTTCAACCGAGAGTTAAAAAGTAAGACTTTGTCTCCAACATGGAACTCTCGGTTCTTAATCTTAGAATCATGAATGAGCTTAGTCCTTTCCTTATAGATCAAAGAATTTTCATAAGCCTCATTACGGAGTTCATTGAGCTCATTGAGTTGGATCTTGCGTAGGTCACCGGCTTTGTTAATATCAAAATTAGCCCACTTCAAGGCCCAGTAAGTCTTGTGCTCCAACTCAATGGGGAGGTGGCATGCTTTCCCGTACACGAGACGA
The DNA here is from genome assembly GCA_025667525.1 of Glebionis coronaria. Taxonomy (NCBI): domain Eukaryota; kingdom Viridiplantae; phylum Streptophyta; class Magnoliopsida; order Asterales; family Asteraceae; genus Glebionis; species Glebionis coronaria. Next base: position 614,167,948 of record CM046874.1, on the reverse strand, counting down.
TATGGCGTACAGCCGATCGGGGTCTTGTAAGCAGTACGGAAAGCCCACAAAGCATCATCAAGTTTATCAGCCCAAGAGGTACGATGCTCTCCCACGGTCCTTTCAAGAATTCGCTTCAGTCCTCGGTTGGATATTTCAGCCTGGCCATTAGTTTGTGGGTGGTAGGCTGTGGAAAGACGCTGATTTACACCGTACTTAGCCATGACTCTTGCGAATTGGTCATTGCAAAAATGAGTCCCACGATCACTAATAATGGCGCGAGGCACACCGAATCTAGCGAATAGAGCTTTCAAAAAGTTACAAACTACCCTTGCGTCATTAGTGGGTAAAGCTTTGGCTTCAAACCATTTGGAGACGTAGTCAACGGCTACAAGGATGTATTTGTTTCCTTTAGAAGAAGGGAATGGCCCGATAAAGTCGATACCCCAAACATCAAAGATTTCACACTCTTGAATGAAATTCCGAGGCATCTCGTCTTTATGTGTGATCGTGCCTTGTTTTTGGCAAACATCACATCGTTTAACCATATTGTGAGCGTTACGATATATAGAGGGCCAATAAAATCCCGAGTCAAACACTTTTTTGGCGGTGTAGTTGGGACCAAAGTGACCACCGGTGGGTCCTTTGTGGCAAGCATCAAGGATTTTCAAAGCTGCTGGTCCATCAACACATCGGCAGATAATCAGGTCGGCACATTGTTTGAATAGGTAAGGGTCGTCCCAAAAGTAAGTCTTAATGTCGGTGAAGAACTTCTTCTTTTGTTGAGACGTCAACCCTTCCTTGAGAATTCCACCCGCCAAGTAGTTTGCAAAGTCCGCAAACCACGGGGTTGCATCAGAATTCGAATTTATAGACATTAAGGTCTCCAATGGAAAAGAATCATTGATTTCTTTGTTCGGATGATCCCCTTGGTAAGGATCCTCAAGTCTGCTGAGATGATCCGCGGCTAGGTTTTCAGCTCCTTTTTTTATCGCGAATTTCGATTTTAAATTCTTGGAGAAGCAAAACCCAGCGAAGAAGTCTTGGTTTGGAATCTTGCTTTGTCAACAAGTACTTCAGCGTGGAATGATCGGTATACACGATGGTGGTGGAAAGGACAAGATAGGGGCGAAATTTTTCAAAGGCATAAACAACAGCTAAAAGCTCTTTTTCGGTTGTCGTATAATGCAATTGTGCCCCCGTCATTGTCTTGCTAGCGTAATGGATTGGTTGGAAGTGTTTGTTCACTCTTTGTCCCAGAACCGCTCCAATATCAAAATCACTAGCATCGCACATCAACTCGAAAGGTAGCTCCCAATTAGGGGTAACTAAGACGGGTGCCTTAGTAAGCTTATCCTTAAGCGAGTTGAAGGCTTCAAGACACTCTTTGGAAAAGATAAAAGGAGTATCTTTTTCCAAGAGGTGGGTCATCGGGCGAGCGATTTGAGAAAAATCTTTGATGAATCGACGGTAGAAGCCCGCATGACCCAGAAAACTTCTCACACCCTTCACGGTTGAAGGTGGAGACAACTTGGCGATAACCTCGACTTTAGCACGGTCTACTTCAAGACCGGCTTTGGAAATCTTGTGTCCCAGCACGATGCCTTCTTTTACCATAAAATGGCATTTTTCCCAATTCAGAACAAGGCGAGTGTCTTCGCACCGCTTAAGCATACGTTCCAAATTGGCAAGGCAAGAAGAGAAGGAATCCCCGAAGACCGAGAAATCATCCATGAAGACTTCCATGTTTTGTTCAACCATGTCATGGAAGATAGCTAACATGCACCTTTGGAAAGTCCCGGGGGCATTGCATAAGCCAAAAGGCATTCTTTTGTAAGCAAATGTGCCATAGGGACAAGTGAATGTTGTTTTCTCTTGATCTTGGGGATCGATGGGTATTTGGAAATAACTCGAGAAACCATCAAGAAAGCAGTAATATTCATTACCCGCTAAACGTTCAAGCATTTGGTCCATAAAAGGTAGAGGGAAATGATCCTTTCTCGTGGCATCATTGAGTTTGCGGTAGTCTATACAAACTCTCCACCTAGTAACGAGACGAGTGGAAATCAACTCGTAGTGTTCATTGGGAACAACTGTTATTCCGCCCTTCTTGGGCACACAATGGATTGGACTAACCCATGGTGAATCCGAAATAGGGTAAATCATACCCGCATCAAGAAGTTTGATAACCTCTGTTTTGATGACTTCATGTATTTTTGGATTCACCCTTCGTTGGCTTTGAATTGTGGGCTTAAAGTCGTCCTCCATGAGAATTTTGTGTGTGCAGAAGTGAGGATCAATTCCGCGAATATCAGAAATTTTCCAAGCAATAGCCTTCTTATGATCTTTCAACACGGTGATAAGTCGGGCTTTTTCTTCCTCCTTTAGGTCCTTAGCAATGATGACTGGCGACTTCTTCTCTTCTTCAAGGAATACATACTCAAGATGGGGCGGCAACTCCTTAAGTTCTAAATCCGGAGGATTTTCGACGGGAGGCGTATTCGAAGTCGGAGTATCGATAGCAATGACCGTGGGAGATGGAGGAGAAGGATTGTCTTCGTTGAGAAGGTTGTCAAAGAAATGCATGTCTTCATCCCCATCGGTGGGAGAATCATCATTAGTTAAGTTCACATCTCCCATGGTGTCTTCAAGATTGTTCCAAAACAAATCACTTTCTCCAAATAGAGACAGTGATGAATCAATAGAGGCAACGGTTTCAACATTGGGAAGAGAGGTAGGAATACTTTTGCAAGCATTTTTGAAGTGTTCTTCACAAGCCTCATCAAGAACGTCAATACAATTAACACTCACGTTTGAATAAGGTTGTTTAGACAACTTTCCCATGTTGAAGACGATTTTATCGTCACCCACTCTCATGATAAGCTCACCGGCTTCAACATCGATGAGAGTGCGACCGGTCCTCAGGAATGGACGACCCACGATCAAGGGAACACGAGGGTTCATCTCGTAGTCGACGACGACGAAATCAGAAGGAAAAGTGAATTTGTCGACTCCTACAAAGACGTCTTCGGCTATCCCCACTGGATAAGCAACCGTACGGTTAGCTAATTCCAAAGTCATTTTGGTGGGGACTAGCTCAGGGAGAGATAATTGCTTCCAAACGCTTAGAGGCATAAGATTAATACTGGCACCTAGATCGGCTAGGGCCATGCAATTCTCTACTCCCGGGAAACTGCAAGGGATTAAGAAACGACCCGGATCACCAAGCTTGGTTGGCAATTTCCTTAAGAGCACTGTAGAGCAATTCTCATTAAGTTGGGTGTTGGCAATATCAAGAAGCTTTTCCTTGTTGCTCAGAAGATCTTTAAACATTTTCGCGTACTTAGGCATGTGAGCGAGAGCCTCAGCGAAGGAGATATTGAAATTCAATTGTTTGAACATCTTAAGAAAGTTCGAAACCTGAATATCGTCCTTGCTTTTGAGCTTCTCTTTCCTCAACCTAGATGGATAAGGTATGTTGGAAGAAGAGGAAGGCTTTAGGAGAATATGATCCCTCACATCCTTGGGTGGAGGAGGGGTAGAAGGAAGAGGTGGAGAAATTGGGGAAGGAGAAGGATGAGGAATAGGAGCAGGTGACTCGTTCTCCTTAGTCACAACCACCAGTGGAGGTATAGGAAGCTCGGGTTCCTTGGTACCTTTGCCACTGCGAGTAGTGATTGATTTCATCTCCCCTCTTGGATTCGCAACGGTGTTACTCAGAAGAGTACCCGAAGAAGAGGGTTGATTACCATGGAAGAAACTAGCCATCATGTTCTTCAAATCATTAGTTTGGCTATCCAAGGTATTTCTCATGTCAACTCTCAAATCGTTTCCTTGCTTGACCAGGTCTTCTTTCAGGTTGAGCACTTCTCTCTGAAGATTTCCCACTATCACATCGTTAGTCCTCATATAAGTTTCCACTTCTTGGTGAAGAGCGGTGGGTTGGTTGGGAGGAGCATTGTATGCGGGTGGTTGATAAGCAGGTTGCTGGTAGACTTGGTTGTTTCGTTGAGGTGGTTGTTGCTGCTTATGAGGAGGGATGTATGGTGTACGAGGTTGTTGTTGTTGTTGAGGAGGGCGATTGAGGTTTTGTTGTTGGTTTGGGTTGGTAGGAGGAAAACCGGGTGGTGAGAGGTAGTTGTTGGAGCGGTAGCTAAGCAAATTACGGTCACCTTGAGGTCTAGTTTGATAAGCAGGTTGAGGATAGGTGCCATATGCTGCATTCACATTCTCAGCAGGGTAGTCTTGGGTGGCGGTACAAGTGGTGTAAGAGTGAGGACCCCCGCATATCTCACATGGTTGGCTAACAGCATTGACTTGAGCGTTTTTAGCGTTGTTGCTGTTGTTGTTGTTGCTGACGGTGTGGGTAACAAGCGATTCAAGAAGCGTAGTGATTTTGTCCAGTCGCTTGTCGCTGTCACTAGTGCTAGCACTAGCGACATTGGTCCGAACACTCTTGGTTTGCACACGAGATTTATTCTCAATGATATCCCAAGCAGCATTGGAAGTCTTAGCCAAAAGATTACCCCCCGAGGCACTGTTTAGTGAATCTTGGTCACTCATGCTTAAACCATTGTAAAAAGTATTAATTTGATGTACTTTGGTAAAACCATGTTGTGGGCATTTTCTTAAAAGATCTTTAAAACGATCCCAAGATTCACTGAACGACTCATCGTACTTTTGTTCAAAATTTATGATTTCATTCCGCAAAGCGGTAGTACGAGAGGGTGGGAAAAAGTAATTGATAAACTTGGTTTCCAAATCCGTCCACGAGAGAATACTCTGTGGCGGTTCCTTAGCAAGCCAATGCCGGGATTGTCCCTCTAAAGAAAAGGGAAAAAGTTGTAACCTGATAACCTCTTGTGGAACACCATTGAATTTGACCGTGTTAGTGAGTTGCAAGAATCTCTTGATGTGGTCATGTGGGTCATCAATGGTACGCCCCAAGAATGGTTGAGCAGAGACCATTTGGATAAAGCCTGACTTGAGCTCGAAATTGTTGGCTGCAATTGCTGGTATAACAATTGGATTAGTGTTGCCATCTACCTGAGCTTGCAGCAGTTCAATCATCGGCCGATTATCCGGTTGAGGCTCCTGGTTGTTGTTATTATTCATGTTGTTGAAAGGCGGGTTGTTGTTGTTATTATTATTGTTTGGAGGTGGTATGTTGTTGTTGTTTTGTACACCGGCCATGTCTAAGTGATCGAGAGGCTCGGGCTCTTGATAAGACGTGGATCGAGTGCGCATACACCTGCAAAAGAACGAAAAAAGAAAAATAAAGCAAAAATATTTTTGGTTTTTATGTTTTTTAATTTTTTTTGTATTTATTTTTTTTTTTTTGAAAATTATATATTTTTTTTTTGGATTTTTGAAAATTTTTATGAAAAAGTAACGTTCACGGGGAACGGATCCCAAAATCCAAGTTCTCACAAAAAACTTTTGATCTTAACGAGAAGAGCCGGCAGCGGCGCCATTTGATATTCGCATTTTGTATGGGTTCAATTATTCTCTCGATATCCTCTCGAATTGATCTCGGCCTTAAGTGGAATGATTGTTCTTGGTTACTAAAAAAGGGGAGTTGGGTTTTTAATCTACTAAAAGTTTAAATGCTCGAAAATGTAGACTTAAATTTAAAGGGCAATTATATTAATAACAGTTAATAAAATCTAGGATTAAAATGTGAAATAAAAATGAAGAAATAGAGACATTAAAGAAACAGTTATAATTAAGAATGCTCAAAAGTAAATTGATTCGGAAGTTCTTACTGATTCGGAACATTTCCGAATGAAAGATGTTAAAATCCTTGATCCGGAACTTTACTCGGAAGTTTATCCGGAAGATTGACTCGGAACTTTACTCGGAACTTCACCCGGAACTTGGTTCGGAAGATTGGTTCGGAAGTTGGTTCGGAACTTTCACCCGGAACTTTACTCGGAACTTTATTCGGAAGATTGGTTCATCCGGAACTTTGTACTCATTCGGAAGTTTTAAAAGGAAAATTCATTCGGAACTTAAAAACTCATTCGGAACTTAAAAACTGACTCAGAACTTTTCTAACATAAACTCATTCGGAACTTTTCAAAAAGTAGTTGATTCGGAACTTTTTTAGAAAACACTTTCATCCGGAACTTTGTACTCATTCGGAAGATTATGCTCATCCGGAAGTTTTGTGTTCATCCGGAAGACTAGGTTCATTCGGAACCTGGGGAACTTCAAGAACAGTAACTTTACCCCGAAGAACAAGGAAAACTATTTTAATCCAAAAATCACCAAGTTTTTCACCGAATCTTAAATAAAGCTAAACACCAAGCATCTACTAATCATAAACTACAAATCCCATCAACAAAAACACAAAACCCAACAATTTTTGAAGATCAAATCAATCAAATAAGAACTTAAGAACTTGAAATAAAAGATGATGATGAACAAGATGAAATGGAAAGATTAAACAAGAACTTGTATTGATGATTAATGTTTTAACAATCACAAAACAAGAATTAAAACTACAAGATTGAAAAACAAAGATCAAAATCACCAAACACCCTAGTAGTGCTGGTGATATCTACGAAACAGAAAGGGAGAAAAAAGAGGAGGAAAAAGAGAAAAACTAAAATCTGGATGCAAAGTGTGTGAGGGTAACCCTTTATATAGGTGTTCCCTTTGGTTGGTGAGTGGGCTTTCTCCCGTTCTTCTTGTCTTCTCGTCTTTTCAGAAAAGTTGACGTTTTCGATTCTGATTCGGGATTTGTCTTCGATTAAATTCAACTCGTCTTTTAATTTCTTTGTTAGATAGACTTGAGTTTCTTCGACTTATGTAAATCTTCCATCTTTGGTCCTTTTCTTCGATAAATCTTTGAATAGGCCCAGTGACTTCAAATCTTTTGCATCTCTTGGACAATAGACTTTATCTTGAGTCTTTTTCTTCGGTAAAACCCGTGCAGTCCCATGTTTTCTTTAATATTCATACGGTTAGCTCTGAAAACACAATAAACACAAAAACCATGCATAATTCCAAACAAATGATATTAAATACGTGTTTTGGTCTTGTTTTAGCCAGAATTAAGTGGTAAAAGGATGGGTGTTTACACACCTATCAAATCCCCTATACTTAACCATTACCATGCCCTCATGCAATGCTTAGTGATAAAGCAATTTTACACTTTTCTCATAATTAATCAACCTTGGCCTTATTCAAATACTACTAAACAAAAATTAAGGTACTAAAAGAAATTAAAACTCAACAGGATAGAAAACCATTTTCACTTGAAAATAGCTACATGGAAATAACTTGTAAAGAAATCAATGACTTACATTAGGGCTTTGGTTTCTGCGAAGATTTATCACCCTCAAGTTTCACGTTCCCCAAACTAAGCTTAAAAACGAGATCATTGTTATTATAAGTTAGCAATTCAGACACTTACACACATGGCTTAATTATATGCTTAAACTCCCTTATTCCTAGGTGTATCTCTTATATTTTATTTTTGTCTTAGAATGATCATGAAAATGCATTTTGGACTTATTTCGATAGTTTATTTAGGCTGAAAGCAAAGTAGGACGATTTGATCAATAGTTAGCTAAAGGACAAAATCTCTTAAAACTGCTTCTCGGGATATCAAAAAGTTCATATCTTGGCATAACTCGGTTCACGATTTGAGACCTTTCTCGGGCCGATATTTTGCATGTACTTCATACTTCATATCTTGAGAGACGTGCTTGAGATAATGGTCTTCTCATCGTAATAGAGTTTCTTCACTTTGGAGACTTTTTAGGGGTACTCCAACTTTGTTGACCACGACTTCATGATTATTTCTTCAATCTCTATTTGGGATTTTGAGATACAACGATCCGCCTCCTTTTCAGACTTGGATCTATATATCCTCATACCTTGTTAGGGTCTTTTCGGATAGACTTCTCCATGATCTTTATGGGAGTTGATTGCTTTTCGTCGTGAGTCTTGATCCTTCATATTGACTTTGGGAATAATGCTTTTCACATCACTTTGGATCTTTAGCAATAAAATGAAATCCTCATGCCTTGTTAGGGCCTTTTCGGACTCGCCAATCTTCGCGCCCCGCTTCATAAGTTATGCCTTGGCTATGAACTCTTATCATTACCGAGCAACTTTTAAACGATCTTGGGCTAGAAGCTAAGTAACTTTTCAAATCGTACGACCTTACTTATTGCAGATAAATTATTAGCAAGTGATGGGAGAATAGGCAAATAATTACACCAAGTGAGCTTGTGCAAGAATACCGACTTATAATTGACTCTATCATTTCTCGTCCTCCACACTTTAAAATCTCAAGTAATGAGACTCGTGGATACTTAGCCTAATAAACCAATAAAGGTTTACATGGTTAAGGATACTAGCTAGAATAAACTTGGATAAGTCTATTCGGGTTGAGTCAAAATAAGCGCAACGGGCCTAATATGTCAAAGACTTCTAAACTAGCTACACCGCTTTATTAATATTTTTTTTACTTTATTGCGGGATATATACATATGAAATTAACGATAAAAATTTAAAAATTACGACTAAATGGCCAAAATTAATAAAAAATTTGAAAAATGTTGAAAAATAGGATTTTCTGGTTAAATGAAGGCATTTTCATGGAGAAGTCCACTTAAAACTTCGATAGAAGTCCCCCCTACACCTAAGATAAACATTGTCCTCAATGTTTAAGCATGTGGGAAAAGTCTCCCCTACACTTAGGACATTGTGCACGTTGGTTAACTCAAGTTAAGGAAGAGACGACTAAAGTGATCAATTTCAAATGTGAGTATGAAGAAAATTGAATCACGATAGTTGAGAGATAGAACCGGATTTCGGATAACACGGGAGCACGGTTCTTCAGAGGTTCCAAGAGTTCACTTATCCCTGTAATCACATCACCACACAAAAACAAACACCTATACAGGTCCCCCTACACTTAGGAGGTTAAAACATAAAAGGATAGATACTCGGGTTGCCTCCCGAGGAGCGCTTGTTTTTGATAACCGAGTCACGAGCCTGACTCGACCCAAAATTAGTTCATGGGAAACGTGGTGAGGGATGGAATCACCTCCTGAGAGGTGTCCTCACCAAAGTACAACTTCACTCGTTGGCCATTCACCTTAAAATTCGGACCATCAGGTTGAGCGAGCTCGAGAGTACCAGATGGAAAAATTTGGGCAATGGTGAATGGGCCGGACCAACGAGATTTGAGCTTTCCCGAAAAGATTTTCAACCGAGAGTTAAAAAGTAAGACTTTGTCTCCAACATGGAACTCTCGGTTCTTAATCTTAGAATCATGAATGAGCTTAGTCCTTTCCTTATAGATCAAAGAATTTTCATAAGCCTCATTACGGAGTTCATTGAGCTCATTGAGTTGGATCTTGCGTAGGTCACCGGCTTTGTTAATATCAAAATTAGCCCACTTCAAGGCCCAGTAAGTCTTGTGCTCCAACTCAATGGGGAGGTGGCATGCTTTCCCGTACACGAGACGATATGGCGTACAGCCGATCGGGGTCTTGTAAGCAGTACGGAAAGCCCACAAAGCATCATCAAGTTTATCAGCCCAAGAGGTACGATGCTCTCCCACGGTCCTTTCAAGAATTCGCTTCAGTCCTCGGTTGGATATTTCAGCCTGGCCATTAGTTTGTGGGTGGTAGGCTGTGGAAAGACGCTGATTTACACCGTACTTAGCCATGACTCTTGCGAATTGGTCATTGCAAAAATGAGTCCCACGATCACTAATAATGGCGCGAGGCACACCGAATCTAGCGAATAGAGCTTTCAAAAAGTTACAAACTACCCTTGCGTCATTAGTGGGTAAAGCTTTGGCTTCAAACCATTTGGAGACGTAGTCAACGGCTACAAGGATGTATTTGTTTCCTTTAGAAGAAGGGAATGGCCCGATAAAGTCGATACCCCAAACATCAAAGATTTCACACTCTTGAATGAAATTCCGAGGCATCTCGTCTTTATGTGTGATCGTGCCTTGTTTTTGGCAAACATCACATCGTTTAACCATATTGTGAGCGTTACGATATATAGAGGGCCAATAAAATCCCGAGTCAAACACTTTTTTTGGCGGTGTAGTTGGGACCAAAGTGACCACCGGTGGGTCCTTTGTGGCAAGCATCAAGGATTTTCAAAGCTGCTGGTCCATCAACACATCGGCAGATAATCAGGTCGGCACATTGTTTGAATAGGTAAGGGTCGTCCCAAAAGTAAGTCTTAATGTCGGTGAAGAACTTCTTCTTTTGTTGAGACGTCAACCCTTCCTTGAGAATTCCACCCGCCAAGTAGTTTGCAAAGTCCGTAAACCACGGGGTTGCATCAGAATTCGAATTTATAGACATTAAGGTCTCCAATGGAAAAGAATCATTGATTTCTTTGTTCGGATGATCCCCTTGGTAAGGATCCTCAAGTCTGCTGAGATGATCCGCGGCTAGGTTTTCAGCTCCTTTTTTTATCGCGAATTTCGATTTTAAATTCTTGGAGAAGCAAAACCCAGCGAAGAAGTCTTGGTTTGGAATCTTGCTTTGTCAACAAGTACTTCAGCGTGGAATGATCGGTATACACGATGGTGGTGGAAAGGACAAGATAGGGGCGAAATTTTTCAAAGGCATAAACAACAGCTAAAAGCTCTTTTTCGGTTGTCGTATAATGCAATTGTGCCCCGTCATTGTCTTGCTAGCGTAATGGATTGGTTGGAAGTGTTTGTTCACTCTTTGTCCAGAACCGCTCCAATATCAAAATCACTAGCATCGCACATCAACTCGAAAGGTAGCTCCCAATTAGGGGTAACTAAGACGGGTGCCTTAGTAAGCTTATCCTTAAGCGAGTTGAAGGCTTCAAGACACTCTTTGGAAAAGATAAAAGGAGTATCTTTTTCCAAGAGGTGGGTCATCGGGCGAGCGATTTGAGAAAAATCTTTGATGAATCGACGGTAGAAGCCCGCATGACCCAGAAAACTTCTCACACCTTCACGGTTGAAGGTGGAGACAACTTGGCGATAACCTCGACTTTAGCACGGTCTACTTCAAGACCGGCTTTGGAAATCTTGTGTCCCAGCACGATGCCTTCTTTTACCATAAAATGGCATTTTTCCCAATTCAGAACAAGGCGAGTGTCTTCGCACCGCTTAAGCATACGTTCCAAATTGGCAAGGCAAGAAGAGAAGGAATCCCCGAAGACCGAGAAATCATCCATGAAGACTTCCATGTTTTGTTCAACCATGTCATGGAAGATAGCTAACATGCACCTTTGGAAAGTCCCGGGGCATTGCATAAGCCAAAAGGCATTCTTTTGTAAGCAAATGTGCCATAGGGACAAGTGAATGTTGTTTTCTCTTGATCTTGGGGATCGATGGGTATTTGGAAATAACTCGAGAAACCATCAAGAAAGCAGTAATATTCATTACCCGCTAAACGTTCAAGCATTTGGTCCATAAAAGGTAGAGGGAAATGATCCTTTCTCGTGGCATCATTGAGTTTGCGGTAGTCTATACAAACTCTCCACCTAGTAACGAGACGAGTGGAAATCAACTCGTAGTGTTCATTGGGAACAACTGTTATTCCGCCCTTCTTGGGCACACAATGGATTGGACTAACCCATGGTGAATCCGAAATAGGGTAAATCATACCCGCATCAAGAAGTTTGATAACCTCTGTTTTGATGACTTCATGTATTTTTGGATTCACCCTTCGTTGGCTTTGAATTGTGGGCTTAAAGTCGTCCTCCATGAGAATTTTGTGTGTGCAGAAGTGAGGATCAATTCCGCGAATATCAGAAATTTTCCAAGCAATAGCCTTCTTATGATCTTTCAACACGGTGATAAGTCGGGCTTTTTTCTTCCTCCTTTAGGTCCTTAGCAATGATGACTGGCGACTTCTTCTCTTCTTCAAGGAATACATACTCAAGATGGGGCGGCAACTCCTTAAGTTCTAAATCCGGAGGATTTTCGACGGGAGGCGTATTCGAAGTCGGAGTATCGATAGCAATGACCGTGGGAGATGGAGGAGAAGGATTGTCTTCGTTGAGAAGGTTGTCAAAGAAATGCATGTCTTCATCCCCATCGGTGGGAGAATCATCATTAGTTAAGTTCACATCTCCCATGGTGTCTTCAAGATTGTTCCAAAACAAATCACTTTCTCCAAATAGAGACAGTGATGAATC